>JAEOAD010000014.1:35487500-35912500 GCA_036365145.1 Orientallactaga sibirica
GAGCTATGGCAGCTATGGGAGAAGGACATCAAGAAAGATCTCAGATGTTGCCGGGCATGGTGGTGCGTGCCTGTACTCCCAGCTACTCGGGAGGCTGAGACCGGAGGATTGCTTGAGTCCAGGAGTTCTGGGCTGTAGTGCACTATGCTGACTGGGTGTCCGCACTATGTTCAGCATCAGTATGGTGATCTCCTAGGAGCAGGTGACCAGCAGGCTGCCTAAGGAGGGGTGAACCGGACCAGGTCAGAAATGGAGCAGGCCCAACCTCCCGTGCTGATCAGTAGTGGGATCGTGCCTGTGAAGAGCCATTGAACTCCAACAGAGCGAGACCCTGTCTCTTAAAAAAAGAAAAAAAAAAGGAAATTTCTCAGATGTATAGCTGGACATGTAGCTTAGGTGATGAAGCACTTGCCTAACAAGCACAAAGGCTGCGTTTGATCCCCAGCACCACATAAACTGGTGTCGTAGCACACATCTGCAATCCCAGCATTCAGGAGGTGGAGGCAGGGAGCTCAGGACTTCATGGTCATTCTGAGATGCATAGCGTTCAAAGCCAACATGGGATACATGAGACCCTATCTCCAAAACATATATACATATATATATAATCTCAGGGCTGGAGATGGCTTTGCAGTTAAGGCACCTACCTGCAAAGCCTAAGGATTCATGTTTGACTCTCCAGGTCCCATGTAAGCCAGATGCACAATGTGATGCAAGCACTCAAGGTTGCACATGTGCACAAGATGGAGCATGCTTCTGGGGTTCGATCACAGTGGCTAGGGGTCCTGGCGCACCAATTCTCTCCCTTTCTCTCTGATAAAAAAAATAATAATCATAATTTTCTTTTAAATCTGAACTTCAGAATCAGCTAGCTCTGAAGACACCCAAGAAGAAAGATGAAGGCAGGGGAGGAGGCAGGGGATGTCCGTGTCTCTTTGGCATGGAGGTGTATGGGGGAGGGGCAGAGCTGTGTCAGAAGGAAACATGCACAAAGTGGGCATCATAGGGAAGTCAAGGCCACAGCAAGGAAGGACCTGAGGCCGCATGCAGGGACACGGTGGTCCTTGATTCCAGATACATGGTCTTTGGTGTCCAGACGACCCTGGGATGTGAATAGGTTATATTCCTCACCAGTACTTCCTTCCTGGTCCTCACTGTCCTAGACCACCCCCGTCTTTAGCATCAGCATCTTTCCATCATAGTCTGTGCATGCTTACACAGAACTTGGCACTTCCCTCAGCTGGCATTGGACCTGGCTCTGGAAACACAGTGGTGGGGAAGACAAACAGAGTCTGGGCCTTGTGGAACTTCTAGTGTATTTGGAGAGGCTGCCAGCAAAACAATCACAAAATAAAGCACACATATCTGCAGTGTGCCATAGAGGAAAGGACGAGGAGGAGAGGAAGAGCAGAGTAGACTCCATGATAAGGTAAAAGGGTCAGGAGCATTGTCACGGGAGGGGGGGGCAGACAGAACCTGTGACCTGCTTGGTGAAAAGGCCTTCCAGGCAGGAAGTGTAAAGGCCTGTTATCACCATGC
The DNA here is from genome assembly GCA_036365145.1 of Orientallactaga sibirica. NCBI lineage: Eukaryota > Metazoa > Chordata > Mammalia > Rodentia > Dipodidae > Orientallactaga > Orientallactaga sibirica. Next base: position 35,489,040 of record JAEOAD010000014.1, read on the forward strand.
CTTGTCACCTGTGAACTCCATCCACGAAGGGGGGACAGGCCTGGTGTCATTTCCCATGAACATCAGGAGCAAGGCCAGGGTCAAGGTCCCAAGGTGGAGGAGATGTACACAAAGCAGCTGGGATATTACCAGAGCCAGCTCTTATGAAGCTGATAAGTGAGCTGGCCTATTGGAGCTGAGACTCCAAATCTGCTGCTTTCCTAGACTGAGATGCCCTCCCTCTCCTTTCTCCTTTCCTGCCATATAGCACTACTTTAAGCCACCCCTAGAAACTGTTCCCTTCTGCTGAAGCCCATGAAATTGCATCTGCTGTATCCATCAGGAGTCAGGCCATAAATAACCAACCCCTTAAAATCTCATCTCGTGCATCTCTTAGAGTTGGAAATGGCATTACTAGCTCTGCAGAAGAGCCGTAGGAAAGGATTAGTGCCCTAGCAGGCCGCAGGCATGTAGCCCTCTGCAGGAGCGGGGCCCCGGCTCCCATGCTCTCTTAAGAGGACCTGGCTTCTATAGGTGAGAACTTGCTTTCAGACAGAATAAAATGCTCAGCTGGAAGAAGCAAGATATGAGCCTACATTGTCTGCCGCTGGCACAACAGCTTTGCTAAAGCTTGGGGCTCCACAGCTCTGTGTGTGGGAAGCTGAGCCTGGACAGCTAGCCTGCCCCCCATGGGTCTGACTACAAGCAACAGGTTTGTACTAAGTAGTTCATCGGCAAAGAGGCCTGTGCCAGGGCTGTGAAGGGCACAGACAAAAAGATGCTGTCCTCAACCTCTTGTGAGGAGCTGCCAGATGCTGGGCAACTCAGCTAAGACAGATGGAAGGAATTGTTCTGGGCCCTTCCAGGGGCCCCACATTTTGGCAAGTCCTATCTTCTGGAACAGTGTTGGTTCATTCAAAGTGTTCAAGGTCTTGGGCTGGAGAGATGGCTTAGTGGTTAAGGCACCTGCCTCCTAAGTCTAAAGAATGCTGGTTCCAATCTCCAGGTCCCACGTTTAGCCAGATGCAGTGACGCAAGGGCGCAATGCCACACTTGACCACAAGGGGGCGCACGCATCTGGATTTCATTTGCAGCAGCTGAGAGGCTGCTGGCGCACCCATCTCTATCTGTCTTCCTCTCCCTCTCTCTCTCTGTCTCTCTCTGTGTCTCTCAAAACAAAATAAATAAATAAAAAAGTGTTCAAGGTCTCTTGTTTCCTTGCTTGCCTGCAGATGTGTGTTCCACCAGCTCTTGGTTTAGCCTACCCCATATTCCACCTGAGTTTTGCCTTTGTCTGTCTTCCCCCAAGCTTTCCTACAATTTGAGGACTCACCCATATCTCTGCTTCTTTCCTCGAGCCTATACTTCACTTAATCCCAGCTCTCTCCATCCAGTGGCTATGATATGACACTCATCATCTCACTAGGGTAGTAGGAATCACACAGATGGTCTGTTGAGATCAGCAGTCTGTCATTTAGGAAGGAAGGGGACAGAGGAGTTCTGAATAAATGGGGAGGCTAACTTGCAAGGTGGCTTGTAGCAACTTTGAGCACTTCTCACGCAAGCTTCTTAAGGAGTAGTCTACATGGATGCTCTGAGTGTTCCCGTCATTCTCCACATACTTCCCCCTTTCACTCCCAGCCTTTACCTGAGCCCACTCCCTTTAGGATCGTCACCAGAGTACCTCTCCCCATGACCAATCCCACCATTTCCAAAGGCATTTTCAAATCCCGCATGCAAGGGCGGGTCTTCGCTCTCTGCCTTTAGGCTCCTCTTTTGGTGTTTTAACTTGTGATTGGACCCTAGGCCTCATGAATGTTCTAGAAACACACCAATGCCTCCTTTCTGATTCTTCTTGGACCTTCCTGAACATTCCTATATCTTCCTTCTGCCTTTCCTTTGATGGCCTCAAAGCTCTGTTCCTGACTCACTGCCCTGCTCACTGCATACATTCTCCCTGGGTGTGCTTCCCTGCTTCTGACAGCTCCCTAGCCTGACTGTCCATGGAGCGTCAAACTGTGGAGCCAACCACCTAGTAAGTATCCCATCCCTACCATGATGTACCACCAACATCTCCAACTCAGCTTGTCCTAATTCTGTTCATAATTGACTCTAAAAAGGCCAAACTTGGTTCCCTTTTCAGTTTATGGTACAACCTCGTTATCCAGATCGAGGAAGCTTCTCTATTTGGTCCCTGTTTCACCAGTCACATTCAATTAAGTGCTGAGTCCTCCCAGCATACCTCCTACATGTCCTTCTTCTCTTAAATTTAGCTCATCCCCTTCTCTTCTTTGTGGGTTTTAATAGCCTACTTCCTGATCTTCCAGCATCTTGGTACTCTCTGATTCATTCCCCCACAGCTACCAGAACACTTAATTAAAATGCAGCTCTGACATGCTAAGCCCTAGGCGAAAGCTTTCAATCATCTCCGTTGTCTAACAATAAAATTCCAGGACTTGATGGGACACAAGAGATCCTTCTGGACCTAATCCTTACCTACCACCCCAGCCTCACCTCATGCCACTCTCTGCTTTGACTATGACCAATATGAAAAGTCAGTAATCTAACACCACAGTTGAACAAATCTTGCTCATGTTATGTATCTGCCATGGGTCAATGAGAGTGGCTTGATTCAGAGTCATTCCAGTGTGTTGTAGTTACCTTCTTGTTGCTGGAACAGAACACCTAGCCAAAAGCAGCTGATGAAAGGAAAGGGTTTATTTTGGTTTACCATCTCAAGGGGAAGTTTCATAATGGCAAACCAGGCTGGACATCACCTCCTTGCCACAGCAGGTAGAAAACAGCAGTAGGAGAATGAGTTGAGCTCTGACAAGGGGAAGCTGGTCATAGCACCCAACCCCCACCCCCCAGCAACATACCTCCTCCAGCAAGTTTCTATCTCCCAAATTCCCACCATACATTCAAAATGCATGAATTTATGGGAAACATCTGTATGAAAGACACAATCATCTCAAGAGGTAAAAATTCATTGAATCCACTTTAAAAGTCTCATTTCTTATCAATACCAACACTGTTCAAAAGTCCAGCATCTCACCTGAGACCCCAGACAGTCTCTTAACTGTACGCCTAGAACATTAAAACACAAGTTAAATACATACAAAGGCACAGAGTCAACTTTCACACTGTAAAAGATGGCATGGGCATAGCAAGAAAAGACGGAACCAATGCAAGCTCTAAAACAAGCAGGGCAACATCAAATCCTATAGCTGCATGACGGCATCTAAAAGCTGTGATGAAATCTCTTGGGTTCTGTTCTGCTTCTTCTGCTCAGCTGTGGCAGAAGCTTCTCTTGGGGGCTGTTTCATAGTCCTGGCATCTCCAAATTTCTGAGATTTCCTCTGTGAACCATGGTTCATGCTGTGGACTTGCAGGGACTCCAAAAATCCTGCCTCACATTGCCCAGTGGTGATCACCAAAATATGTTGCAAATCCAATGACTCACTCTTTCTTGTGTTTGTTATACTTACAAAATACCAGGTAGACTACCAAATTTGTTAATCCAGGGAGAATAAAACCAACTTTGAAGAGCTGGTAAACTCCTTCAGCAGTCGTCAGTGCAGAACAGCCAGCTCACTCCCAACAGTGGTAATATCTCAAACAATTATACTGAACTGGGCATCTGTCTCCTGCCTAAAACTTTCATTTCTTTCTGTGCCATATTCATCTACTTTATATTCCATTACTTTTTTTTTTTTGGAGAGAGACAGAGAAGGAGAGAGAGAGGGAGAGGAAGACAGATAGAGATGGGTGCACCAGCAGCGTCTCAACTGCTGCGAACAAAATCCAGATGAGTGTGCCCCCTGTGGTCAAGTGCGGCATTGCGCCCTTGCGTCACTTTGCATCTGGCTAAACGTGGGACCTGGAGATTGGAACCAGCATTCTTAGGCTTAGGAGGCAGGTGCCTTAACCGCTAAGCCATCTCTCCAGCCCCCACCATTACTTTTAAATTTAGCTTTACTTACGTGATCAGGACATGGGAAGAACACAGCCATCCTCTCACACAAACTGTCTCTTGACCAGTCTGGACAAAGGTTTTTTTTTTTTTTTTTTTTTTTTCTCATAAGCCAAGCCTCACAGTCAACAGTTCTTCTGCATTTAGGTCTTTCAACTCTGACCAGAAATAGTTCATCAAATTCTGCTTAAAACACTGCAAGGCATCTCTTAGTATGACGTTTCATATCCTTCCACATTCCTTCGGCAAATCATTTCCAAAAAACAAACATCACACAGTCAGGTTTCTAGTGGCTATGACCTCACTATTCTGGTAATAATTTTCTGTTGAAGTTACCTTCTCATTGCTGGGACAAAACACCTGACCAAAAGCAGCTGATGGAAGTAAAGGGTTTATTTTGGTTGACAATCTTGAAAGAAATCTTCATAATGACAGAAAAAAGATGGTAAAGCAGAGGCTGGACATCCCCTCCATGGCACAGCAGATGGAAAACAGCAGCAGGACAGTGAGCCAAGCTCTGGCAAAAGGTAGCTGTCTATAACACCCCAAAGTCCACCCCCAGCAACACACCACCTTCACCAAGGTTCCCCCTCCCAAATTGTCACCAGGTGGGGATCAAGCATTCAAACCACCACAAGGTGTGTACCCAGGATCAAAGGTGTTCCACACTCAGGTGCCTGCACCATCTGGAATATATGGCCTTCTCCAATGCCATGGCAAGAAATATGAGTGGAGAGTCCAGCGTGGGCTTTTCAGCCCCCCTCCACCAGTCCAGATAAAGGACACATTTCATTTTTAACACCTATTTCACTGTTTAGAAATTATCACATGGTCCAGACTACCTGCAAGAGCCAGGAAATGTGCATGAGCAGAAGGAATGTTTGGTGTGGGAACCTCTGCCACACTAGGTGTGTCAGCAGACAGGATGCCCTGGCTTCTGCCAAGAGTTGACTTTCCCCCCATGCTCCTTGATTCAACTTTCCCAGACCCATCTTACTTAAGCCATCACCTTTATTCTTTTTTTCTCCGGTATTTAAGCTACTTCTAACAGTATGGGTGCTCAAATAACTATGATCCAAAACCAAACAGCACCCATAGAATCTTCCATTTCTCAACCACATTTAGTGACTACCCAATACTTAGCCACCACCAAGTGCAGAGACCATACTGTTAGTTCGTGCTCAATTTTGCCACTAAACCTGACCTCTGTCACCTTGCCAGAGACCTCTACCAACTACCCTATTACTTCTTCATTCTCATCTGAGTTGGCCTCTTGACAACACATGCCTCTGATCATCTGTTCTTCTATCCTTTTCCCGTGATTACAGTGAGACCACAGAGTCTGCCACCATGGTCAATCCTCTCTCTTCTCAACTGCCTAGTCTCCACCCAGCCTTCTCACTTGGATGACCCAGAGGTTCTGGGACCTTCCTTTTCTCCATCTTCCCCTCAACCAACCAGGTTCTCAGTATCATCTGCATGCCAGTAGCTCTTGACTTAAATTTTCAGCCCTTATGGGCCTTCTGAGCTTGTATGTATATTAACAGGAATTTCAACATGAATATGTGTAAAGTAGACTTGTTTTTTTAATGTGGAGATATATATACCATTTTTCCATTGAGTATACAGTTTAATGGCATTAAGGACATTGGCTAATAGCCCTATCCACTAGCACTTTTTTCACCTCCCTGAGCTGAAACTGCATAGCCACTAACTAATAACCCCACCCTGTGGCAGCCACCATTCCCTGTTCTGTTTCTGTAAATGTGACAGCACTAGGTACCTCATATAAATGATATCATAGAACATGCGTGCCTTTAGGTTTTGCTTATTTCTCTTAGTATAATGTTGTCCCTTGTGTCAGAATTTTATTTCCGTATAGGCTGAATGATATTCTATCATATGCTTATGTCTCACTTTGTTTACATCCACTGATTTGGGTAATTTTCTATGCAATTTGGACTTTCCCTTCCCTCCCAACCTCAATGGGTTCCTCTCCCTGCCTTCTCCATCTATCTGTTCCCACATCTATCTGTTCCCAAGAAGAAACCATCTCTACACACTGTATGCCACTAGCAGCTTTGGACTACTCAATGGCCTCTACCCCTTTATCTACCTCTCCATAATCCCTTCTCCACATAGCAACAAGATTGCCCTAGATTGTACCTCTCTCAGTGTTAAGCCTACCAATGGCTTTCAGTCTAGAACAAAATCCTACAGCAAGGCTTCCCCTTGTCCAGCCACTGGCTACCTACCTCTCCAATTTCTCTCCTCACACCTCTCACCATGTCCCAGCTAGAGCCACCTTTATCCTATCTCTTGATGGGCTAACGGGGTCCCTCTCTGGGCCTCTGCACTGACTTATTTCCTCCTTCAGTCTTCATGTCATCTTCCTTCAAAGTTTACCTATCCATATACACATACACATATACAGGGGGTGGAGAGATTGCTCAGCCAGTAAAGTACCTCATGTACAAACATGAGCACCTGAACTTGATCCCCAGCACCCGCTTTAAAAAGTGCAGCACCGTGGCATGCACTGGTAATTGTAGCACTAGGAAGAAAGAGACAGGTGGATACCTGAAGTCTGCTGGACAGACAGTCCATCCTACTTGGTGAGCTCCAGGCCAATGAGTGACCCTGTCTCAAAAAAAGGAAGGGCAGCACCTGAGGAACCATACCCAAGGTTTTCCTCTGGCCTCCACATGTACACACATGCATCTACACGTACACATATGCACACACATGTGTACACACACATAAAACATTAATTAACTTAAAAGGACCTGGCTGTTTTGGAATATAGCTCACTTAAAATTTTTCTTTCCAGAAAGCCTTTTCTGTTTATGCAGTCTTAAGAAGCCCCCAACTATCTACTACAGAATCTTTATTTTAGGCATTCGTGGATACTTAAATTTATTTTTATTTTATTTATTTATTCATTATTTTTTGCTTATGGACATATCATTTTTTCTATGTCCTTCTGGTACCCTGTTCCCTGCCCTCCTTCAATCCTGCAGTGTCCTTCCTCAGCCCTTGCATGGCAGCAGGATATGGCAGCTGGTGGGTCAGGGAGGCAGCTTCACGTGGGTGCAGTGGAGGCCATAGCATGAAGCTCTCATGTCCCTCTGGCCGGGTGGCTCTGAGATTCCAGGCCCATCTGGTACTGTCTTGAAGAGCATGAGGACAAAGTCGAAGGTGAGCCATCATGGTTTTGACTCTTGACAGTCCAGTTTCATGAGGCAGGCAGTGGACTTTGGATGATGGTACCCTGAGGTGTTCCAAGTTTCCAGACAGATTCCCCTCCAGCAGGATCTGCCCCTTAAGGTGACCTTTCTGGAGTCAGGAGAATGCAAGGAAGAAAATCCAAGCACTCTTTGTGGAATGAGTGGCTCCCACGTGCCAGACATTTACCCTCTCTGCCTTGCTTCTTAACGCAACTGTAAGAAACAAGTTCGGGAGCTGGGAGATGGCGCAGTGGGTAGGAGAGTTTGCTGTGCAAGCATGAGGGCCTGAACTGGATCCTAGCACCCATATAAAGAGCTGTGCATGGCTGTGCATGCCCATAACCCCAGCACTGACGGGGGCAGAGATAGGAGGATGAACGACAGTTCTTGGGTCAGTTAGTTTAACCGAAAACCAAGGAGCTCCAAGTTGAGTGAGAGGCTTTCTCAGGGAAGTGAAGTGGGAAGACCAGTAAAGGTCACAGGGTGTTCTCCTCTGGCCACCTCACGCCTCTCTTTTTTTTTTTTTTCTTTTAATTTTTTAAAAATATATTTTATTTATTTACTTATTTGAGAGAGATAGAGAGAGAAAGAGAATGGGCATTCCAGGGCCTCCAGCCACTACAAATGAACTCCAGATGCATGGGCCTCCTGGTGCATCTGGCTTACGTGGGTCCTGGGGAATCAAACCGGGGTCCTTTGACTTACAGGCAAACGCCTTAACCACTAAGCCATCTTCTCCAGCACTCCCCCCCCACCCTCTTTCATTCCCTGTAGAACCATGGAAAGCCATAAGTCCTGGGGGGAGGACTGGCACTTAGTAGGTCTGCACAGTGGGTTTGCCTGTAGGGCAGATCTGCTTCTGCCTGGCGCAGAAACAAGTCCTGTGGCTAATTGCAAAGGTTAACATGGAGCCTCTCCATCGAGTATTTTAAGCAATACCCTTCCTGGGGGACACTTGCAAATTAGTCCTGACTCGTGCTGATTACTCCTCCTAAGCTCAGTCTGATTAATAATTAATCAGCAAACTGCTTGGCCAGAGATGGCTGATCAGCACTAGGAAAGATCTTAAATTATGCAAGTCATTTGGCCAGTGCTTAAAAAAAAAGTGAGAAGGCACTTAGCAGCCGACAGGACTGGAGAAGTCTGATTGCAGCTTGCAGCGTGAGCCATGGAAGGTCTCTCAGTTGTTTGTTTTCCCTTTTTGTTTCTTCTTCTACCCCTTTTGAGTAAAAAATCCATTAGGCTTCAACTCGCAATCTCAGGGAGAGACTGTGTCGCACGGAAATAGAAATGTGTTAAATATCACTTGCTTTTTTATTCCTTTCCCTTCAAAAGAGTAATGGTCAAGGAGGCAGAGGTTAAAATTAGTCAGTTTGCTAAGCAAATGTCTGTTTGGCACCTGATGTCACTTTCTGCAGCCACTGTCAGTCTCAGCCCCTAGCTCACTTCCTCCTCTGAGCCCAACACATCTAGCAGTCAATAATGGAGAGGCTTAGTGGACATCACTACCACCCACACTGGGAGCTGGAGAGGAAGCAGTTTGTGAGAAACTTGCCTCAACAGCAGCCCCGCTAGGGCTTTTGCTTCCTGACCGTAAATCCCAGGGCAATAGGAGAAAAGACAGCCCGAGAGGGAGGAATGCACTTCCATTGTCAACAGTGAACTTGGTGACCACCAGGGACCCCTGTTAAGTCTCAGGTTGCAGCCTCCATTCGCAAAGGCTGGGCCTGCGTGTGGTTTTATCCTCCCTAGATTTTCCCTATAGGTCACTGAGATATGGCTGAGGTGAGGTTCAGGGAGAGCACATGGGTCAGTTCACATTGATCTCTGGGCCAGGGAGAAAGCACAGGGAGGAAGGTCTGAGTGAGGGGCATGGCTGTCTCAACTGCCATGTCCATCCTCAGGGAAATAGGTGACACCCCTAGCCAGTGACATCAGAATGCCCAGGGCTGGGACTTTGGGGTCCCAGTGTGCACCTCTATGAACCAGGAACTGATCAAGTGTGTGTGTGTGTGTGTGTGTGTGTGTGTGTGTAAAATTTTAATTTATGAGAGAGAGAGAGAGAGGGACCAGATATATATAGAGAGATAATGGGCACACCAGGGCCTCCAGTCACTGCAAATAAACTGCAGATGCATGTGCTACCTTGTGCATCTGGCTTACGTGGGTCCTGGGGAATCAAACGTGGGTGCTTAGGTTTTGCAGGCAAGCACCTTAACCGCTGAACCATCTCTCCAGCCCTGAGAAAGATATTTTGAGGGACATGGAAGAGTGAAGTAGGAAATGAGCCTATCAGGAGCTGATTGTCTTCTGAAAGTCAAGGGTCATCTGATTGTAAGTGACAGGCTGGATAGAGAGAAGAGGTGGTCAGATATTGCTGCTTCCAGGGACCCCAGTGTTTTTAACCCCTCGTGTTTATACCCCTGCTTTCAGAAGTAGCCTGTAGAACACACCCTTCTCAAATTGTGACACCCCCTCAATTCTGCTTAGTAGATTCACCAGGAGGGTGCGTCAAAGTTCAGATTCCTAGGCCCTCCCTTCCCCCCTCAATGCTAAACTTCTCAGAACAGGACTTGAGTGCAGTATTTTTAAAAATATTTTTTGGATTTAATTTGTTTGTTTTTTTGTTTGTTTGTTTGTTTGTTTGTTTTAAATTAGTTATGGACATAATTAGCATGTAAACAGCATATGTTGGTACCATCCTTTCCCTCATCCCTGCCCCTTTTCCAAAGGGACCCTCTTCTTTGGGGATGCAGGTCATCCCCATGGGGATTGTGGGTCATGCATTGTGGGGGCAGCAGTCAGTTATGGGGAAGAGGCAGTGTCTCTGTGCATCATGGACTGGTGTCTCTAACAGTCTTTCCGTCCCCTCTTCCGCAAAATTCTCTGAGCCATGCTGGGAGCATTCTACGTCAGTGATGAGCTCTTAGGAGCCTCTGGATCTGTGGTTTGGTAGGTGTTGAGTGTCCTCAGTGTCTATCTCCTTCACCTTTGTGCTGATATCAGATTCTCTGAGAGAACAGCACTCTTGCTTTGTCTCCCCAATTCTTCTGTGGTTTCAGCTGGGGCCGGGGTGGAGTGCGCAGGGTCATTTCTCTCCTTAGGTCCAGCTCCAATCTGAAAAAGAGAAGCAGATTCTCCAACAGAGAGTGAAGTCAGTACAGGTTAAGTGGGATAACCGTTATTAGTTTAGAGAGAATTTAAAGGGTGTAGACCCTCTTGTAGCCCAAGATTAGTGGGATCTTGATATTGGAAAGCAAAATCACTATCTGGATATGATTCTGACTTGTTTCCCAGTTCCAGATATGGTCTCCTTTCCACTGAGTGGATCCATTAGCCAATCCAGGAGCAGCTGGTTACCCACCATGGCTCTGTGCCACTATTGCACTTGTGTGAGCATCACGTCTAACCATGCTTGTGGGAGTTGTGAAGCAGGTGAAAGTTTAAGAGCCACTTGGCCTAAGCAGAACTCTTTCAGAGCGGTAATGCAAGGGGTGGATTTTATCCATTGTGAAAACCTGCCTTTTTATGAATGGATTCATGACCAAATTTCTTGGCATACATTTAACATGCAGTTTTGGTTATGGTTTATGCGCAAGTTTGGATGTCCACATCTGATATCAGAATGAAGCCCTCTGACTCCTGGCAGACTTGCTTACGTTATTTCAGAGGTCTTCTTGCCTGCCTGTCCCCTTTCTTGGATAAACTTGGGTGAACTAGAAGGTCTTAACCCTCCAAGAGGCTGATGAGGTTTATCTTGGTCTCCTTGGTGCAGGCCTAGGCAAAGGAGGGCTTTCTTCCTCTGAGTCCTTGAGATGTGGAGAGTTCTACCCCGTCAGTACAAGCACTGGCTCTTCACAATCCTCCTCCTCCTGACACCACTTCTTCAGAGCTCAGACCTGGCCCACCGTGTCTGAATCCGCCACGCGCAGAGCAAGTCCTGCGTCGGCCTGTGAGATCATGAGTCTCTGTACTCCCCCTCCCAGTTCCATCTGCCCACCACCAAATAGAAAATCAGGTGGCGACGAGCTCCCCCAGCCTGGTCTCAGAGTCCTTTGGCAGTGGGACCACCATCGAGACAAATAATCAGTAGATAAAGAAACTCTGTTACTAACTTTATCCTATATGTTCTCCATCAGACCATCTACTCATTTGTCCTATATATTAGCTACTTTCTTTCCTCTGACCTAAATTCTTCCATTTCCCAATCCTCCAGTTTGGAAACCACAGTTTTCTTCTCTACCTTTCTCTATATTTTAGATGTATGACCTTCCTTTTTAGAGATCCTACATGTGAGATCATGCAGTATTTTTTTTCCTGTGTGTGGCTCATGGCACAGGAAACAGCAGGAACACTTAGCTATATGAGATGATGGGTACGTCAATTTGTTTCACCATAGCAAACCATATATACCTTAAAGCATCATATCATTATGAGAGTTGAGAGAGAAGCTGCCCCTCTGGAATCAAGATGGGTTTAGAACTCCCCAAGCCAGTGGCTCTCATGCTCTTGTCTTATGATTAGAAGAACAAAGAGTTAGTGAGCATAGACCCAAAGGGTAAATTATGAAAGATTTATTTTAAGAGAGAATAGAAATGAGTGACAGTTTAAGTAAGGCAGAAAAGCTGAGAGGGGTCCCCCCTCAGCTGGGAGGGGTCGCCAGTGGAAAAAGCCAAATCCCCATGGCAACTCGGATCCAGCCTTCTTATAACTTAGAGATGTAAATTAGACATCAAATTAGGATGCGCCTCATTGTCAAGTTCAAATGTATATGGGGGACCTTGAATGACTGATGAGCCAGGGAAGAGAACACAGACTCAGGAAGAGCCTGTCAGCTAGGTGGGTAGGGTGGGGAGGGGGCAAGAAATGTTAAGGAGGAAGAACCAGGAAGAACCTGATCACCACCTTGAATCAGACTGGGGTTCCCTTCTAGTCTTGCCAGGCCAGGGCAGGCATCTCTGTTCTTTTAGGCCTGTGCCCCTAAATTCAATTACCTGCAAAAGAGAATCACCGTGTTCTCAATTTCTATTGGTACTGTATACTATGAACATTCACAGTAAAACGTGTTTTTTATAAAAGATAGACATCCAGGCCAGGGTCTGTTTGGGCGCTACCGTGCTTGAGTTAGACTTCAGCAAACATCTTGCAGACAGAAACTGAGCCTCTGAGATGTCGTTCCCTCCTCACCTACCCTCTCCTCTGCCGTTGCGCTTCCCGCTCTGTTCCTCCCCCAGGTCTCAGGCAGGGTAGTCTAGGGTCATCCCTCGTGGAGCAGGCTTTGAAGCGCAGTCTCTCTCTCTGGCCTCTTTGAGCTTTTGTCTCTCTGCCTCCTTCCTGCCTTAACATACCTGCAAGGCATGTGGACATCTTGAAGAGCATTGAGCTAAGAAGTCATGTTCATTATTTATTATCATTATGAAACTCTTGTAAAAGAATGGACACTTGTCTTTATTTATTTATTTATTTATTTATTTATTTATTTATTTATTTAACAGAGAGGAGGGAGGGAGGGAGAATATGGGCATTCCAGGGCCTCCAGTCGCTGCAGATGCATGCGCTATCTGTATATCTGGCTTACATGGGTCTGGGGAATAGAAAGTGGGTCCTTAGGCTTTGCAGGCAAGTGCCTTAACCACTAAGTCATTCCTCCAGCCCTCTCCTTTTTTTTTAAGTGGCAAGAGATGAGGACAGTCATATGATGAATATATCCTCCAGGAATTTCATAATCCCCATTTGTGGATTCTGAATCCTGACCTCCCCTCCACTACCATCCCCTGCATACATCTCCCTTCTCTTTCTCTGTGCTCTTATTCACTCTATCCCAACCCAGAGCATTGCAGCTGGGAGTACAGCATTCCCAATCAATATTGCACTCTAGTACCAAGTGTGCTGCCAATTGGTCATGTGACCTCAGTGAACTTGCCCTCTTGGGGCCTTGCATAGAGTTACAAGAACTCATTTGGCTTAGCAGACCTTGGGCAGATCCAACTTTTCAATCCTGCAGTGTCCTTCCTCAGCCCTTGCATGGCAGCAGGATATGGAAGGACCTCCTTCCCTTCCCCTTCCCCCCACTCCCAGCCTCCCCTGTGTGACTCTCAGCCCCCCCCCTCCACTGGCAGCTGGTGGGTCAGGGAGGCAGTTTCACATGGGTGCAGTGGAGGCCGTAGCACAAGGCTCTCATGTCCCTCTGGCCGGGTGACTCTGAGATTCCAGGCCCATCTGGTACTGTCTTGAAGAGCATGAGGACAAAGTCGGAGGTGAGCCATCATGGTTTTGACTGTTGACAGTCCAGTTTCATGAGGCAGGCAGTGGACTTTGGATGATGGTACAGTGAGGTGTTCCAGGTTTCCAGACAGATTCCCCTTCAGCAGGATCTGCCCCTTAAGGTGACCTTTCTGTAGTCAGGAGAATGCAAGGAAGAAAATCCAAGCACTCTTTGTGGAATGAGTGGCTCCCACGTGCCAGACATTTACCCTCTCTGCCTTGCTTCTTAACGCAACTGTAAGAAACAAGTTCGGGAGTTGGGGAGATGGCGCAGTGGGTAGGAGAGTTTGCTGTGCAAGCACGAGGGCCTGAACTGGATCCTAGCACCCATATAAAGAACTGTGCATGGCTGTGCATGCCCATCACCCCAGCACTGATGGGGGCAGAGATAGGAGGATGAACAACAGTTCTTGGGTCAGTTAGTTTAACCGAAAACCAAGGAGCTCCAAGTTGAGTGAGAGGCTTTCTCAGGGAAGTGAAGTGGGAAGACCAGGGTGTCCTCCTCTGGCCTCCTCACGTCTGTGCATGGTGTCTGGGCTGCACACCAAAATTAAAACAGTAACAAGAATGATTCTTTACCGAAGGTCACTGACCCTTGGAGTTTTCTTCCCAGTTCCTTTCTCTTTACGGCCCTCTTGATCTTGAAGGTCTGTGGGCATCATAGAAGGATGCTCATGGATCAGCACCTTCCTTCTCACCCTCTTCACCTTTGTACCATATTGTCTCTTGAGCTGTGGCTTGTGGAGAATACCCCAGCCGGCATGGGACAACCTGCCACCAGCCTTCTTGCCTAAGAGAGCCCTGTCATAACAGACAAAAGGTCTGAGTCATTTTAGCCACATCCTTCTCCTTGCCAGTCCACGGCCCGAGATGTCCACATAACTCGTGTCACTTAGTATTGCCTCTGTGGTGCCATAAGGGTCCTCAGGCAGTGACAACCCAGCCTTTGACCTGACCTAGAGTCACAGGCAGGCCTGTGTTTGACTGCTGTTTGCAACCTGACTGACTCTCACAATTACTGGAGTCTGTCAAACTCCATCAAGTGACACTGTTCACAGGAGGGCAAGTGTCCCTACTCCTTGGTCTGAGTGAGGATGACATCGTATAAGCTGATGTGGCATTCAGACTTCCACTGGTGAATCCTGCACAGTTGCCAACCTTGCTCCAATCCTTGCCCAGCGGTGGGCTCCTGAGCTCTCCCTGAAGCCTCCCAGCCCCTCTGCTTATAATTACCCATGCCCAGCCCCTTCCCCAGCCCACCCCCACCCCCTGCAGGCACCATAGCAAGTAATTACCTTCACAAGGAAGTTGACAAGTCTCTGGTGACTCCTGGCCCGGCTGGAAAAGATTCATTATTCCAGTATCTGGAAATAACCAGCCCCGTCAGCAAGGGGGCTGAGATAACACAACTGTAAAACTTCTCCATTCAGGGGAATTAATTAGGATTCCTTATTAAACATCCAATTAGGCAAAAGGGCATTTTTATCTGTGATAGTCAGCTGCTCTTACTTTTCATAAGCTCTAACTCCAAGATTTTTTTTAAAAAAAGGAGAAAAACAGGGGCTGTGTGTTTCTGCAGCAAGATCCACTCTTCCAATGTCAGTTATGTCTTCATCAGGATGTGAAAATAGATTTTCCCATTCAATTCACAATGCTTTATATCTCCAGAGCCTGGTAATGACTCCGCCACATCCCTTCCACAGAGGCTGTAGCCTGGATGGCTGATTTGGGGAGTGGGATATTTGCTTAGGATGACGGCCCATAAAAGAGCATTTCTCAGCAGCCTGACTCTATTAGTATGACCTTGGACAAGTCACTTCACCTTTCTCTGAATATCAATTTTCTCCTCTCTAAACTTGCCTCCCAGGGTCAGGGTAAGGATTGAGAATAAATGAGTGTGCTATAAGGAAGTATCTGGGGGCTGTGGTGGAAGAGGTTCAGCTCAGGGGCAGAGAGCTTGCCTATCGGGTTCTGTTTCAGGCAACTTCTCATGGCTAGGATAAACTACCTGTCAGAAATCAGTTTGAGGATGGAAAGATTTATTTCAACTTACAGTTCCAGGTTTCAGTCCATAGCCCATAGTGGTATGGAAGGCATGGTGGCAGGAGCTGCTCCCGTTCAGCACAGTGGGGAACAGAGCAGAGCAGTGAGTGCTTCCCCAATGCCAGAATTTATAATGGCACCGAATTTTTACATGGGATCTGGGGATTCAATTCAGGTCCTTCTCGTGCTAACGAGGCAAGCTTTACCCACTAAGCTGTCGCTCAGCAAGCGCAGATCCAAGGAGGAATCTGAGTTCCCCAGGTCAGGGCCAGACTGATTTCAACCACATGACATGTTTCCAGGCCACTTGCTCCTGAGCCTGCATTTGCCAGACTTCATGTGACAGGGTCAAGACAGCATCTGTCTTTGGCCAAATCTCTGGCCACATGAACCCTGCCTCATACCATGCTCCTCTGCCCGTTTGCCTTTTGCAACTTCCCGTTGCCTGTGCCTCAGTTTACCACACAGTTAAACTACTTTAACTTCTAGGGTTCCTTTCCTCAATATTATTTGGACTTCAGCGTGTTCTTTCAAAGTCCCGGCACCCTCTTTTCCCGCCCTTCCTGATCCTCGCCTCACTTTCACTCTCACTCCCTCCTGCTGCCATGCGCCTGGCCTCCTGCTCTTCCTTATGTACCAGGGAGCCTCTTCCTGCCATCTGGGATGTTCTGCCAGTCCATATTCCCTGACCAATTTCAGCTTCCATGGCTAAGCTCACGTTTACAGTGAGGTCTTCCATGAACGTGTATTTAGAATGACAAGGATTTCTTGCCACTCTGAGTGTCTAAGTCTTCTCAAGTGACTATACCCAAGAGTGTGCCCAGTCCCAGAAGCCCTGCTGCCTGCCTGCCTGCCATCACCCTCACTTTTCAGACGAGGAACAGAGGCATGCCAGGGTGATCTTTAAGCAACTGTAAAGGTAATGCACTTGCAGAGGAGGAGTGACTGATGTCTCTCCACCTGATTTGCTGTGGGCCTTGGGGTGTGACCTCTCTCCATGATATCCTCAGGCTTCACTGAGGTCCCCAGGATGTGGCCATGTGCAAGAACCAGACCTGCATAGAAACAACCCGTCCTGTTACAGAAATGCTTTTCTGGAAGAGCAAGCAGGCTGGGCTGAGAACCAAGAACTCCTGTCTCTGCCTCCCTCGCCCCCCTGCCAATTCCCCCATCAAATAATTCCTGATAATGAAGTTAGGATGAGTCATTGGTTTTCTGATGAGCGTGAATTCATCATCAAAATCTACATATTTCAATCCCCTGATAGGTACTCAGATTCCTAACTTGATTAATATGTAAAATGCTTTATCCTGGGACTTAACAAGAGCAAACCCAACCTGGTTTTCAGGGCTCTGCAAGGCTCAGAGCCTCTGGGGCTCCGGGAAGGGTCAGAGATGCCACTGATGGCAGGTTGGGGCGGGCACATGAGGGAGCTCATCATGGACAAGGTCAAGGCACCAAGGTTCCAGCTGAGAGGGGAGGTCAGGTCCTGGGACGCTGGAGCACTGTGGCTTCAGACCTCCCTGAAGGACCTGGCTGCCAGCACATAACACTGCAAACTGTGAAGGCCGAGAACAGTCCATGTCCTGGGGTAAGAAACATCAGCCCCCATCTATCCGGAGGGGTACCCAGTCTGCCAACACCACCTAGGTATAACCCTTGCAGCATGTCCACACTGTGGCAGGGAGGTGTGCCGCCAAGCAAGCACACTTGAGTGTCCTTCCACGACCCCAGTCACAGGGCTCCCCCTTCTATGACCAACCTCTTGTCATATCCAAGATTCCTGTGATTTAAGGTGTAGCTCCCAGCTGCTGGGGAAATGGTTCAGTTGGCAAAGCACTTGCAGCGTCACAGTGAGGACCTGAGTTCTTATCCCCAGCACTCATTTAAATGCCTGCATAGTGTATGCCTTTAATCCCAGCAGAACCCCAAGGGCAAGCTGGGTAGCTAGATCGATCAGCTGGATCAGTGAGCTCTGGACTCAGTGAGAAACTATGTCTCAAAAAAAAACAAGGTGGCCGTGCGTGGTGGTGGTGCACACCTTTAGTCCCAGCACTCAGGAGGCAGAGGTAGGAGGATCACCATGAGTTCAAAGCCACCCTGAGACTCCATAGTGAATTCCAGGTCAGCCTGAGTTAGATCAAGACCCTACCTCAAAAAACAAAGTGACCACAAAAACAAAACAAAAAACAAACAAACAACAACAAAAAAAAACAAGGTAGAAGGCTGGAGAGATGGCTCAACAGTTAAGGTGCTTGCCTGGGAAGCCCATGGACCAAGGTTCACTTCCCCAGGACCCACATAAGCCAGATGCACAAGACCGTGCATGGGGCTAGAGTTTGTTTGCAGTGCCTGAAGGCCCTGGCATGCCCATTCTCTCCCTCTCTCTCTCTCTCTTTCTCTTTCTATCTCCCTCTTTCTCTCTCTCAAATAAATAAATAAAATATTTAAACAAACAAGGTGGAAAGAGTGTTGTAGTTATCTTCTCATTGCTGCGATAAAGCACCAGACCAAAAGCAAAGTCTTTTTATTTTGTCTTATAGACTCCAGGAGAAGCTCCTTGCTGGCAGGGTAAAGCATGGTATGAGCAGAGGCTAGACATCACCTCTGCCACAGCAGGTAGAAAGCAACAAGGGAGGGAGGCAAACTAACACTGGCAGACTGGAGGCTAATAAGCCTCTAGGTCCACCCCAGGAACGCATCTCCTTCAGCAAGACTCCGCCTCCCTAACTGCCACCAGCTGGGAACCAGTATTCCAAGCACACGAGTTTATGGGCAACATCTATCCAAACCACCTCCGAGAGATTGAGGAACACACCTGAAGTCATTGACCCCTGGTCTTCATGAGTGCATGCACAGGCACCCACACAAATAAGAATGTGCCTATGGGCTGGAGAGATGGCTTAGTGGTTAAGGCGCTTGCCTGCATAGCCTAATGACCCAGGTTTGATTCCCCAGTAACCATGTAAAGCCAGATACACAAAGTGGTGCATACATCTGGGATTTTATTGCAGTGGCTAGAGACCCTGGCATACCCATTTTGTCTCCCTCTCTTTGCTTGGAAATAAATAAATAAAAATATTTCATAAAAAAAGAATGTGAGGCCGGGCGTGGTGGCCCACACCTTTAATCCCAGCACTCAGGAGGCAGAGGTAGGAGGATTGCCAAGAGTTCAAAGCCACCTTGAGACTACATAGTGAATTCCTTGTCAGCCTGAGGTAGAGTGAGATCCTATCTCCAAGAAAAAAAAGAGAAAAAAAAAAAAAGAATGTGCATACACACACACAAAATGTAACCCTTTAATTTTTGTTATCTAACCCACAATACAACACAACTCCATCCCACCACTTAAGATTCTGCTATTATCTGAAACTGGATTTTATTTATTCATTTATTTATTTTTATTATTATTATTTTTTACCCATTTGACCTATGCCTTTTTTTGTACTCAGATTATTGGCCCACACCCTACGCTAAGACAACCCTTGCTTCTTTCAAAACACACACACACACACACACACACACACACACACACGCGTTGTGGCTGCCAATGTCATGTTTGCCTCTCTAGAGTCAGACCTGGACCGCAAACTTTGCTCCATGGTTTGGCTGAGAAATTTAACCTCTCTGATCCTCTTTATTTCCTCAGCTTTAAAGCAGAGCCATCAGGCATCACAATTTACATTTGTTAGGGCTGCTATGAATTTCAGATTAGCACTAAACAGACTCAGAGAGACAGCAAGTAGATAAAACTCCACCACATAGCTATAAATCCAGCTCACCCTCGCAGATGACCCTGACTGAGGTGGCCACCATCTCCCTGATGCGCAAGTTGTAGCACCAGGATGTTGGAGTTGGGAGATGGTTGAGGGCAGCAAGGCAGCCCCTCATCTCCACAGAACTCCCTAGAGACTCTTGGGGGGGGCAAGGGCCGGGTGTGGTGGTGCCCACCTTTAACCCCAACACTTGGGAGGCAGAGGTAGGAGGATCACTGTGAGTTCAAGGCCACCCTGAGACTACATAGTGAATTCCAGGGTAGCCTGGGCTAGAGCAAGACCCTACCTCAAAAAAAAAAAAAAAAAAAAAAAAAAAGCTGGGCGTGGTGGCGCACACCTTTAATCCCAGCACTTGGGAGGCAGAGGTAGGAGGATCGCTATGAGTTTGAGGCCACCCTGACACTACAGAGTGAATAATGACCCTGGAGGTCAGCCTGGGCTAGAGTGAGACCCTACCTCAAATTCGCCCCCCTCCAAAAAGGACTTAAGACCCTGTGCAGATGGGGACCCAGAAGGTGACTTAGATACCCCAAACAAATGGAAGCACCAGAAAAGGGTCCCTTCTTGACACATTGTGCTGTGACACTGGAGTTCTTATTCCCTGGCACCAGAGTGTCCATTTCCCCAGAGCAGACCTGAGACAGGGTTCAAGTGCAAGCAGGTCACAGTGGTAGAGAAAGGGCTCAATGAAAGACACCAGTAAAGGCTGACAGAGACAGAGTCCCATAAAGGACGTTAGCAAGCCCCCAGAAGAGTCAAGAGTCAGTCTACCCAGGAACCAAGGGAGTTTGGTGTTTATGCACCATTGCTGAGAGTGGTGGAAAGAGCTACTGGGAGGTTAAGTCCCCCAGCCCTTCAGGTGGCTGTGCACTGTATATTTGGGTGAAGCAGCCTAGCATGGGATCAAAAGCCCTGGGCACAGGGATGCAGATGAAGACAGCCTACAGTGAGTCTGTCTCTCTTGAGAGGTCACGATGCCAAGCGGGACATTCACAGTACCTGCTGCAGGTTGAGCAGAGGAGCAGTGTGGAGGTGAACTGACAGCACAGTCTGTCTTAGGGTGATGCAGCTATGTGTCTGGACCCAGCTCACTGGACATGACCCTAAGAAGTAACATCTTTCCTTCCACTTTCCAAAGGTGACAGGCCACCACAGATCCACAGTGGTTTTGACAAGTACAGAGGACAGCAAGGCTCCATTAGGCAAGGTCCTGTGGATTAGAGTCCTCGTCCCCCACCATCACCACCACTGTCAGATAATATCTTTGGTGACCACCCTTGACAAGAGGAGAGGGAGACCAGATGTAAGCATGTGGGTAAAGTTCTTGCTGCTTGAAGGCTGCCACCAGCAGAAGGTCTGCTTTGAGGGCCAGTACCCACCACCCTGATGACTCTGGGTAAAGGCTGGGCTGCCCCTTGGTTTGTCACTTAGCCACTGAGATATGGAAAAGGACATGGCATCTAGCTCGTTAAAGACATAAAATGGTAAGTTCTGGGCTGGAGAGATGGCTTAGCGGTTAAGGTGCCTGCCTCCTAAGCTTAAGAACCCTGGTTCCAATCTCCAGCGGTTCCAATTTCCAGATCCCACATTTAGCCAGATGTGAAGTGATGCAAGGGCGCAATGCCACACTTGGCCACAAGGGGGAGCACGTATCTGGATTTCATTCGCAGCAGCTGAGAGGCTGCTGGTGCGCCCATCTCTATCTGTCTTCCTCTCCCTCTCTCTCTGTCTCTCTCTCAAAAAATAAAAAGGTAAGTTCTGTGGATTGAGGTCAAACACACACACACACACACACACACACACACACACACACTCCAATTATGACTTGAATGCAAGACAGTCTGCTGTCAACATTCAAATATTTTTGACAACTTCGTATTTGGGGAGCTGTTGATTGAGTGAAGTGATGCCTGTCCCTCAATTATAAGCGCCCAGGGTAAAGTCACAAAGGACTCCTGCATAGTTGAACAGAAACATCCGCTTGAGAGCTTTATTTAGACACGCCCCAGCATTCCCTTCACCAGTCTCTAGAACTGCCATTAGAAGTTTCAGAACTCAGGCCCTGAGAAGGAAAAGGGTTTTGAGTTCAGACACATCCTTTTCCAAAGGTTGCAGGTGGGAGCTCCTTCCTGCTTCATTCTCTATCCTTGCTCTCCTCTCCCCCTCTGCCTGGTAGCCCTGGAAGAAGCCCAGAGCCTCAACTCACATAACCTGGGTTCCCATTGGGCAACCTTGCTCAAAGGACTCATCTCAGTGTGCCCATGTGCACAGTAGGCAGAATCGTGTCTCAAATGGTATTTGAGACAAGTGGTAAATAACAAGTGCTCGGTAAAAGTCGTTTCCCCAGCCCACTTTCTTTTGAATAGCTTTCGTACTTTCTCTGTTTAAATTCCTGTCCCTTCCTCAGGCATACAGATCATCTGGGGCAGAGGTGTGACCCAGATGTTTCCACTGATGTGGGGGTTGGACGGATGACTGGTGTGATGATCCATTCACACTCATAATAAAACATCATCAATTTATTGCACCCATACTATTATGTGAGGAACATGCCATTAATCATTTTTAATGGGATAACATGAACCCTTTTTCTGCTGTTTGCTCCTGTCTGCATTTGATTATCCACCTCCTACAATTGTGTTCACATCAATGTTGAAGGCCCAGGGGTGCCGAGTCCCCATGTCCTATTTCAAAAGCACCCTTCCAGCTTCTGCAGACTAGAGGAAAAGAGCAATGACTTTTTACTGAATTGGTTCCCTGCTTAAAAGGAAACAATACTTGGAATAAAAATAGAGTTTTTTTTTGTTAATTTCCATTGTAAACATAAAGCATAGTCCATCAAAGGGAATTTAGAAAATAGAGAAATACTAGATAAATAAAGAAACACTGGTGCACGAGCATGTCTAGGCATTTTCTCCCCTTTTATCCAGGCATGGCTTTGTTTTGTCTTTAATTTAAACAGCTGCATTCATGGCTCGTATGTGAGTGCATCTATCCATTCTGGCTATTGACAAACGTAATTCATGCTTAAGGTGAAAAAAAATCAAAACAGACCCAATAGGACAAAATAAAAACTGTTAGGGTCTTCTGTTTGCCAACCCTACTGTAACTCCACTGCCCTTCACAAAGACATACGTTAGTATCAACTTGGTATGTCGCCTTAAAGGGCTCTGTCCCTTCATTTATACAAAGATAAGGGGCTGGGCATAAATACTTTATTCTGCAGCTTGTTGTTATTCTCTGAAATATGTACATTGGATATTTTTGATGGCAGCCTATAGATGTGACTCTCGTTTTTAATAGTCTTCTAATACTGTATTTTCACCCTTTTAACCTGCTGCAGTAAACAGCATCATAAACTTATCTCGATGCACATTGGAGCATTTGTAGGAGAACTTCCTTTAAGTGGGATTGCTGGGTTAAAATATATGTTATTTTTAAATTTAGATTCTGCCAAAATGTACTCCAAAAAAGTTATGTCAATTTAAGAGTTCCATCGACTATGTATGAGGGTGGTTATTTCCCTACTTCCTTCCCAAAGTCAAGTTTTCTTATTTTTATCCTTCTCAGTGGGTGAACAGCAACATCACATTCAGACAGGCACAGTGGCATGTAACCGCTAATTCCAGATACATAGGATGCTAAGGCATGGAGGGGCCCTTGTGGTCAAGCATTCCACCCACCAGTGGGGGCAACAAAGTGAGATTCTGTCTCAATTTTTAAAAAAATTTAATTTATTTGAGAGAGAGAAAGAGGGCCTCCTGCCACTGCAGACAAACTCTAGACTCATGGGCCACTTTGTGCATTGGGCGATAGGTGGGTACTGGGGAATCAGGCCATCAGGCTTTGCGAGTAAGTGCTTTTAACCATTGAGCCATGTCTCCAGCCTGAGATTCTGTTTCAAACACAACAAACAGAGCTGAAGAGATGGCTCAGCAGTTAAGGCACTTGCCTCCAAAGCCTGATAATGGAGTTTGATTCCCCAGTACCCAGAAAAAGCCAGATGCACAAAGTGTCACATGGACCTGGAGTGAGTTTGCAGCAGCTAGAAGCCCTGCTGTGCCCATTCTCCGCCCCCCTCTCTCTGCTTGCAAATGAATAAATAAAAATATTTTATTTTTAATCTATCTATATATTTATTACAGAGACAGAAGGAGAGAAAGAAATAGAGCGAGAGAGAGGATGGGCACACCAGGGCCTCTAACCAATGCAAATAAACTCTAGATGCAGGCACCACCATGTGCATCTGGCTTACATGGGTTCTGGGGAATCTACCCTAGGCCTTTAGGCTTCACAGGCAAGTACCTTAACCACTAAGCCATGTCTCCAGCTTAATAAAATATTTTTTAAAACCTTGCCAAGTTTGGAAAAGAAAAACAAATTTAAAAGCCCCTCTTAAATCCCATTGCTGTGAGTAGTAGTGAAAGCATTAATCTGTTCATGTGTTCATGATCCATTTTGTTTCATTCCCCGAATCTCCTAAGCCTTACCCGCTTTACTGTTTAGTTGTCTGTGTCTTTACTCATTGTAGAGCTCTTTACATGTTTTTGCTAATATTAAAATATACTATAGGGCTGGAGAGATGGCTTAGCAGTTAATGCATTTGCTTGCAAAGCCTAAGGATCCAGGTTCAAGTCCCCAGAACCCATGTAAGCCAGAAGCACAAGGTGGCACATGCATCTGGAGTTCATTTGCTGTGGCTGAAGGCCCTGGCATGCCCGTTCTCTCTCTCTCTCTCTCTCTCTCTCTGTCTCTCTCTGTCTCCCTCTCTCTCAAGTAAATAAATAAAAATTAAAATATACTGTAAAAAATAGTCCTGTCAATCAATAACTTGTTCTATAGCCACATAAAAGTCTATCACCTAGATTTATTCTAGTTCCAGATGAGTATTGAACTGTCCCCAAGCCTGTCTTTTGTGATTTGAAATAGCCTTAATTATCTAGAACCAAGCTCACATCAGCCCCTGGCTTCGCTGGCCATGCTTTTCTGCCTCAGTTCCCCACCCCTCTGTATGTGGGCCACACTCGTTTATTTCAACATTGCCATAGGCTGTAGTCATATGGGGGGAAAACTACCTCTTTATTACGCTTGAAACATCCTATTGCAATTATTACGCATTTATATTTCCAGATGAATTCAGAGTAAGTTTTTCAGATTTCATCCTTTGCAAAAGACTTTGTGGAATACCTTGGAGAGAACCAACATGTTTGCAGTATGATCCTTCTTACTCAGGACCATGGCATGCCCTTCTTTTTCCAGGTCCTTCTTTAGATTTTTGATAAGGTTTTTGTAGTTTTCATCATGCAGATCTAGTAAACTTCTTGTTAGGTTTATTCCCGAGTGTTTTTGCAGAATTTTTTTTTTTCTTGTTCTTGTGAATAGGATCATTTTGCAATTGTATTTTATAATTGTTTGCTGCTGGTTAAAAAGGAAGAGAAAAAAAGAGAAAGAAAGAAGTATTGATTTTTGTACATTTCTTTTGTAACCCACCATCTAATGGAACTCTCATTACCTCTAATAGATGTGAAGTTGGTTATTCTAGAAAGTCTGGACTAGGCAGATATGTGAGTTGCAAGTAATGTGTTTTGCACTTTCTTCCCAGTGTACATGCTCCTTTTCTTGTCTGTTTGCTTGCTTTTTTTTTTTTTTTCTTTCTTTTGGTTTTGTTTTGCTTTGGCTCCCTTACATGGCTGATGCCTCCAGAACTGTTTTAACAAGAAGTGAGAGACTGCACAACTGCTGGCTGTCTTCACCAAAAGTCCTTGGAGGTGTGTACAGTGTTCACTAAGGCCTGGACTGCAGATCAATAAAATACCAAGATTCCTAAGACGTTTTATTCCCATTAGATAAAGCTGAGAGATGAGACGTTTTCCATATTAAATAATTATATAAAACTGAGAAATCAGGGCTGAGGAGATGGCTCTGCAGTTAAAGGTGTTTGCTTGCAAAGCCTGCCAGCCCAGATTCAATTCCCCAGTACTCACAGGAAGGCTGATGCAAAATGAGACATACATCTGTGATCCCAATCCATATACAACAATGGGGAGGGGTGCAGAGCCAGTCTATCATTTTGTTTGCAGTGGAAAAAGACCTTGTCTCAGAAAAGGTGGAGCACAGACCCCTTGAACTTGTTTTCTAACCTCTGTGTGTGGGGTATGTGTTTGTTCCTGTGTGGGGGTATGTCTGTATGTGGGGAAGTGCCTGTGTGTGAATGTGCATGTGAAGGCCAGAGGTCAACATTAAGTGTCTTCCTTTATTGCCTTCCACCTTATTTTCTTGAGGCAGGGTCACCTTTGAACCAATAAATCACTGAGTTGGTGAGGCTGACTAGCCAATAAGCTCTAGGGATCCTCTTATCACCGTTTCCCAGGATTACACAGTGCTGAGCTTCGGTGGGTGCCCAGGATCTAAACTCAGGTTTTCATCTTTGGGCACCAAGCCTTAACCCACTGAGCAATCTCCTCAGCCCAGATAAATATATAGAGAGAGAAAGGGCTGGGAAAATGTCTCAGTTGTTAAGGCACATGCCTGTGAAGCCTAAGGACCCAGGTTTGACTTCCCAGGACCACATAAGCTAGATACACATGGTGGCACATGCATCTGGAGTTCGTTTGCAGTGGCTTGAGGCCCTAGTGCACCCATTTTCATTCTCTCTCTCTCTCTCTCTCTCTAATAAATTATAAAATAAAACATTAAATGGATGATAGATACATAGATAGATAATCAGTAAATAAACCAGGAACTATTTGGAAAGGACCAATGGAGATGAGATGGGGAAAGGCCCAAAACAGAAACACTTTATAAGTCCAAAGAGTGGATGGTCTCATCACTGGAGATGGTGGGTATGATTTTGCATTTTGATTATTTTGTACTTAGCATATTAGCATTTTCTCTGTTAAGATAAGCCTTCATCCTCACATAATCCACTAGGGAGATAAGTCAGTATTTACCTAACCACTCCTCTTTCCATGGGCATTTTAAGACCATCTCTCATTGTTCATGTTATAAATACTGCTGCGAGGAACATTTTTTGTGTGTCAAGCTTTTTTTTTTCCTTGAATTTATGATTATTTCTTTAGGAGCGATTCCCAGAATGAGTATTTTTTAAGACTCTTGATTCTTATTGCCAAATTGCTTCCAAAAAGCATTCGATCATCTTACAGTGCCTCTGCAGTATGTGGATGTCTGAAGAAATGAGACTTTTAAAGTTAAAGACTATGAAATCTGTTATCGAGAAAAAGAGAATGAGCTGTGCTGTCAAAGACCTGGATTCGAATTCTGGTTCCTCCAGTAAAACACTGGGTCATATTTTTAAAAATGAGCCCCAGAGCCTCAGTTTCCCTCTCTGTAAAAAGTGTAGTGGAGTCCCTCTGCAGTTGGATTGAAAGCTGAATGAGATCTAGTAATGACACTTGGCACAAAGTGACAAGCAAATGGGAGTCACATCCCCTCTATTTGGACTGTTTTCAGGGGTTCTCATTTTCTAACCAGTATTGGAGCCTTCCACTGAAAACATGCTGCCATTAGAAGTGACTTCTGTCCCTCAGCCCAGGCCCATCTGCCAAGGGGAAGCCCTTTCCTGCAGCCGGCTGCTGGCCCAGCTATAAGCTTGGAGGCCTGGTATGTGGAAGAATGGTCTGTGGCCTTCCCACTATGGCACACATTGTGGACAGACCACTCAGCCCCTGTGCCAGACCTCTCTGCTCCATGCCTGGGAAAATGAAGAGAGCAGTCAGCTCCATATCCCTGAAGAAACTGTGGCCAGGGGCTCCAGAAAGGCCTAGCATGTCTCTTTGAGGCACCAGCTGTATTCCTTCTTGTGTGGACATTGCAAAGAGCAAGGCAGTTGCCACCTATCTCTGTCTCTTCATTGACAAGTCCTGCCAGTTCTAGCTGCTTAATACCTTTCCATGTGTCCCTGCCTCGCATGCCACACCCTTGACCTTGGTCACGAGGTGTCACTCTTGCAAAACAAGGCAGTCTTCCCCTGTTCTCCAGAACTACTCCCACTAATAATTCCTCTTTTCTGGTCCACGGTGCATCTGCCCAAATACTAAATGCTCATATCTGACTGAGCCATTTCTATGGTTAAGAAAACAAAGAAACAAGCAAACAAAAAACCTTTGCTAGTTCCTTCCACCCCTGGATTATAGTCCAAACCCTCAGCTTGTCATCCGAGGCCCTCCAGTGGCTGTCACAGCTAAGTCACACCTACGTGTCATGCATGCATTTATTCCAGAGGCGTTTAGTATCAGCAACCAAGCGAGGTATTGAAGTCATAATTACGATGTGTTTCAAGCTGACGGACCCAGAACAAGATGGTCGAAGCTGAGTCTGCACTCTTTCTCTTCTTGAGACTGCACTGATCACCTGATGGACCATCTCCCTTAACCCTTTCCATACTCCTATGAGGCAGGTATCATCTTCACTCCCCCTTATGGAGGAAGCTGAGGATCAGGAAGTTAGCAGAGCCTTCTCAAAGTGGGTCATCTGAGAGGCATGGTGTCACGTCCTGTGTCACCCAAGCCCATGCCCTTGTCAGTCCCAGTTTCTTTGATGTGTATGCTGTCTGGGGATACCCGTTGGACTGAGTTGGTGGCATGCTAGTCAGCTTTCCATCACTGGTACTAAAGGCCCAAGAGAAACAAAAGGAGGAAGGTTTGATCTTGGCTCACAGTTTCAGAGAATTCAGTGCATGGCTGCTTGTGGCCCACCCCCGATCTTGGGACTGTGGCAGGTAGAACATGATGGTGGGGACGCATGGTGGAGCAAAGGTATTCACATCATGGTCTGAAGGAAGCAAAGACAGAGAAGGAAGGAGCCAAGATCCCCTAAATACCCTGCAAGAGACCACTTCCACCACCTACTTTCCCCACATAAGATTTTCTCCATCTCCCAATAGCGCCACCAGGTAGGGACACAGCTTTTCACCTATAAACCTTTGGGGGACATTTCAGAGACAGACTGTTGCAGGTGGTATCTTTATGTTCATCTCTTGTATGATCTGGGTGAAGAACTCACAGTTCCACTTAGCCACTAGTTAGATAGCTGACCAGGGCCTGACACTAGAACTGACTGATTCTCCTGAAAACATCAGAGCCGGCCACCAGATTTCTACTGTGCTCCCAGCATTCAGGTCCTTCCTGGGTTCATTATAATTCCCCTGAGAAGGGCCACTGCTGTGCTTGCTGGGCCTCTCAGAGCCAGCCCTGACTGGGGGTCTGGTAGACACTCGATAACCTCACTGAATTAAACAGAACAGCATTGACTCAAGATGAATTCTGAAGCAGATCTTCTCAAGCAGTGGCTGGTGTGAAGTTCATTGCTGTCCTAATCTTGTGGCAGATAACATTGCCTTCTCTGAAAGCTGGCTGAGCACTCGGGGTTTTGAGGCTGGAGTATGTGAGGGGCTTTCTGTTCAGGCCAGGCAGCTTCAACTAGAAATTGATCTGCATTGTGCGTGTCCTTTGATGTTGTTTTCTGACTTGTCTTGGGAGTAGAACAATCAGGACTTAAGGACCATCTGGACCACTCACACTGTTGCATGCATGACCTTGGTCAAGTTACTTAACCTCGCTGAGCCATTACTTCTTTATTGATTGGTCTCTGTCTCCTGGGCATGGCGTGAGATGAAAAATGAGAACTTGACCTATTGCAAATGTTTCGGAGAAATCATATCAATGCTCCTTCTTTTGCTGTGTCTCCTACCCACATGGAACTAGAAAGTGGACTGGAAGCACACACAGTAAGAACAAGACAGAGGCAGAAAATATGGGCTTCCAGGGAATTGGTCAGACCAGGGTTGTGGAAGCAGGGACATAGATCCTGGGAAAGTGGCTGCAAGTTGTGTACTGCGAGGAACGAGACAGGCGAAGTAGATGGAGACCAGATTGTTTGTTTTCTTCTGAGGGCGATAAGAAGCCATCGAAGGGTTGCCAGACCTTGTCGACATTGCCTTTGTGTGCATGTGGTCGGCATACATGTGTGTATGCATTTCCCACGTGTGTCACAGTGCACGTGCACTTCTGTGTCCACACATGCGGAGGCCAGAGGTTGATGTCAGGTGACTTATTTGTGTCTCCTCCTTTTTTTGACACAAAGTCTCACAGTGAATCCAGCGTTCTCTGATTTGGCTAGACTAGCTAACCAGCAAGCCTCCCCAGAACTGGGATTGCAGGTACCTTCTACAACACGCAAATTTTATGTAGGTGCTGGATCCAAATGTGGGTGCTCATGCCATGCAAGAAGCCCTTCACCCATGGAGCCATCTCCACAGACCCTGTTCTCTCTCTCTCTCTTTTTTTTTTTTTTTTTTTGGAGAGAGACACAGAGAGAGAGGGAGAGGAAGACAGATAGAGATGGGTGCACCAGCAGCCTCCCAGCTGCTGCGAACGAAATCCAGATGCATGCGCCCCCTTGTGGTCAAGTGTGGCATTGTGCCCTTGTGTCACTGCATCTGGCTAAATGTGGGACCTGGAGATTGGAACCGGCATTCTTAGGCTTAGGAGGTGGTCACCTTAACTGCTAAGCCATCTCTCCAGCCCATTTTTTTTTTTTTTTTAATTGTTTGAGATAGGGTCATTGGTCCAAGCTAGTCTTGAACTCCATGTGTAACCCAGGATGTTCTTGATGTCCTGATCCTCCTGCTGGCCAAGCACTGTATCAAGTAAGCTGCATCTCCAGCCAGTTTTGCATTTTTGAAAGACCACTCAGGATGCTGCAGGAGAAGAAGGTGGCAGGAGGGATGAAGGCAGTTGGGAGCTGCCCCTTGCTGCTGTAGGTGGAGCGTGGTGAGGTCTGGATTGACACGGGATGGGTGGAGACTGAGAGAAGAGCAGCAGAGGTTTAAGAGAGTCAACAGGAAAACAGCATCATTATTTAGCATCCAGAAACTCAGAGGGACGAAGCAGGAGAAGGAGTGAAGGTGGCTGTTAGCCCGTGGCTTGAGTGGCTGGTGGATGGGTGGCAGAGGTGGCAAAGAGAAGGCACACGAAGCTGTGGATGCCCATGGGACACTCAAGGCTGGCAGATGTAAGGATGTGACATGTGAGGGAGGGGTGTGGGTTCTCAATAGACATGTGGGAGACACCAGCATAAAGTTAGGTACCAGGAGGGAGCTGAGGACGGGAGACATCAGGGAAGAAGGCAGACAGCAAACAGGAGGACATGAGGTCAGTGCCAGCGCTTTCTGGAGGCCCCACTTCCACAGAGGCAGGGTTGGCTGTCCTGGTGCCAGTGCATTGGGACAAGGTCTGGGCTTCTTTTGTCCTCAGTGTCCCCAGGAGTCCTTCCAGCTTTCCTGAACACCATTGTGCTTGGCTGGCCTGTGAGCCCCTTTTGGCCTTTTTCTCCACAACTCACTGGCTGACCTCTTTCCAGCTTTTTGGAAGAAAGGCTAAGGAA
This sequence comes from Orientallactaga sibirica, assembly GCA_036365145.1. Taxonomy (NCBI): domain Eukaryota; kingdom Metazoa; phylum Chordata; class Mammalia; order Rodentia; family Dipodidae; genus Orientallactaga; species Orientallactaga sibirica. Next base: position 35,519,705 of record JAEOAD010000014.1, read on the forward strand.
CGGTCCAAATCCTGATGGACTTGAGCTCTTCCCAGTGCCCTCCCTCCAGCTTCATATCACAAACCCATGAGGAGGAGGAGGAAGACAGCTTCTTTCTGTGGCTGAGCAAGAGTGGACCACTTTAGAAATGAGGCCTTGTTCTCTGGTTAAGGGGATCAAACGTGTCCTGGATTGTGGACGCCAGGCAGCTTTGAGAGTTCCTGGCACTGTGGATACTGCTATGAGTAAAACAAATACTATGTAGACTCCCTCCTCCTCCCCCACCCCACCACCGCCACACACAGAACATGACTCTGTGAGCAAAGAGATAACCCAGTCTACGGTTAATTGCTTACCCTAGATCATCTTGACAGACCACCACTGAGAAACACTGACTTAGGAAAAAGTGTCATTCTGAGAGGCCCTACTGTAGTTGCCTGCACGTTGCTGGCACAAAGCACCTGACAAAAGCAGCTCACGGGAAGAAAGGATTTATTTTGGCTTACAGTCTTGAGGGGAAGCTCCGCAATGGCCGGGGATGGGATGGTAGAGCAGAAGCTGGACATCACCTGGGCCATACCAGATGGAAAACAGCAGCTGAAGCATGAGCTGACTAACACTGGCAAGTGAGGGGCTGATAAAGCCTCAAGCTCCACCCCTAGTGATACACTTCAAGCAAGGATCCACTTCCCAGATTGTCACCAGCTGGGGAACCAAGCATTCAGAGCATATTAGTTTATGGGGGACACCTAATTCAAACCACCACAGGTCCTGACATCTCAGCACCGCCCAGCCCTTGCATCCTGACTGGCATTTCATTTGCTCCTCACTACCAGTAAATGTTCCATCATCTAGGGCCCAGAAAATAAGCAGACACTCAGAAATGTTTCACATCTTGCCCAAGGATACACAGCCCCAGTTACTAACAGTGTCGGAATTAGAACCCGGTGGGTCTGTCTGACATTTTACACCATCACACTTCTTCCTGAGAGGAAGTGGCAGCAATTTTCAGGTAGTTAAATGCCCATTCCATGGAAAACAGGCCAGATCACTGGTGGAAATTGAGCAAGCGGGGAGTTGCAGGAGCCCAGCCCTGACTCAACATGAGGACCTTTCTAATAGAATATAGCTCTTTGGATGTGTGATGCTAAGTAGGAGCTGGGCCGACTAAGCAGAGGCGTGTTGAAGAGGGTGTGTGGAGTGTATAGTTCTCCTTACAGGCCTGTGATGGATAAGATACGGAAGTTAACACATGTAAGTCTCTAGGTCCCCTTTCTTGCTCATAGAAAGTGACTCTGTCAATTAGGAAATGACCCAATGTACATTCTAATTACTTACCCTACATCAGAGGCGCCTTGGAGAACCACCAGAGTGTTAAGTTTCAACAAGCTAATTCCCTCCGTCTGGTCCCCAAGCTCTCCCTCATCTCACATGGCTGCTTTTGTGTTGCCATGAAGTTAGCCAACAGTCCAGGGTGGGGGGGCATTGAGAGAGCTGGGAGTCCCAAATCTTTTCTCCTTCATTGAGTCATTTCATAACTATAAGATTGAGAGAACATTGCACTGCAGGGAGCTGGCGCTTCCTGATTCCTGTATAGTCTGAAGTGTGAGCCCAGGGCTGTCCTCTTCATTGAGCCCAGGGCATTACGGGGAACGTTCCTTGAACCAGTTTTGCCTGTGTCCTTCCTGCTTATGTCAGCCCAGGGCTCTAGAATGTTCCTAGTCTCAAGAGAGAAGTGGGTATGGTTCAATTCACTTTGGTCCTAACTCTAGGAAGTGGAGCTTGGAAGAGTGGGGGAGATCCGGTTTTGTTCACTGACAGGCAGTCTTTTGAAGCTATCTCATTAGAGCATCCATCTTCCCCAACTCAATTGCAGCGCTCTACACTCAATTACCTGTGGTCACCCCACTCCCAAGCTCTTCACCAGGATCTGCCTTTGTCCCTAAGACCAGTGCCCACACTAGATTCCCAAGCCCTACACTCACAAGCCCTTTAATCTTTGGAGAGTCATTTAACCTCTTTGAGCCTTGTGCCCCGTTGGTGGGATTGTAAATTGGCACATCCTTTTCAGGAGGTAGGTAATTTCACAGTAATGATTAAAAATGTGAAATGTGCCTACTGCTGCTAAGAGTTCTATCAAGGAAATAGGGAGAGGTTGGTGTGAAGTGACACACACAAGGATGTTCAGTGCAGTGTTATTTATTTTGGAGGGAAACAGGAAATAGTCTAGGCCCAACATTAATAGTTCAATAAACACCTGCATGATGAAACATGCAGCAATTAAACTTGTCATTCCGAGTAATATTCAAAGAAATGGGGAAATGTTTAACATATGTAAAATAAAATTTTCACACACAAAACTGAATATGTAGTATAAACTAAAATTTTTACACACATACACATATAATACTTATAAAAAGAAAGAAGTCAAGAAAAAAATGTCAGCACCCTTAGCTCTGAATGGGGGTGCTTTTTTCCCCCTTTATGTTCTTTTGTGTTTTCTGTAAATTTTACATGGCTATATTACTTTCTAGGTTACAGAATTATCAATGAAAGTTAAAATGTATTTCTTTTTCATTTTTACTTTTTTATTGACAATTTCCATAATTGTAGACAATATCCCATGGTAATTCCCTCCCCCCCTTTCCCCTTTGAAACTCCACTCACCATCATATCCCCTCCCCCTCTCAATCAGTCTCTCTTTTATTTTGATGCCATAATCTTTTCTTTTTTGTGTTGCTGGGTCCTGAACGGAATCCGGCGCCTTATGTATGCTAAGCACGTGCTTCAGCCCCAAGCTGTGCCTCCAGCCTCTTGAAATATACTTGGATAGCTCCTGCCATGCACTGGCTAAGAGCAAGCTTTCTGACAGGATCTGCACAGTCTGACCCCATCCAAATTCAGCACCTGAGTCTTTTACCACTTCTAGCATCCTCACCAGCCCGCCCCCCCCCCACACACCATTCCTGGGCGCCATGCTCCAGTCACCTGCAAGCTACTTGCCATTCTGTAGACACATCATAGCCACTTCCACCACTAGAGATTTACCCTTCTTCGTTCCCCATCCAGAATGACCTTCACTACCACCTTCGGAGATGCGACTCCAGCAGCTCCACCTCTCCCTTCACCGCTTCCTGTCCCTTCCTCTTGCAGAGCACTTGGCATGCACTTAAATCCTCATCTAGTGCCTGCCACCTCCACTCCTTTCCCCCAAGATTCCGTGGGAACCCCTCAGAGGAAAAACTAACTCTGTTTTGGAGGGATACATAGAAGTTTTTCAGTTAGACCAAAGACGTTAAGCATCCCACCCAATTCCAGAATGAGATTCCAGCTGGCAAGATCTCAACCCTCATTCTCTCTTAACCCTGATGTTTTCCCCTCCTCCTCCTCCTTCTCTTCCTCCTCTTCTTCCTCCTGCTTCTTTTCTTCTGTGGTGTGTGTATTTGTACTATGTGTGGTATGTATATGTGGTCTGTGTGTGCATGTGGGGTCTGCACATGTATACAGATGAGTGTGCCCTGTGGTGCACATGTGAGGAGGCCAGAGGAAGATCTCAGATGTCCTCTTCCATGGCTCTTCTGCCTAATTTCTACAAGACAGCGTCTGTCACCAAACCTGGAGCCCCCTTTTCTTCCATTTGACTGGCCAACCAGTGAACTCCAGTGATTTTACTGTCTCTGCCTTCCATTACTGTTGCGTTATAGGCATGCATGGCCATGCCTTGACTTGTGAAGTGGGTGCTTGGGATTGAACTGAGGTCCTCAAGCTTGAACAGCAAACACTCTTGTCTACTAGGTCCTCTCCCCAGCCCATCTCCTAACATTTATCTTGCTAAATAGTCTTTTGCATTCGGACACATATTGCTTCCCTACCAGCCAGTGAGGTCCCTAAGGGCGTAAAATAGACCTGTGTGCTTTCAGTCTTCAGCAGGGTGCCTGGCACAGGCTGGACATCACAAATTCATTTTTATCCCAAAGTAGAAAGGTCTGAAAGTACCAATACAGTAATTACCTCCCTCCTTGGCTTTGCGAATGGCACAACAGATTGTGTTATTGTTGCTTGTCGCTGGTTTCAAATGGACCCAAAGACGCTGACAGTTTTTCACACACAGTCTGTTCGTTTGAAGCAAATTGAAGACATTGTTCACCTGGTAGGCATTAGGAAGACACTCTGCAGCATTTGGGCTTTAGTGGAGAATAAGAACTCCACCGACGTGAGCTTTGCTCCCCCTTTAAACAGCATGCCACAGTTTCAGAATGATGCCTTTGAAATATATCCTGTTTGAGTAATGTCTCTCTTGGACTCATAAAATCTTTATGGCACACTCTCCTCTTTGCATAGACTCTGAGAAAGAAGAGAGAGCCAGAACCACTGAGCTGGAAGTGGGCAATGCGGTATTTTCTCATATGTGGGTCACATGTTTAATGCAAATAGTTTTAGAATGTGGACCCAATACTGCCTACAGGGTGTTGGGGGAGGGAATCCTAGCTCTGTCCAAAGTGCTGAATCTGAGTTAAGCTTGCTTAATCTCTGATTAAAGAGTAGGTGGTGAGCAAGTGTGTTCGTCTGGATAGATGGCTGGCATGCATTAAAAAAGCCATAGTAGGGGGAGGGCCGCAGATGCCGAGAGAAAGAGAACAGTGGTGCAGTGCCCCCGTGAGTAAAAAAAGAGTGGCAGTAAGTTCATAGAGAGCTATGCTTTCAACCCAGTTACGCAAAAGGACACTTAACTTGAAGTCATGGAACCACTCAACACACATTTTTGAGTGCCTTCTATGTAATAGAAGTTGTGCAGTGACATTAAATTAGATAAATCATAGTCTTTGGTCCACATGAGGTCACAACCAGAGCTTGTTCAAGCACTGGCCAGCAAGTGACCCTGAGCAATTTGCTTAACCTTTCAAGCCTCAGATTTCTCATCTTAAACATACGGGATAGTGGAATCTCATGGGATTAGTGAACAGACTGAATGAGGTACTGCTTGCAAAGCACTGTGCACGGAACTGAACAGAGTGTGTGAGCCCTCCGTGGATGTGAGCACGTTTGCATTAGATACGAATCACTGGCTGGAGTTGATCCCAGCCATGTTGAGCAGGCTTTCCACCCTCTTTGCAGAATGGGGTTACCTGCTATGAGGGTTTGTATTGTCAACTTGACAGAACCTGAAACCACTGGAGAAGAACCACCCTGATTCGTTTAGCCACTGAGCATACTTGTGAGGGATTCTCCCTGTCAGGTTCATTAAGGTAGGAAGACCCACCTTACCTATAAGCAGCATCACCCCATGGGTCAGAGTCCTGGACTGTGTAAAAAGGAGAGAGCTGGCATGCATCACTCTCTGCTTCCTCGCTGTGGACTGAAGGTGACCAGCTCCGCTTCGAGCTCCTGCTGCCACGGTTTTCCTCCCATGATGGGCTGTAAGCTGAAATAAACCCTTTCTCCCTTAAACTGGTTGTTGTCCCAACAACAAGAAGGTGACTAGTACAGATAGTTCCACAAAGCTATTCAGGAGTGTGTATAGAACTCCCTCCAGCCACGTCTTGCTTCCTGTAAAGCCAGAGCTTGTGATCTTGGGGAAGGTAACTAGAGCAGAGGTGGGGTGGAGCAGCTCCCCATAGCAACCATCCAGGGAGGTGAGCCCATCTCTACTTTCATCTGAGCTGGCATTTAAGAGAAGGCAAAGGCTCTAAGAAGCAGGTGGGCATATGACTCATGGTTAACAGGGGCCTGGGGAGATGGGTCAGTGGCTACGTGTGCTTGCTGATTAAACATAAGAGCCTTTCCTCCATGTTCCACCATCCAGAACCCAAAGCTAGCCATGGCCATGTGCATCTGTAATCTCAGCCCAAGGAGGGTGGAGACCAGAGAATCACTGGGGCGATGGACAACAATCCCATCAGTGGAAGGAAGAGAGAGAGGGAGGAGGAAGAACAAGAAAAGAAATAGGTTAATGGAAATGAGAGAAAAAGTCTTGATCCCTTGGAGAATGGACCCAAACATCCAGAAAGAGTTTTATCCATCTCCCAGACAGGATGGTAGCAAGAATGGGGACCAGGGAGTGGAGAGGACTTGAGAACGGAGCAGACAGCCAGGTAGACAGACCACACTTAGGTGGGTAGTTCACCACACCAGGGCAGAGCTCTAAGAGCCACATCCTATGCCACTGTTGATGAGGGCAACAGGCAGTAGGCTGTTTGCAGGGTCCACTTGACCAGGGGTGAAGTTAAAGGGCTCCTGGGGTCACCATCTGGAGACCCATTAGCACCACAATGAGGCAAGTGGGATGGGCAGGATGACTTGAAAATGTGCTAAGCAAAACTGCCAAGAGCTGGCATCCTGGTACACAGTCTCATGCATTCCCCTTGGGACTCACCAGCTGAGTGATCTTATTGTGCTGGTCTGTGTCCCACAGCGTAGGGACAGTGGGGGTTCTGGATAAATGACAACATGTTGCTACCTTGGTTGTGAAAATGTGTTTTTCTTTTAGTCCATGAGCTTTAGGGTTAGTCCACAAAGTCCCTCAAGTCCATATCCTCTTTTGCTTTCCTCCCTGTAGGAAACACAGGATATCAAGCAACACCTCCTTTTCTCTTCAAGACTGGTCCCTAAACAATGGAGTTCTTTGAATTCCCTTGATTGAAATAGGCAAGGTCACAGCTCAATGGTGTCTGTGTGGCTTTTCTTGTCCCATTTGTGACAATCTCGTGCTGTCCCAGTGCCTCCCTCAGGTGTCTTTGCAGCTCTGACCTTCCCAAGTCTTTCCAACACAGTCTGGCTAGCCATCAAGCAGGTCTATGGATCAATGAAGGTCATGCAGCGAGTGGTGCTGCTCCCTGGGCCTCTGTCTGCTGCTTTCAGCCTTTGCCGCCGCCACAGTAGTCGGATCAATGGGGAAGCAGGTGGTGGTGTTGTGTCACAACAATGACTCCTCTGCAGGGCCTTTGCTCAATCCCTCTGTCAAGCTGGAAGGTCAGGGGCAGCCATGCCTAACACACCAGTAGCTCTGGGGGTGGGCTATGTTGGCTTCTGATACAAGTCAGCAGGGGCTTCTGAACAGCCCACATGCTGGTCTTACCCACCCATGGTGCTGTCTGTCCCCATTAGATGGGAAATGTGGTTGTTCCCATGTGATGCATAGGGAGCCCGGGGGTGCTGGCTTCATCTGCCTGCTGTGTCTGAGAAAACAAAGCAGGTGTCCCAGGACTCATTGCTTCATGTGGCATTGGCTTCATGGGATGAGCCCTGACTTCAGAATCGGGGAGCATATTTTTAAAAGTCCCTGGGACAAGAAGTGGTTGAGAATAATCTGGGGTTCTAAGCTAGTCCCCTTCTCCAGGCTCACGGCCCCAGATGGACACTTTAATCCCTTTGTCTGCCTATCCTTCTAGCACTGGGGACCCAACCAGTGGACTGACTCCATCTTTGCATCTTTTCCTCAAATCACCAATCGCTCCTTGTCCAATCTCCTGGCGTGACAAAGGGGTGTGCTCAGCAGCGGCAAGCCGCACTGCCGTCCCCTGTGGTGGTGGGGTACCGGGAGCAAAGAAGTCCCCAGAGGAGAGCCGGCACTGGACAGGCGACCCATGGCATACCTCCTACCTTGGCCTCACCTCTGTCTCCCCATTAGTCTCCCACAGGAGGTTGTGGAGAAAACCACTCTTTGTGTCGACCTCCTTGAACTAAACAAAATAATGCAGATGAAGGGCCTGGCACTCTGTGAAGAGAGCTCGAGAGCCATCTCAGGGTGTTCTTGTTGCTACAGTGTTGTCTGTGTGGCTTTGACGGTCTGCGGAAGGGAGCTCAGTAAATAACAAGGATTCCTGTGATTATTATGAATCCTCTAAGTAGCCGAGTTCCTCCCGCTCTCAGAGCTGTAATGCCCTGGGATTTGGAGATCTAATTAAGAGCAGATGAGCCTCAAAGAGGTTGATGGTTGATGATCTGGGATTGTACCAAACAGCAGAAAGAGCTGTGACTGAGCTGTGTGAGCTGTGCGCTTTCATCTCCCCTATGTGGTAGTGGCACAAGGACTGCAAGCGTCATGGACGTAAAGGATCTCTCGGTTCCAGGAGTTGCTGGGCCCGGGGGACCTGGCCTCCCATTCACCCAGATCCTCGCACACAGTCTGTGAAGCCACTCAACATGCTGAGAGGAGGAACACTGAAGTCAGCCTTGGACTGTGCGCCCAGCCACTCTGCACAGCGTCGTGCTAAGGATGTGAAGAGACCCACAGGTTTAACCCATCTCCTATAAGCAGTCTCCACCCTAACGTCACCAAAAGAAGACCATGCTTCACTTCAGAGACACCTCCACCCCCTTAGCTCTTACTCATTTTCTAGCCCTTTCTCTGACTTTATTTCTTACTGAAAGATGTGGAAATACCAGTAAGGCAATACGATGTTTTATTTGATCTATTGACTGCAGTGACCTGAATCTATATTTTCTGTCACTCCAAGAATGTTTTTGACCTTCTAAAAGGAAATGAATGCTCTCTGAACCAGAGCCCGGCAAGCAGCTTAGGCCCATCTCCAAACAAAAGTCTAAACCTGGGGAGTGCCAGGGCATTACATCACCATCAAACACGGCCAGGGTGTGCAAGCTTAAAGCTTGGAGCAGCACAGGAAAGGAGCCAGTGCTGTGGCTAATGGCTACGAGTGTGATGCAGTGGAGTGAGGGTGATGGAGCCAGAATGACCAACTTCTGACACTTGATAGCTTTGTGACCTCAGATAAGTTGTAACTTCTCTGTACCTCCATCTTCTCACCTGTAGGCCAGATATGATGCGAGAACCTTTGTTTTGTGGGGCTGCTGTGCTATGTGAGTTGGTGCATGTGAGATAATTAGACCCGTGCCTGCTATGCAGTAAATGTTCAGCCTGGTATCTGTTCCCCAAGAGTTGCTTAAGTACTTTATTTCACATCTCGTTTTTTTTTTTTTTATTTCACAATAAGCCCAGGAAGCAGATTATTGTATACATTATGCAAAAGAAAAAACTTGAATATGCAATTTTTAATTAATGGTCCAGGGCCATGTGGCTGGTATCAGGGACAGAGCCCAGTGGTGGAAGCCTCTGACTTCAGACCCCATGTTCTTTCTCATTCCACCCCTGTGAGCACTTCTCCCTGTGGTCAGCCCTGTTAGCCAGAATGAGCCCATCCTTTCCAGTTCCCCACTGGCTCTTGGTACCCACAGGAATTTTGATGGCCTTGGAATCTCAGTGCCACTTTTTAGCCATGAAGATTTGAATAATCACTTAATCTCTCTGAGCTTCAATTTCTGCATTGAAACTGTCACAGGACACTGAGAATGAGAACAGGAGTCCCTAATGGCCAGCAAAAGGGACCATCACTAGCAGGCCTCGTGGGCCAGGAGCTGGTCGGGTACCTGCCCACACAGAAGTCCTGGGGCTTTTCCGTTGACCTTCAATAATTCACAGTGTCAGCCAGACGAGGCCACTCCATGACCATGATGGATGAAGGCAGAACCAAGTCCACTTCCAAATCCTGTCTGAACTCAGACACAAGAACATGCCTCGAAATACATTTTTAAAAAGGGCCTCACATCCCCTCCCTCCACATCATGGCAAATGCAAGTGACCGCTCTTTCTGTGCCCCCTGCTTGATAGAGCTCTAGTCTTGCCTCTGTCTCCTATTTTCTGGATTAAATGTACAAAACACCCAACTATAGAACACCACCTGCTCCCTGGCAGCACCCAGCCCAGGCTGAGGTTCAGCTTCCAAGAAGTCTCCTCAAATCACATGACACAAGCCCAGCCCTGCAGTAGCTTTGAACACCTTCCTAAGATATCCCACAGTTCCCTGTGATGTGTGTTCCCCTCACTACCAACAGTCAATAAACCCAACTTTGTTCAATTGTAGATAGATTCCTAACATCCTTTGGCTGGGGAGGAGGACATGGCCAGGGGCTCTAGAATCTAGTATGTTGATGGCTGCAGATCTAGTAGGAAGAGAGCGCTGTATACTGAGTGCTCAGCACCTTCTGTTATGTTCCACTAAGTACAGAAAATCGCCACGGAGGGCCCATGCTCTCTTACCTATAGCTCCCTTAGGTTGACCTTGGCCATGCAGCATTTTCCTTCTGTCTCTTACAGATTTTTTTTTGTTGCTGTTGTTTTTCAGGGTAGGCTTACCTAGAATTCACTATGTAGTCTCAGGCTAGCCTTGAACTCACAGCGATCCTCTTACCTCTGCCTCCCAAGTGCTAGGATTAAAGGCATGCATCACCATGTCAAGCTCTCGCACAGATTTTGATTCCACTCTGCAAACCTCAAACCTATGGAATCCTCTTCCACCCCAGACATTCAGTGTGACTATTCAACCTGTCTCTGTGGACCCTGGGGAGGACATTTTCCCAGGGTGTTTAGGTAAGAGTGAGGGTTAGAAGGGGGCCAGATCAGCAGTGGAGTGGAGCAAAGATCTGGAGGCAGAGCAAATGATCTGGAAATGGATCCCCTCCCCATCCCTACCCACCTGTCAAGGAGGTTCTGGCCAGAGAAGCAGGGCCAGATTCTTTAGCTCAAATGTATTTGCAGCTGCAACAGTGAGGGGCAGCCCAAGAGATCACAGATCTCTTCTATGCCCATGGCTGCTAATTGCAGATAATGCATTAAAGATACAGAGGCCCCTCTGTTCGTTTGAGCGTGGGCATTGGGGAGCTTGCATCGTTTACAGTGACAGGGTGTGAGCCAGAAGCACCACGTCGAGGGAAGCGCCGGGAATGTGGTTTTGGGTATGCATCCAACTCTCTGGGTGCCAGCCAAGCCCTTCTTCAGAGGCACCAAGGGCTAGATCCAGGTAGCTAGCCAGGCACAGAGCATGTGTTCAGATGTCTGGGTGCGGGGACTTCTGGCTGTGCTGTGGTGTTTGCAAAGATGTCCTGAGAGCAGGAGGATGGGCCAGGACCGGAGGAGCAAGCTACCTGTCGTGATCCACATGTTCCCTTTCCAGCAAGCACAAGCTGAGCTCATAAACTAGTGTCAACATTCCTCATCTGCAACATGGGGTGTCTCGAGTGCCTCTCGGCTGGGGATGTGGCTCGGTGTACAATGCCTGCCTACCACTGGTAAGGCCCTGGACTCCATCGTCGGCACTGTCAACACAAACCAAAGCAACAAGAGTACCTTCCTATTGTAATTACTCTTCTTTGCTGGGACAGACACCCGACCAGAAGCAGCTTATGGGAGAAAAGGGTTTATTTCAGGCTTACAGAATCCAGGGGAAAGACCATCAGTGGTGGAAGAAGCTGGCTCATTTGCATAGCAAATTGCTGGCATCACCAAACAGCCAGAGCTCAAATTGGGCTGTGAACACTCCTAGTGGGGCCACACTGAAGAGCCCCTCCCAGTGACACGTCTCCTCCCACCAGGGCTCTGCCTGCTGCGGACTCAAGTTATAAGCTCAATCTTAATCAAAAAAACGCCTGAGTCTGGCTGGACACATGACTTAGTACTTAAGGCGCATACCTGCAAAGCCTAAGGATCCACGTTTGATTCTCCAGATCCTGCGTAAACCAGTCACTCAAGGTGCTGCAAGCACGCAGGGTGGCACATGTGCACTAGGTGGCTTACATGTCTGCGGGTCGATTGCAGTGGCTGGAGGCCCTGGCATGCCAATTCTCTCTCTCTCATAAAAAAAAAAAAAAAAAAAAAAAAAAGAAAGAAAAAAAAAATACCTGATTGGCTGGAGAAATAGCTTAGCCTGAGACTATATAGTAAATTCCAGGTCAGCCTGTGGGAGTGAAGGAAAAATTGAAGCAAGAATGGTATAGTTTGATAATTATTGGCACATAGACTCTCACTATAGTATTCCATTTTGTAGATTTGAAAGTTTGTATAATAAAATATTTCAAAATAAAAGACAAGTTTAAGATGGTATGCACCTCACATACTTGGACTGGAGAGATGACTTAGCAGTTAAGGCACTTACCTGTAAAGTCTCAGGACCCAGATTCGATTCTCTAGGTCCCATGTAAGCCAGATGCACAGGGTGGTGCATGCGTCTGGAGTTCATTTGCAGTGGCTAGAGGCCCTGGCATGCCCATTTGCTTTCCCTCTCTGTCTCTGATAAATTTATTTTAAAAAATTAAAATAAAAAAAAAACCTCAATCTATGGGACCATACACTTAAACCACCATACTACCTCATTGGATCTTTGTAAGATAACTACATTAAATTATTTAATGTAATTAAGGTACCAGGTGTAGCACAGGTGGTCAATACAAGTTTTCTCTTATGATTTTATTCTGTGTGAAGCATTACATTAGATTTTAGGACACCAGATGAATAAAGCAAGGTCCTTCCTGTCCAGCCAGGAAGACAAACAATAGCTACAGTGCACTATACTTCAAGATGGGAGTGTGTGGACTTACATACCTGTCATGTGAGCACAGAGGGGTGAGAAAGTGAAAGGGGGCTTCCTAGAGGAAGTGATATCTGACCAATAGGGTGTGTGGAATTTTCCCAGACCTGAGAGAGCAAAGATGATCCATGCTGGGCATGCTGGCGCACGCCTTTAATCCCAGCACTCGGGAGGCAGAGGTAGGAGGATCACCAAGAGTTCAAGGCCACCCTGAGACTATATAGTGAATTCCAGGTCAGCCTGGGCTAGAGTGAGACCCTACCTTGAAACTACTACAATTAATAAGTATGTATGGTGCAGAATTTCATGCAAATGAAGTGTGCCAGCAGTGTGATAATTTAAGCATATTTTTACAAAAAAAAAAAAGACGAAGGCACAAACTTGCTGCTGCTTAGATCACTGTAGCTTCGAGGACCCAGTTTCTTTTACTGATTCAAAAACAAAATGAAAAAGTAATAATAATAAAAAGTTGAGCCTGAAATCAATCCTGTTTTTTTGTTTGTTTTTTTTTTTTTTTAAATGACTAGCCCCCTGGTTCTAGTGTGCTGTTTGAGTACAGGCACTTGGTCCTTGGTGTAGCTTCTGTTCAAGTTTCTATCACAGGCGTGGGTTGGCCTGACTTCTTGGCCCTCATCTTGAATTGGCATCTTACAGGGTCCTTGGCAAGTGGACTGAAAGCTTTGTCTAAGATTACAAGGGTCAGCTCAGGGGTTGTGGGGGAGGGCACTTTTATCTTCCCCGCTGTCATTTGAGGTTTTGATCTCTGGGTAAAGAGGCGTTTATCTTTGTAAACACAAAACACTTTTGCTTTCTCCAGTTGTTTGTTAATGGCAAAAGAATAGAAGCGAATAAAGTTTTATTGGTTTTTGAAAAGAAGAAAAGAAAAGAAAAGGAAGGAAAAGAAAAAATGATCCTGGCCTGGAGTACCATATGCCAAGGCCCTGGGCCTCAGGAGGAGTGTGTTGCTGGGGAAATAGATTAGAGTAGCACCTTGAGATGTGTGTGTGTGTCAGATTTCTACTCCCCTGTCACAAACTATCCGCAAACATAGTGGTCTGAAACATTATCTCATATTTCCTCTTTGTGAGGCATCTAAGCGTTGCTGAGATGTATACTCGGGCTGGAGAATTCTGTCAGGGTTGAAATTGGGCTGTCTGCCAGGGTTTATGTGAAGGAAGAAGATGGTTTCCAAACCTATCATTGAGGTGCTTTGTAGATTCCAGCCCGAGTGCTGTTGACTGGAGACCATCTTGGTACCTTTCCACAGGGCAGCTTGGCTCTTCAGCACGTCAGTGAGAGAGAAGACAGAAGTCATGGTCTTTTTTTGTTTTGTTTTGTTTTTCAAGGTAGGGTTTCACTCTACTCAGGCTGACCTAGAATTCATATGTTGTCTCAGGGTGGCCTCAAACTCCTGGTGATCCTCCTACTCTGCCTCTCAAGTGCTGGGATTAAAGGCCTGTGCTACCACACCCGCGTTGGCCCTTAACAATTTGGAAATGTAGCCAGAAGCATTCAGAGATTTGCTTGATATGATTGTAAAGCCAGGATGTTTCTCCATGAGTCTTAGCTTCTAAGCTGTCAGCCTCATCCTGGAGCCATCCTTCCTTGGAAACCTCTAACTGATGGTGAATTGGTTCTTCAGCATGCTTCCTGCTAAGAACTTCTGGAGTCCAGTGAATTCTTTGAACTTCATACTGAACTAGGAGCAATAGCACATACCTATAATCTCAGCACTCAAAACACTGAGGCAGGAGGATAACTGTGAGTTCAAAGCCAGACCAGGCTACATAGCAAGGTCCTAATCTACAATCTACAAAAATAAGTTTTGCACTATCCGGGTCCCTTTCAGGTCCAACTCTCACTTTCCTCAGATCCAGCTTTCTTAAAACTCTTGCATGTCTTCTGTAGATTTCACTGAGATTCCCTCTGCACAAAAGCCACACTCACAAATTTCTTGGGACTAAATCTTCAATAACTGAGCCTCCTGCTAAGATGACTGAGAGACAGCTCTCTCACCTCAGTCCCTCCCAGGGGCCTACAAGACCCGCCCTAATGGGCCTTTTTGCTCCTTTGATCCCCCAAGGTCTCAACCAAAGGCCACATCTTCTAATTCCCAGATCTGTGTCCCATACCCCTTTTCTTGACAGGCCTTATATCTTATATCAAATTGAACACAGGAGACAGCATTCAAACTGAGCAGGTCCTGGTTCCTTCCTTTTATTCATTTGTTTGTGAGGGAGAGAATAAATGGGTGCATCAGGACCTCCTTCCACTATAAACAAACCCCAGATGCTTGTGCCCAGTTGTGCATCTGACTTTACGTGGGTACTGGGGAATCCAAACCAGGCCCATCAGGCTTTTCGAGCAAGTACCTTTAACCACTGAGCCATCTCTCCAGCCCCTCCTGGCTTCTTTCTGTTGCAGAGTTTCCTCTTCTCTCACAGAAACAGTGAGAAATCCTGTCCAACACTGCTCAGGCACCTCCAGGGCTAGGAGGCTAAGGCACAAGTTCTCTTTGTGGTGTAGTCGCAGACAGCAGTGTCATTAAGCTCTCTGCCACCAAAAGGATCCCCTTCCCCCCAGTGTCCAATGTGGCATTCCTCACTTCTTCAGTGCCTCCACAAGCAGCATCCTCCAAGTCCAGCTCCCCACAGCCTCTGCCCACAAGCCATCTGGTTCCAAAGCGACTTCATCTCATATGGTTTAGGCATGTGTCAGTGCACTGTCTTCTTGATACCCGTGTCTATATCCACTGTCTATTCCAGTTGGTAACACCTGACTTCAAGCCTTCGTGGCACAAAATGTCAGATTCTCCAGCCCGAGAATACATCTCAGCAACACTTAGATGCCTGTCAAAGAGGAAGTATGAGATAATGTTTCAGACCACTATGTTTGGGGATAGTTTGTGACAAGGCAGTAGAAATTTGACACACACATCTCGAGGTGCTACTCTAATCTATTTCCCCAGCAACACAGATATCAGGACTTGAGTGCATCTTAGCTAGGTTCACAGGCTGAACACAAGGTATTCCCTGGGACAACAGAACCCCGAGGCTAACCAGGGGACAACCCATGTCCCAGCTCCCTTGAGGTGGCTATTCATAGCAGACCGTTCCTTGCAGACCAAATTGTGTGCTTTGGTTCCCACTGAGGGCTGTCCACAGCCACCCTATGTCTCTCGCCACACAAGCTGTGGAGTGCAGCTTTTGAGCAAGAGAGAAAGAGAAACCAGGAAAAGACACAGGCTTTTATAGTCCAGTATCAAAAATGACACCCCAATACTTTATGGCCCTTCTGTTTATGAGAGTTGTCTCTAGGTCCAGCAGATACAGGGTTGGGGAACAGCATGCAAATATCAGGAGGTGGGTCCCCTGGGAGCATTTCTGCTCAAGGACAATATGACTGGTGAGGCATCCATGGCCTGATTATGCCATGTCAGACTCCCACAGGTGACAGGCAACCAGGCAAACATTTCACTGTGCAAGGGGAGAATCTTGGCACATCCAGCCAGGCAGAGCCAAGGCGGGACAGAGTAGGTCAGAGACGTCAGGAGTCGGAGGATACAGAAACAAGGTAAAGGCTTCAAAAAGTCCCCCATAGGCCCTTGATAGTCAAGAGAGTCAGAGGACTTTGCCAAAAGGTGCTCCTTTTACTTATTACTTTCCCTTTCTTCTTTGAAGAAGGGAGCCACAGAGAGGGAGAGCCACTGTAGAGGCCACTGCTACAGGATAGGGCCTCCACCAGGACATTCAGTGTCACTGTAATCCAATCCAAAGCCAGTGACAGCTTAAATTGTTTCTGCCTCCAGATGCTTTCTTTTTTTTTTTTAATTATTTTTTTATTGACTTTTAATCTTACATACCAAAAAAAAACCCCACCTGATATTTCCCTCCCCTCCCCCATTCCACTTTAGAACTCCCGTCTCCATCATATCCCCTCCCTCTCTCCATTAGTCTCTTTCCTAATTTGATGACATCATCTTTCTCTTCTATTTTGAGGGTCTTGCAAAGGTATTGCTAGGCACCGCAAGATCATGGATATCGAGGCCAATTTCTGTCTGGGCAGCTGCATTGTAAGAGGTCATATCCTTCCTTTGGCTCTTCCATTCTATCCGCCCCCTCTTCCGCAATGGTCCCTGAGCCATTGGAGGGTGTGACAGAGGTGTTTCAGTGCTAGACACTCCTCCATCCCTTCTTCTCAGCACTATGTTGCCTTTTGGGTCATCCCAGTGGTCATCACCATCTGAAAAGAGAAGCTTCTCTAGCCAGAAGTGAGAGTAGCATTAATATGTGAACATGAACATTTAGTGTAGTGTCCCCAGGGCAGCTTGGTGGGAATAATATATACATTTAGTCAGACATTAGCAGGCTTATACCCCCAAGGCTCATGACCTCACTTACCTTAGACTATTACTTAGGTTTTTCAGTACCAGGTATGTATTCCTTCCCATAGAGAGGGCCTTCAGTCCAATTATGGAGCAGTTGGTTACCCCAAGAGTAGACACGCCACTATTGCACTCGTTCAGTCATTGGGCCTGTCTGGCCAAGCTTGAATATTCAGCATCCACTGTTTTCACTGTTGATGGCTTCTGTCTCCCATACGCTGCGTGCAGTGCAGCTTTTTCCAGTTTTCAATTGGCTGGTCTACAGGGAGTAGGTTTTCTGGTCAGCATCAGCTTGCTTTCTCAGTGACCTTGCCTCTCAGGCATGAGATGTCTTCAGCAATAGGGTCTTACTATCTGTTTCTCTAGGGAAACCAAGGGCTTTGGCAAAAGCCTTAATGTTTTGGAGGCTACCGGGACCTCCTTGGCCAACAACTCACTGAAAGGTATTCCATCCCAGGTACTGAAAATTTTCTAGTAACAGTCTACATCTTCTAGACGTTCCCTTATTCAAAAAAATAATTTTACATATGTCTTATTGATAATATCTTGAGTTTAGATTGACCCTCCCCCTGCCCTTTTTGTATGCATTCTCTTCCCATGGCCTCGCTTAGGCCATTCCCCTCCCTGTACTCAGTTCTTCTACTTACATATGTGCATTACCATATACTTAAGTCCTTCACTTTCCTCCCTCCCATATAGCCTTTCTTTTATGACCCCCGCCCCCACCGCCCATTCAGCAGTCCGGGCCAGATAACCCATTCCCAGGGTGCTCCCACACTCCCTATGCTTCTTCTTTTACAACAATGCCCTGATTTCTCAGCACATTCCAAGGCCCGTTATTGTTTGAGGAAGTGTGACAAGACACATGAGGGGCTGGAGAGATGGCTTAGTGGTTAAGCGCTTGCCTGTGAAGCCTTAGGACACCAGTTCGAGGCTCGATTCTCCAGTACCCACATAAGCCAGATGCACAAGGTGGCACATACATCTGGAGTTCATTTGCAGTGCCTGGAGGCCTTGGTGTGTCCATTCTCTCTTACTCTGCCTCTTTCTTTGTCTGTCTGTAGCTTGCAAATAAATAAATGAATGAAAATAAACAATTTTTTTTAAAAAAGTAATGACAGGACAAAGGGGCAGCAGTGCCTTTGTGACCTCATTTTGATGACCTCTCCCTGTCCTGTCCTTGGACCTGACTTGCAGTCTTACAGACTTGAGACCTAGACCTTTTGACCCCCTCCTACACAAACTTGAGGTTTCCGTGAAAGGGTGAAACCAACAATAATTGCTTTGCAGTGGGGCTCAGCTTCTCCGTTGGGATTTGAGGGAAAGCCGATGAACGGATGAAATGTGCTTACTTCCTTCCCAAGCCTGGAATGGATCAGCAGATGCAGGAAAAGCCAGGGGAGGGGGGAAGCTTTCTCACTGGCGAGCTAAGAGAAAGGCAGACCTGAGTGTCCTCTGCAGGGACAGAGGAAGGAGGGCAAAACATGGGGCTGGTCTAGTGGACATGGGAGACCTCCTGTTCCTGGAATCACAGAGCACTCCCAATTCCGACATTAGGTTTTGAGCTCACAGCTGCTTCAAGGCGTTCCCAGTGGAGCCCCTCATTAGCTGTGCTCTTGGAGAGGAACGGGCCTTTATTGCGCCCATGTCTTCTAGCCTTGCCGCTTTCTCCTGCACGCATTGCAGGAGGTTCACACTGGAGAGCCTCTAGAGGGCTCGACAATGACAAACAAGATCTTAGATGGTTGTACTTAGATTTCAAAATGAACTTGACAACCCCGGCTCCTTTGCAACTGCATCTTACATCCTCAGGCACCTCGGCCTGCCTGGAGTCTCTTTAATATGCCATGTCAAAGACCTTGGCACTTGACACCTTGCTACTTACTTAAAGTCACTCCCCTTTGTGCCAAGTGTCAGCCTTTGCCTTCCATCTTAGGAAGGGATCT
Source organism: Orientallactaga sibirica (assembly GCA_036365145.1). Taxonomy (NCBI): domain Eukaryota; kingdom Metazoa; phylum Chordata; class Mammalia; order Rodentia; family Dipodidae; genus Orientallactaga; species Orientallactaga sibirica. Next base: position 35,538,391 of record JAEOAD010000014.1, read on the forward strand.
CTTGCTCACTGCTCTGAGTACCGGGAGGGCTGGCCCTGAGTCTCCTATTTCACCACAGGACTGGGGTTACCAACACTCGCTCGGCATCTGTTTTTATGTGGGTTCTGGGTGCCTGGAGTCAGGTTGTCACACTTGTGCACCAAGCTCTTTACCCACTGAACCCTCTCTCTAGCCCCCTTCTTGTCCTTTAAGCCTAAATGTTATCCCACACTACCTCCACCCCACCTGCCATTGTTGGTCAGTCTCCCTGCCCTCAGCACCAGACGTATGTTGAAGGCATGAGATTTACATAAATACTTGAGTGAAGCAGGAGGATTGAGTCATGAAGATGGTGATAGACCCAGAAGCTCTGCCTTTCTTTTCCCAAGGACCAGGTACCAGGTACCTGATCCTAGCTGGCTGGGCCTGGCATGCTGGCACCCCTCCATGTTAAGTCTATTCTCCCCATGCTCCTCCCTCCTTCCATTCCATTGTGGTTATTAGAAGCTAGCTTTCATACCTTCCTGTTGTCTTTATCATAAAAGACTGCTAATAGAGTTTTTATTTTAGCAGGAGTCCTGTAGACTATTGTCAAAACTCTGACTTGCCCCCCCCCACTTTCATGTAATTCATCTCATAGGAACCCAGACAGAGGTGGGACAAGGCTTGGGGGCCAGCTTTGTAGAGGCTGCTTCCCAGCTAGGAGTGTGGCACGTCACACAGCTGCTGCCTGCCAGAACCCCACAGTTTAAGCTGGAAACAGAGGGGCAGCCGTAGGCCACCGAGGAGTAGCCCAAGAGGGTAGGGCAAACACCTCTAGTTTCAAGAGTTGCTAACAAAGGGAAACAGTAGGTCAGGTAGAACCTAGACAGAAGCAAGGTTGAAGAGAGTGTCTTCATAAGGCAGCTGGAATTCATTGAGCAATGTATTCGTTATCTACTGTTGTGTACCAACTTAGTGGTTTAAAACATGCCCTATAGGGTTTCAACATCCATACCCCATTTGCTGACCATGGTGACACACGTCAGTAATGAACTTTCTGGGTTGTATGTCAAAGTTTAAGGGTAGCCTGGGCTGAATATTTTATCCCTTTGGTCTTACATTTTATCTGTGTGCTCAGCGGGCGGGTGGGAGGGGGGAGTCAGTGGCCCACTCATGTAGTTGCTATTAGCCTGAGGCGGGTGTACGATGAAAAGCTTTTACTTTTTGCTGGCCATTGGTCTGATGTCCCCTCAGATGCTAGAAATTTCCTACAGTTCCTTGCTACATGGTCTGCTCCATTCATCCAATAGCAAGGAGACTCTCTAGGGCACATTGGCTTGTGAGGCAGTCACAGGTCCTGCCCATATTTTCTGGGAAGGGACTGAGAAGGAACAGCCACCCTAGAGGGGGTGTTCATGACTGTGCAAAGCACTTGTGCATGAGGCAGGCATTGTTCCCACTGCACAGATCTCAGAAGAATGAAGACTCTAGCACGTGAGTGTATGCCAGTGTATGTAGAGCCAGGGCCCGAGGAGGCAGAGGACCGGGTAACAGGAAGAGAGATGAGTCTTTCTAACTGCATCTCAAAACGCAGCTGCCTATGATCTCTGTCTTCTCAATGAAGCAGAAAATGAGGCCTTCTCCTGAGAGGGTAGAGGGTAGACTGGGGTGGGGGGGATCAGAGCCATGTTAGAATACCAGTAGTGGGCAACGGGAGAGTGGGGATTTTCCCAACATGAGGACAAGGGTCGCTCATGGCAAAAGACCTCAGGAGTGGTCCCTCCCCTCCCGTAGCACTCCGTGCACTCTCATCACCATGGCTCCTTTAAGCAGTGCTGCTTTATACCTTGTCCTCTTACACAGTCTGGCCTGTGGAAACAACGCTGACTTTCTAAATCGCTCCCCCTCTGGAACAGTGCAGTGGAATAGGGAAGCCTAAAGTCAATGTACTCTAGCTCGGAGCTTGGATGACTGTGATTCACACAGTAATAATACTGTTGCGTGGATACTGGAGCTTCAGGATCTCATGTCTAGGAAAATTCTGGACGGGGGGCTGCATCATTCTCCAGGACTTCCACACCACCTACTAGCTTGAAGGATGCCCCTCAATGAGCCAGTCACTGTGCCTTGGTTATAAGTGGACTTACAGCGAGCATCTCCAGGACCACTTCCCTGAGAGGCCCACTTCCCAGCTAGACCCCTCTACCAAGGCAAATGACTTGGTAAAGTCGGCTCTAACATAAGAGTGGCACACGCCTTTAATCCCAGCACTCAGGAGGCAGAGGTAGGAGGATCACCATGAGTTCAAGGCCACCCTGAGACTATATAGTGAATTCCAGGTCAGCTTGGGCTAGAGTGAGACCCTACCTCGAAAAACAAATAAAAGTAGAATTTGTTTAAATTTGGACAGCTTTCAAGTCCACAAATATCCCAGCTTCCTAACCCAGCATTAGTCCTGGACCATGGGATGAGTTTTTGCAATGTCTTCTTTTTCCCACCTCCCACCTCCACCTGATCCTACCCCAAGGAAGGTCCCCTAACCTGAATGAGTCCCAATATCCTAGATGTTATAGCCAACCACCTCCACCTGTCTGAGAGCCAGCCTTCCCTCAGGACCACTTCCCCCCAGACCTCTCCACCAAGCCACTCCTCTCCCAACGCAGCAGCAGAGATCGCTCTAACACCACACACAGGACCAGAGCCAGGCAAGACCGTTGTGTTCAATGGCATTTTATTTTCTCACACCAGTGCGCCGGGTCCTGGCTGACCCCTGGAAGCACCTCTTCCTGTTACGGTATTGCTGGCGGTAGGCGTCAAGGTCCTCGAAGTACTTGGCCCGCAGGAGAGAGGCTCTCTGTTCGTAGGGCTGCTTGTCTGCGGCTGTTGTCGTGGACCACATCTTTCCAGTGGCCTTCGCCACCTGTACCACCGACCAGTTGGGGTTCTCCCTCTTCAGCTGGGCATAGTGGTCTTGGGAGAAAAGCATGAACGATGATGGGGGCTGCCGGGGCGCCTGTGGGTCCCGTTTTCTCCGTTTCTTCCTCTTGCCCACGAAATTCATCATCTCCTCCTGGTACCTGGCCTTGTCGAGCTTGGCCAGGGCTTCGTACTTGGCCTTTTCATGTTTCGAGATGGACCGCCATTTTTCCGAACACTTTCTGGAGAACTCTTGGAAGCCAAGGTAGGTATTAGGCTGCTGCTCCTTGAATTTGTTCCTGTAATTCAGCATAAAATGGATGTAGGAAGAGACATTTACCTTAGGCCTTAGCTGGGTTTCTTTGCCCATGTTCATAAAATCATGATTTCCTCCTTTGGATTCAGTTAATTTGGATAGCAGAGACGTCTGCCTCCACACCCCAGGAACAATCTGGAAGGTGCTCTGCTGGCGATGAACCTTTCCCTCTGCGCGAGCCACGGCCAGGGCCCGGCCTTTTCAATGCTGCTGGCATTGTTGGGTCAGAGGAAGGGAGCTGTGATGTCACCTAACATCTGGCCAATCCTGACCAACCTCAGTGGATATTTGCATATAGGTAATCGTATTGGTTAGCTACTTGAGGGTCAGGTTTTGCCGTTCTGGAAAGATGAAGGTTTATCCAGATTCTGTCCTCCTCCCCTCCACCTCTCTATCTGTTCTTGGCTTCCTGGAGGCAGTGATCTTTGCTCAGACTCAGGGTCTTCCTATCCCTGGGGAGTAGTGACAAGGTTGTGCCTTTCCTTTCCTCCCCGTGAGACTGTCAGGGAGCCGCTGCCTCATCCTACACACGGCCTGGAAATAATGAACGTGGGGAAGCTGGATGGCTCTGGAGCTGTCATGATAAAATGTGAAGGCTTTCTGTTTGCCTTGAACAGTGGCAGCTCCTGCCGTACAAAGGGTTTAGTAGTAACTCTAAAAATAATCAGCGATGACAGCTGGGACTCGCTTCCTGTCAGGACAAAGTTGTCTAATTTAAAACCCCAGTACTTGGGCTCAGTGTCTGAACGAACCCTTCATTTCTCTGAAGAAATTTGAGGGGAAGGAGAGACAGAAAACTAGAGCTTAATTATGCTCGAGTCCATGAAACTGCGAGTGCACGTGTGGCACACGGGGAGCCTGTCACCGTTCCAGGAAGAGTCCCCTGTTTGGTACAGTTGGAACACAAAACACTGGAGGCCAAACAAATTTTGGCTTCTGCTTTTGGGTAAAAAGGAGGTGTAAATATTTCACTGGTCGTCCCCCTGAGGGGAAAGAAAAGTGTTGTTTGATGGCCTTTGGACCTTATGGTGGACTTACCTGTGTGGAATTGGATTTATTACCACACAATGGTTGATGATAGCACCAACAGGTATAGGGCAAGAACACTGAGTTTCACTGACCTAAAAGGGGACAAGTTCAAGGTTAAAGAGACAGTAACGGTGAGGAACATGAGTCTTGACCACTGACTGCCCGACTCAAGCTCTGGCTCCACCCTGATGCAGGCTGTTTCGTGTGGGGGCTGGGCAGGGGGAGCGCAGATGTATGGTCTCAATCACAAGATATTTCCTCGGGGACTGGGGGCCTGGAATTCACTCTGTAGTCTCAGGCTGGCCTTGAACTCACAACGATCCTCTTACCTCTGCCTCCCAAGTGCTGGGATTAAAGGCGTGCGCCACCACACCAGGCTCACACTTTCCATTTTTGCCAAGCCCATTCTCAGACCTCCAAGACTGTTTGGCTTCGATTAAAGATGGAAACTGATTCACGGTCCCAGTCACTTCTGCCACAAGGTGACCGTGCTGCCTCAGCCACACCTTGCCTCCCTATGCACCTGCAGTTTCTCATAAACTATATTTGGATTGGCAAGGGAAGCAGCTCTAGGTGATTGGCAACTGACTACGGTTTTGTGGCCTATGAGGTATCAGATGCCTGTAGAACACTGTGTGTGTGTGTGTGTGTGTGTGTGTGTGTGTGTGTGTGTGTGTGTGTGGTGTTGGGAGGAAACGGTCTAGCCACTGGAAACATATTACTCTAGGGACATTTATCAGCCTAGGTAGGTCCTTTTTTTTTTTTTTCTTTTTTCTTTCTTTTTTTTTTAGTTTTCCCAGGTAGGGTTTCACTCTAGCCCAGGCTGACCTGGAATTCACTATGTAGTCTCAGGTGGCCTTGAACTCATGGCGATCCTCCTACCTCTGCCTCCCGAGAGCTGGGCATGCACCACCACGCCCGGCTCCTTTTTGTTTTTTCCCCTCCCACTCTTACTTCTTTGTCTCAAGGGGCCAGAGGTTGGCTTGCCTGTGTGTTGGACTGGGGCTGGGAGGCAGAGATGAGTGGAACACAGCTCCTGCCTGAGATCCAAAGATGGGTCATGGAGAACACTTTAGCTAGAGTCACTGTGTATTAACCAGATTCCACTAAGGCATGTTCAGGTACACACACACACACACACACACACACACAGCAGCTGTGAGCCTCTGTGTAGAACCTTTCTCCCTTCTGGTGAGGACAAGATCCAATAAGATGAGTTCCATGGTGACTACCTGGAGGCTGGCAGGAAAGAGAGAAAAACTATGGCAACCATTGGTGTTTAGGCCACACTGCCGACATGGAGGGATGACACAAGGGAAGGCTTTGGTCAAGGGAGCTGGCTTAGGTCACCTGGCTTCCTGAGTAATGTGTTGTGCCAGTGACAGTTTGCTCTTCCAACCTCCCTTCTCACCTTTCTCCACCTCATTCTCTGCTGTGGAAAGCTGACCCACCCGGGTCACACCAAGGGCCATGTACCCTCTGGCTTCCATTTAATGTGGCCAGGGTGGACCTTCAAAATATTAGGCATCAAGGGCTGGAGAGATGGCTTAGCAGTTAAGGTGCTTGCCTACGAAGCCTAGGGACCCAGTTTTGATTCCCCAGTGCCCACGTAAGCCAGATGCACATGGTAGAGCATACGCTTGGAGTTTGTTTGCAGTGGCTGGAGGCGCTGGTGTGCCCATTCTCTCTCTCTCTCTGCCCTCTCTAAAATAAATAAATAAATAATAATTAATAAATAAATAAAATATTTATATACAAAAAATATTTGGAGACTGAAAAGGTGGCTTAGTGATTAAGGCATTTGCCTGAGAAGCCTAAGTACACAGGTTTGATTCCCCGGGACCCATGTAAGCCAGATGCACAAGGTAATGCATGCATCTGGGAGTTCGTTTGCAGTGGCTGGAGGCCCTGGAATGCCCATTCTCTCTGTCTCTCTCTCTCTCTCAAATAAGTTAATAAATTGTTTTTATGAAAGATTAGGAGTGGAAGAAGTGAGCTTAAGGCATCTGTCCCCTGGCTTTGTCCTCATGGGGTCACCTGTGCTGTCTTCTCCTCCCTGGACTAGAGGTCTCTGTCCTCATAAGACGTCCTCTGTACATGAACTCTCCTTCCAGCTTCACAAATGGTTCCCTCTCCTTGTCCCCTCCTGTCTAGACTGGTGACAGCTCTGTTTTTACTGGCTCAGAGTCCTCTGTCACTTCCCTACATCCTGTGACCTTCCTGCACCCTGCCCTCACCTTTGTGGATATGGTCTTTTTATTAAACACTCCTCCAATTATTCTAATTTGAGTCACCATCTGTTTCCTGCTGGGACCTTGACCAAAGTACCATGTCACTAGTCTTCTACCTTGTAGGCATCAGTCCAAAGAGTATTGAGATTCTGGAGGCCCAGGTGCCCACAGGCGCACAGCCTGCGGCATTCTGCAGGGGCCGTACCCGTCAAGGGCAGAGGTATGGCCTAGGAGGAGACATGGACTATTCCCAACTTACAAGATGACCTCTAGGCAGGTGTATATGTCTGAAGGGCTGGGCAGTAGGTATTTTGGCACTTTGTAGGGTACAGAATTTCTATTGCAAGTACCCATCTCTGCCATTGTAGCCCAAAGGCAACCACAGACAATGCACAAACAAGTGACACTGGATGTGTGCCAATAAAACTTTATTTATAAAAACAGGACAGGTTAAGGTTATAAATCTGTTTCCTGGTCTGGACATGTGAGTTTTTTTTTTCTTTAACATTTTGATTGCAGTCTATAATAAAGATTTACACTGTATTCCACAGCTCATTTATACACACACACATACACACATACATACACACTCAATGTAGCCAGCCTTTGTTCTGAGCATGTGATGATTATCAATATATGTAATCCTTATGACAATCCTATGGGAATACTCTTTTCATCCCCATTATAAGGAAAAAGGGAGCCAAGCTCAGAGAGGTCACAGAAGCAAGAAATGTTATGACACTGTACTTACTATGTGTGTGATATATTAGTTTCTGTGTTATAGTCTCTAGTTTGTTATTTATGACCACCCACGGACTGATCTCATATGCACAAATCAGTCACAGTGAATGCATGATCTGCAGAACTCCATCTAGGCAAGTTCAGTTGGGGACCGACCATGAGATCCTCTTTCCTCAGTGTCAGTGATGTGATGTGGGAAGAATATGGCCTTCAGGGCCAGGCAGGAACTCCAGTGCTGGCTTTGCTAATCATCAGCAGGTGACTTTGGGCAAGACCTGCTCTTCAGAGCCCTATCTTTCAAAAGAAGTGAGATGAGGATAAAACCAGGGTTTGTCAGACTGAAATAAGGGGAGGAGAAATAAGGAGAGCCCTCCTCTAAGTGTGGGCTGGACTAGGGACAGGAAAAGAACAACAGAGTGTCTCTACTGCAGAGGAAGCTAGCAGGCATCACCTTAACCACCCAGCCAGAGTGGATGGCAGCAGTCACAGGTCATGTTAATGTCACACACACCCCCTTCCTGTGATGCCAATAATGAGTGCACCACACCCAAGCAGCGGGGTGGCCTTCCCTCAAACCGTACCCCAGGACCACTACTAAGAGACTGTTGGCAAAGTTGGTGCAGGGCTATTCTCTCAGCAGGAGGTCTTGAGCAAAGCAGACAAACAAGGCCACTGACACAGCTTGGAGGCTGACAGATTGAGGCAATCCGGCATCATGCAGAATCGGTTCCCGGAAGCAGTCAGTGAAAGGGAGCAAGAGTGACAGCTGCGGTGGTCTGAATGAAGGTTTCCACTTGGTCAGCAGTTCTGTTCCAGTGTTGATTCTTGGTTTGGGTGCAAGTTTTCTATTACTTTATGGAGTTATAACCGTAGGGAAGCCGGATGGGAGTCCACGCAAAGTGTCTCTGCTATCTTTACAAGTCTATTTTATTTCAAAATACATTCTAAAAAATTTTACTTGCTTATTTACTTATTTATTGGAGACAGAGAGAGGGAGAGAGAGAGAATGGGTGTGCTAGGGCCTCTAGGCACTGCAAATGAACTCCAGATACATGATGTGCCACGATGTGCCCCTGGCTAATGTGGAAACTGGAAAATCAAACCTGGGTCCTTAGGCTTCGCAAGCAAGTGCTTTAACCACTAAGCCATCTGTCCAGCCCATCAAAATACATTTTGATGTGTGTATGTATATGTAAATGTGTATGACGTATGTGTGTGGATATGGACACACATCCTGTGGCACACAGGTGGAGGTCAGAGGACATCCTTAGGGTACTTGTGTTCACCTCCTCCCTTCTTGGTGAGGCAGGGCCTCTCCTTGCTTTGCTGTTGTATGTGGCAGTCCAGCTGATCCAAGAGCTTCTGGATTCTCCTAGCTCCACTTCCCCTTGACCTAGGTGCAGGATCACAGATATATGTACCACCTTGCATCCTGCTTTACCAGGGGCCTGGGGAATTGAACACAGGCCAGCAGGCTTATAAGCAAGCACTTTTAACTGTTGAGCCATCTCCTCAGGCTCCCAAATATGTTTAAAATGAAAACAAGCCTCTCCCAGCTGATAGTACTATCCAGACAGTGTTGAGATACTCCGCTTGATCTGTCACCTCCAAGAATCTTGGGGCCACATGTTTCTCCCCACAGCAGCAGCATATGTCTTCAGCATATCATTGTTAGAAAGTGTCTGAAATGTGGGGTGTGCTAGAATCCTAAGCTTAGAGAAATCCCAGTGCTCAGGGTACAACAACCAAAGCACCTGGCACAGGTGTTGACAAATGCTATGATGTTTTCCCACCCACTCCTGCCCCTCCCTGGACAGCTGGTGTTCTGCAGTTTTCCTCCCTATTCTGTTTTTTTTCGGTATTGGAGATTCAATGTAGGTAGGGTCTTTCATATGCCTGGGAAAGCACTCTGTGGGACCCCTTGGCTGAACTTGCCCTCTGAGCAAGACGGCTGTGATAGGTAGGATGGTGGCTCCCTCCCGTGACATCCACATCCTACAGCCTTAAATCTGTGGAGGTGTTGCCTCATCTAGCACAAAGGGCTGGGGTGGGGGAGAGTGTCAGTGTCACAAGGGGTTGAGATGACAGACAGAGGAGCAGAGAGACAGCAAGGTCTGGCACTGCTGGCTTTGGAGAAACAGAGAGAGACCAGACGCTGAGAAATGACATGGCCGTGAGAAGGAGTATGAGCCTCCCCTAGAGCCACTAGTGGGAAACAGCCCCTGCTGACACCTTGACCTTGGCCTAGTGAAATAACCATTTTGGACTTCTCACCTCCAGAATTGTGCAGCAATAAATCTGTCGTGTTTAAGCCACTAAAACTGTAGTACTGTAGTGTTTTGAAGGAAAAAAATAACATCTAACATTTTATTTTCAATGAGTAATAACATCTAGCACCTATTAAACATCAGCACTGCAGTGGGCATTTTATATACATTTCATGAGTCTTACAAGAATCCTGTAAAGTAAGTACTAATATCATTCTTGTTTTTATGGATGAGGAAATTGAATCTGAGATAAGTCAAACATTCACTCAAAGGTCACAACTAACAAACAATGGTCTATCCAACAATTTTGCAGCTAAAGTAGTTTATTAAAACAGCACTAAGAAAGTAATGCAGGATATTTGCAGCCACTTGGTGCTCTGCAACTCCTCCCTCCCCATCCTCCTCCTCTGTTTTTTTAAATTCCCTACTAGAGATTGAACATAGGGTCTTGAATTTGCCTGCCATGCACTATTATCACTGAACTGTACCCGAGTCTTTAATAAAAAATTAATTTTGGGATCTGGAAGAGATGGCTCAGCAGTTAAGGCACTTACCTGCAAAACCTAATGACCCAGATTCAGTTCCCCAATATCTGTGTAAAGCTGGATACACAAAGTGGCACACGCATCTGGAGTTCATTTATAGAGGCCCTGGTGTGCCCTCTCTCCCCTTATAAATTAAAAATATTCTTTTAGGGCTGGAGAGATGGCTTAGCAGTTAAGGCATTTGCCTGTGAAGCCCAAGGATCCCGGTTCGATTCTCCAGGCCCCACCTAAACCAGATGCACAAGGGGGTGCATGCATTAGGAGTTTGTTTGGGGTGGCTAAAGGTCTGGCATGCCCATTCTCACTCTCCCTCTCTCTCTTTCCCTCTCTGTCTCTAATAAATAAATACATAAATAAAAATTTTTAAATATTCTTTTAAAAATTAATTTTTGAAGCAAAGTCTCACACAGTTGCCTAGGTTGGCCTTGAACTTGCCATCCTCCTCCCTCAGCATCACAATAGGTAACTAAGACTATATCGGCCTGTGCCACTAGTTCCAGCATCCTACCCCAAATATGATTAGCACCCTCTGCTGCTTATTGCTAAAGAAGGGGCAGAAAGCATGATCTATCCGTGTCTGCACTTTTCTCACTCACTGACTCTGGACTTTAATCCATTCCCTTACCAGTGAGTTCACACATAGCCTTTCTGTTCCTTCTCTCACTCCCATCTCAGTACGCTGGGGCGGGCTTGCTGCTTCCTTGAAAGGCAGTGATGAGCAGTGTCTGAGGGCTGACTCAGTCCCAGGGCAGCTGCTGAACTGCTGATTGTGTTCTCTTAAGAGCCGGACTGCAGGGAGGGTGAGGCCATAGGCAGCCAAACCCTAGACCCTGACCTCCTGCTGGTAACTGATGAAGGTCAGATGAGACATGACAATTGAATGAAAAGGACAATAGTATTGGACTTGAGTTGTACCATCTCTGTGGACGCGTGGAGGGAGGGAAGGAGGGAGGGAGGGAGAGAGGGAGGAAGGGAGGGAGGTTAAGGTGTCACAGCAATAAGTAGCAAAGCCTGGCTTTAGACTCAGGTCGGTTTGACTCCTCAGTGCCCACATTGGGTTTCTGTGGATTATCATGTACTTCCCTTGGCCTGGGCTGGGGAAGGAAAGACACCAGGAAGGAGCAGGAGCAAGTCCAAGTATTTCTAGAAATGGGCAAGTAGAGAGAACATAAATTGTCTCCATCTCAACATTTAAACAGAGTCTTTCCTCATTCAGGTTAACCCGCATTCCAAAAGGTCTCGTCAGTTTACTGGTTTGGGGGTTGTAGTAGTCAGCTTCATGTTGCTGGCACGAACCTCCAAACCAGGAACAAGTTATGGGAGGAAGGGAATTTATTTGAAGCTTACAGATCCAGAAGTAGTTACATACTGGTAGAAGAAGCGTGGCCCCTTTTCACAGGTCCACCCAGAGAGAAATATCACCACAAGTGCCACAAGTAACCGCACTCCAGGAAACCAGGCAGAGCTCAGGCACTCTGCATATCTTAGGCTGGAATTCCAGATCTACCCCCACACCTTAGAACTGGCCCCTAGGATCTACCCTCAGTGACACCAAGTTACAAGCTTGAATAAAGCTCCTGAGTGAATTGGGGACATCCATTCAAAGTACCATAGGGGTACTTGGAGTCCAGCTGATAGACTGACTGAGGTGGCCCATAGTAAGACCTCACCAGCAGTATCTGTAAATACTTAGACTGACAAAGGCTGGGCAAGGTGGCTGCACCAAGCATCACGGACTAGGGGACAGATAATAAGGAATGGGAAAGAATCAGACATAAGAATGGAATCATGGGGCTGGAGAAATGGCTTAGCGGTTAAGGTGTTTGCCTGCAAAGCCAAAGGACCTTGGTTCAAATCCCCAGGACCCACGTAAGCCAGATGCACAAGGTGACACATGCGTCTGGAGTTCATTTGCAGTGGCTGGAGGCCCTGGTGTGCCCATTCTTTGTGTGTGTCTTTCTCTCTCTTGCTTTCTCTCCTTCTCTGCCTCTCTCTCTGTCAAATAAATAAATAAAATATTTAATTTTTTTTTAAAAAAGAATGGGCTCATAATGGCAAGGGATGGGCAAGCCTAGCTATCTTAGGATGACGTATATGGGACAAGACCAAGTTTGGGGTGACACCCCCGTGACTTTATGTGATACCCCTCACAGCCCTTGGGAAGCCCACTCCCTTAAATCACAGGGTGGGAGAATGGCTCTGATCATTGTGTCCAATTCCCAGACCCTCTTCTAGCCACAGTGAGTGTATCTTCTGCCTAGCACCTCTCCCTCGCCTTGAGCACATTCCTTCTTTTGAAGAATTCTTCCCGCACCAGTCACAGAGTCTGCATGCGTCCATGCCTTGAGCTCAGGGAATGGGCACTTCCCTGAACCTAACCAATCCAAGGCTTTTTGTGATGACGACCAAAGACAATCACTGCATCTGGTGATGCAGGTGGGAGGAAATTGGGCCCATAGTAAGGTTGGCTATGTTTTGTCCTCAGGCGGCTGTCCCACTTGCATCAAAGGTTAGGGCATCAGATAGCACATCAGATATGGGGAACCTCAAAAGAGTCTGTGGCATTTGAGCTCCTGGCTCTGGGGGTCCCTGACCCGCCTGCATCCCTGCTCCCCCTCTGGCATGGGTATAGCTGCTACTGGTTTCTTCTCTGTTCAGGCTGAGTTGATCTGGAGTTCTGCCACCAGAAGCCATTAGTGAGAGATGTCTGCTCAAGTATGGGACAGTGAGAGGAAGAGAGTAGACCTCTACTTCCTGTTTCTCCCTTCTGTCCTTTGTAATCCCACCATCCTAATGGCACCCTGGCTTATTATAGAAATAATGTATGGACTACACTCACACATCCAGGCCCTTATAGCACCAGTGAGCATGTCTTGCTGTATGTGCTAGGTATGGAGCTGAGATCACCAGTACACACCACCTCACCTTACCTTTTATGGTGCTTTGAATAAGATGCTCCCCATTATCTTGTGTTTTGGATGCTGGGTCCCCCCAGCTGATGGCAACTTGGGAGGTGGAACCTTGCTAGGTGTAGACCTTGAGTTTTATTAGCCCATGGCTTGCCAGCGTTATGGCTTAGTGGTTAAGACGCTCGCCTGTGAAGCCTAAGAACTCATATTCGAATCTCCAGGTCCCATGTACCTAGATGCAGTGACACAAGAAGCGTGCCAGGCCGCACATGTGCACAAGGGGACGCACACATCTGGAGTTTACAGCAGCCAAAGGCCCTGGCTTGCTAATTCTCTCTCCTGCTCCCTCTTTCTCATTCAAAAATAAATAATAAAATATTTTAATTTGAGCACAGGAGAGACAGAGGAGAAAGAGAAAGGGAGAGAAAGAGATTGGTGGACCAGGCCTCCAGCCATTGCAAACAAACTCTAGATGCATGTGCTACTTTGTGCATCTGGCTTTGTGTGGGTACTGAGGAATCGAACCCAGACCCTTTACTTGTTCCAACTGAGACAGCTGGTAAATTTAAACTTACTAAGGTTTGTCAGGCAGAGTCCTTCTGGGGCCCGCTGAGGCTCTGCCCCATACTGCTTCTACTCGGTTAGTCTCTTACCTCTTGTCTGGCTGCCAGAGACATGGCTTGTCCAAGAAGAGCTGTTGCTGTGTCATGAGGCTTGGTGGGAGCTGGCTTAACCTCCCTGTATCCCCGTTGAACAACCCCCACATCACAACGAGTGACAGCAGATAACACAGGGTGGAACCACCTCTGCAAGGTTGTGACTAGCGGGTGGTAGAACTCAGAACAGAATCTGGCTCCATGAGACTCCAGGACATCTTGCTGGCTTTAGTGAGCATGAGGGTGTATACTCCCCTACTCTGCAGCCCGTCTGCAGCTCAGTCATGCAGTGGGCTTCAGAGTCACCTCCTACATGTGAGAGGAGGAGACTCAAACACAGAATAGCGGGAGAGTACAGGCAAACAGGCAAACATGGCTGACATTTCCCCTGCATGAGAACTGTCCTGACAGAATCCCTGGAGCCTACCATGAGGCAGGCTGGGAGTACCATCCCTGGAAGGGGCAGGTTTCTCCTAGCCATGTTGCCAGAGACAGGAAGAAGATGGGCAAGGCTGATGAAGCTGCTGGGGGCCACTGTCACCAGAGTGCACGCTAGCCTTCCCATTGACCTCAGAAACCTACACGGCTCTGCTTCCTGTCAGCGTCCTCAGGAGCTAGTGTTTTAGTATTTTGCTGAGTTCTCACCCATCTTCTCAGGCCTAACCCAGAGAGGAAGAGAGCCTCTGCCCCATAAGGCACCTGCTATGTCACCAGAGTCCTGGGCACACACTACACAGGAGCACGGCTGTGTACAGGAATCCCATGATACAGATAAGGAATGCAGGCTCCAAGACCTGATGGCACCTGTGACCTTCACAGAGACTGCCGGTGGTTGAGCCTGGATTCAGTCCAGTCATGACCTTGAACCTTCTTACTGCTGTTGACTCTGCCCCAGGGAACAAGGTAGTTAGGCATCAGCACTGAGGCTGGGACCTGGGCCAGGCAGGGAAGAGGGGCAAAGTGGGAGGGTGCTATGGCCACCACCAGGCTCTGAAGGCATGCACTGTAGCCCTGGGCCAGGCCCAGTGGGGGAGTCTTTACTGTACTGAGAGGACACCAAAGCTGCCACTCTGAACCTCAGGTCTAACCTGCAGTGATCGGGACCTGGGTGGGGACAGAGCACAGCCCTCTGAGGCCCTGCAGCTGGTCAGAATAGAGTCTGCTCTGAGACACTGTCCTGGGCAGGCAGGCAGGCAGGCAGGAGCAAGACATTGTAGACTGGACATATGATGGGGCAGGGTGGGGCAGCAGCACCAGGAACTCAGGAAGAGATTCTGGGCTACCTTTTCCCAACCCTCCAATCCCCAGACAGCCAGGCTGGGGCTGAGTGGGGAGGTGAGGGTTTCTTTTTCGTCAGAGTGAACACTCACTTCAAGCCACTAGCTTCTTGAAAGAAGCCCATCTGCTGATTGGCCCAGCATGGGTCACATGGCCACTGATCTAATCAGTAATCTTTACATGAGGCACATGTCTGTCAGTTTTTAGGGGCTGCAGGTTGAGGGAGGAAGCGTGACATTCAAAAAAGTGGACCCACCCAACTTATACCTGGTGACAGGAAGGGACAGGGCTCGACAATTCTAAAATGTTACTGGGGACTCACCACGAATTCCTTGGCCCAGAGTTCATTCAGAATAGCACCATTCTCAGCATCATCCCGTTCCCCTTCTTGTCCTCTCAGCACCCCAGGCATATCCTTAAGTGTCAACCCTGGTCTTGAGATGGAAGGCCACAGCCACCCCCAGCACATTTTCTCAATGTGCTACTGCCCATCACTCAAGCGCCCGGGGCTTGTCAGTGGCCAAACCTTTTCCTCCCCAGCACAGAGGCAGGCAGAGTCTGTCCCTCCAAGTTCCGGGCTCAGATACACTGCCTCCTGAGAGCCACGCATCTGGAGGAAATACATTTACCTGATGCGCTTTGGAGCTTCGCGGAGCTAGCAATTAGCTAAGCTGCAAAGAGCTCTCTGATCACCTGTGGGGTTTATGGACCTGCCTGTTGAAAAGCAAGAACGTGTGCCCATAATGATAAAGACCCCACCACCCGACCACTGCTACACTGGGATAGTTCTGCTCTGCGTTTGACGGGGTCCCCCCAGGAAGTTGCCAGCACTCGCCAAGTGAGGCAGGGGCATAGCCAGGCTGAGACTAAGGATATCCAGATGTATGTCTTCCTGACACAAGTAGGTGGTGTTCTGTGCAGCATCCAGTGGCCCTCCCTCTGCAATGTCTCAGGGCTCGCCTGCTCCTCGCCCAGACCTCTACCCCACACAAGGTCTTTGCTTTGACCAGCAGGGACCCCATCATTGTTACACGCAGACTGTGGTTCCTTCCTCCACTGAGTGGTGTTCCCTAGTCCTCTCCTTGTGACAGGAGAGGCGGTGGCTATGTTCAGAAAGCTCACAGTGAGTGGGAGAGGCAGGCCCTGCAGAAAGCGCAAAGAACCCTTGGGGCATGGGAAGAGCAAGCCGGGCAGGGCAGAAGAGGTCTAGCGGATGGAGACAGCCAGGAGCACCGGAGGGAGGAGAATTGTTGATGACTGCAAACACTCCAAAGAGGAGAGATGGAGGAAAGGCACATAGAGCTGGGCATCTGGCCTGGCAGACCTGAATTCCTTCTGGAATCTTGAGACTTAGAAGGCAGGGGCCGGGCACATAGCTCAGTTGGTAGAGTGCTTGCTTAACACAAAGACCTAGTACCACATAAACCAGGTATGGTGACATGTACTTGTCATCCCAGCACTGGGAGGTGGAAGCACGAGGATCAGGAGTTCAAGGTGCATTACTGACTCTGCCCCCTGTGGTGGTTTGATTCAGCTGTCCCCCATTAACTTAGGTGTTCTGAATGCTAGGTTCCCAGCTGATGGAGATTTGGGAATTAATGCCTTCTGGAAGCAGTGTGTTGTTGGGTGCGAGCTTATGGGTGTTATAGCCAGTGGCCCCCAGTGTTTGGCACACTCTCCTGCTGCTGTTGTCCATCTGAGGTTGCCCAAGAGGTGATGTCCACCCTCTGCTCATGCCATCATTTCCCCCTGCCATCATGGAGCTTCCCCTCGAATCTCTAAGCCCAAATCTTTCTTCCCACAAGCTGCTCTTGGTCAGATGTTATCTACCAGCAATGCGAACCTGACTGCAATACTTCCCCCCACCGCCCCCCCAAAAAACTGAACAAAACTAGAAATTACTTGTCTCCCTTTCCTGATTGCAAGGGCGACATTAGGAAAGATGCTTCTACCGTGGGAGCAAGTGACTGCCTTTGGCTCACTTGTTCCTTCACGTCTAATAAAAGTGTTCTAGGGGCTGGGGTGATGGTTCAGTGGTTAAAGATGCTTGCTTGCAGTCCAGCTAACCCAAATTCAGTCCTCTCCAGCACCCATGGGAAGCTGGATGCAAAGTGGTGCACACATCTGTGATTGCAACGTGCCTACAGCAATGGGAGACAGAGCCAAATGCATCCAGAAGCTTGCTGGCCAGGTAACCTGGCTCACCCAGCGGCAAAACAAGAGAGACCCGACTCAGACATAGAAGGGGAGGCCAGGTGCATTGAGGCTGTCCTCTAACCTCCACATGTGCCCTGTGGCATGCACGTGCCTGTGTACACACACACACACACACAAATCAATAAGTGTTCTGTCACACCCACACTCACTCAGCCTTGGCCTTGACACAGCTTCCTGCCTGGTGCTAGGGCACCAGAAGCCACTCCCCCTCACTGCCAGCCAAATGTCCCCAGCCAGGCCCTCCACGCCTGTGTGCGTCTGCTCTCTCCAGCTGAGCCTTGCACTTCCTGAGAACTGGTTAGTTCTGTTGCCAGCTCTCCCAGTGCCAGCCGCACTTGTTATTGTAATTATGCGATTTAAATTAAACATCACATAAACGAATGAGATACGAGTGTGAAAGAAAATACAGTTGCCATGATGGAAACTCAATTGAATGTTCTGGAATTACTCCATGAAGGAGAGCTACTAAAAAGAACTGCTTCCACACTATTAGGTGTGAGTGAAGGAGACAACTGCACCCCACCGGAAAGCTGGAGAAACCCCGTGGCCCCGGCATCCCTAGTGCTTGGCAAGAGCCTAGCATATAG
Organism: Orientallactaga sibirica; assembly: GCA_036365145.1. Lineage (NCBI taxonomy): Eukaryota > Metazoa > Chordata > Mammalia > Rodentia > Dipodidae > Orientallactaga > Orientallactaga sibirica. Next base: position 35,556,044 of record JAEOAD010000014.1, read on the forward strand.
TAGGTCCTCGTGAGATAGTTGTGGCCTGGGTAACCTGATGAATGGCTTTATGTTGTCATTTATATAAGCTGCCCAGTGTGGAGAGCAAGCAGATCTTGGGCTTGCATGTAGCATATTGGCAATTACTGGATGTTTAAACATTCCACATTGTAATGAAACATTTAAAGTACAAATGTGTCCTTTGTGTCCTTTTATGAGACCCCATTTAGAAACTAAATAGTATTTTACTAATTTACAGACAGCATCCATGAGGCTTTTGTGTTGGTGTGAGCAAACTTTGTCAAGGGGAGAAAGTACTTTTGGCTGCGCAAGGTAGTCTTTGTGATGTGAAGATATAGCTCCGCCCACACAACCAGGAAGAAGTCACTGATGGCCTGCAAATGAATGGATGACAGTGTGGCTGTGAATGACATGGTCAAACTTGATCTACAGATGCTGGCAGCAAAGCCAGGCTTGACAGACCCCTGTTCCATGGCCATGACTTGTTCTGCTGTGTGACTGGAGATACTGAGTCCAAGAAGCCCCTGTCCCAGCACACGGGGAGCTTCCTTCTAGTTGGGGAGGTGGTCAAGTCAAAAAGTGATTACAGATCAGGAAGTTCAGGACAATGGCAGCGTGTGTGTGTGTGTGTGTGTGTGTGTGTGTGTGTGTTTCAGTGTGTGTGTTTCAGAGAAGAGACAGTTAGCCAGGTGTATAGGATGAGCGGTATTTTGCCATGTAATCCTGTGGGGTGACAGGAGAGGGCGCTCCTTGCAGACAGGATGGTGTGTACAGAGGCCTGATGGCATGACAGACTTCCATGTGGCTGGAGTTCAGAGAGGGTGTCACTGCGGAAGGAAGGCATTTATAAGTTTGTGCTCAATTCTAGACCGTGCAGACTCGCAGCAGGACAGAGGCTTGGTCCAGCCTCACAGAGAGGGGGATGAGGGAAGAAGGCTGGCCTGAGGATGTCATTGCTGGCCAGGAGAAAGTTGATGAGCTTGTGGCCTGGTCACACCAGGCTGGAGGGCAAAGGAAAGGGGCTGTGGACAGTGTTGTCTGCTGGGGTCAGGTGCAGGAGGACGGGTGGGTGTCGGGTAGCAGGCGTGCACAGGGTGAGCTTCACTTTGCACACAGTACAGTAAGGCACTCTGAGCACATTCCAGGTCCCCAGTGTGGAATCTTTTCAGTGTGGCCCAGACCTCTGGGAGCTGTCAGAACAAAAATGGGCAGATGCTACCAGGGGGGAGGGGGCAAGACCTCTGGGGAGGGCCAAGGGTCCTCTTCTCAGAGAAAGTCTCTGAGCCTGGAGGACCCTGTCAGTTCACCTCCCAGAAAGATTGGCACCCATCCCAGGCATTCACCATGCTTTTGGAAACTAGGTAGTACCATAGGATTGGGCAGGGGAAACAGTTTATCCTGATATAGCAAGAACCCTAAGAATCTGGCTGATGAAAAACAACAAACAAAAATGTAATTTGGAAAGCCTGAAGGTTGGGTGAGTTAGGAAGATACCTTTGAGGATGAGAGGCAGCTGAGGAGGGAGACTGAGACTGGACTCGGCCTCCAACAAGGGCCCTGATGCCCCTCCCCCTCCCTACACCCAGGAAGATGTTTCCAGAAGAATTTTCTGGGTTGCTTCGTGGTGTCTGATAAGTCCCCTGGTGGATGTGAGACAAAAAAACTTGACAGTGGGATAGGGCAGCCCACGTCCCCTATCTCACCCTCTCCTGAGGACTCAGATGCAGAAAGCTGCAAGCCGCAATCCTAGTGTGTGGTGCTGGTACAGAGCCACTACCCACCAGAGGCAGCCTTGGTTCTCCCCATGCCAGATGCAGTGACACTGAGGGAATAGTGGCACTATATAGGCCAGTTGGGGACGTGGCTGCTACAGCTTACCGGGACAGACATATCTAGAAAGTTCAGTGCTGCACTGCAAACAGGGCCTTCATCACCAGGTGGATGAACCAATGTTCTGCCACCCCAAGGCTGAGAGTTTTCAGGGACACTGATGTGTAAGCCAAGGCCTTCTGCAGTCCCCAGGGAGTCACTGTGGTCATTTATGGGGGCCTCTTTCAGTGCCCTAACGTCCTGACTGCACCAGGAGCTTCCATGAAGAAATGCTTTCTGCAAACCTGCTCCGAAGGCGCCTGCTACCAAGAGCCAGGCTAAGGTGTTCCACAGAGGCAGGCAAAGCCACTTTTTCTGTAATCAACTACGGGCATTAAAAGGAGTGACTTTTTTTTCCTATTCTCCCCAAGCCTGATTCTATTAATGAAGCCCCATTTAACAGAAGTCAATTTACCAAAAGAAAAAAAAAAAAGCTTGAGTGTAATTGCTTAAATACATTTTATGTTGTACCACAGTAGCAATTTACTGAACAAACTTGGAATTCCCCAGGCCCCCCAGAGAGAAGTTAATATGGACAGAAAGGTTTGAAGGGGAGCCTCTCTCTCTCTGTTTCTCTTCTTTAATTATGATTTTAAGAGGGAGTAAAATTAAAGAGAATCTTAAAGGGGAGGAATGAGAGGAGGGGCAGACGCAGGATAGGATTCAGGCTAGACTGTTCCCTGGACATGCATGTATGCGACAGTGTAATACACTGGTTGAGTGTGCAGGCTCTGAAAGGGATGGAGGGATGGTCTATGTTTGAAGCCCACCTCTACCATTTAATTGCCATGTGACCTTGAGCAGGTTTCTCTCTCTCTCTCTCTCTCTGTCTCCGTGTGTGTGTGCATGCAAGAGTCAGACCAGCAAGACTCCACCGAGAAAGTTACACTTGCTCATAGGCTTGAGACAGAAAGAGAGAGGGAGAGGTAGAAGTCTGGGAGAAGAGCCAGCATGGCAGGCAGAGAGAGAACTGGTCAAGTGCAAAGGTCCTGGGGCAGGAGGCCTGGACAGTTTTGTACAACAAGGAGTCCCACACAAAAGAATAAGGAGATAAGAAGAGGACGAAACAGGGAAGGCCAAGGCTTCTTACCAGACCCTGGAGGTCTCTTCCTCTGAAGATTGGAGCCATTGAGAATTCATTTTGTTTTGTTTTTAATTCACTCTGTTAAGGTGTAATTTACATTAAATCACACTGCATGTTGTAAACATGTAGCTATTATAGCTTTGTGGACAGTGTCCTTCCTGGACATTGAACAGCCCACTTCATCAATGAGCCATTTCTACCCCTTCTGTCGTCTTCGCAGCCAGGCAATCCCTCCTGTTGTCTCATGCCTCATCCCTAGCTCTGGGAACCCTCTCACTAGAGATGTGTCTTTCCCAGAGTTCCCTGAGAATAGGACCTCACAGTTTGTGCTCTTAGGGATCAGCATAACCTTAGGAGGAGAAAATTGCCCATGGCCATATGGATGTTCCTAGCCTTGGAGGGATCTTTGGTTATTTTGTTGTTTGTTTGTTTTTGAGAGAGAGTCTCCCTGTGTAGCCCAGGCTGGCCTCTAACTCACTATGCAGTCCAGGCTATCCTCAAACTGACAACACTCCTCCTGCCTCAGCCTCCCAAGTGATGGGATTATAGGCATGAGCCACCATGACTAGGTTTATTGGAAACCTTCAAGCAAAGCCAAGCAAACTGCCTCTTCACAGCAGCCTGATAAGTGTTCTACCACATAAGCCCCCTGATTCCATGACAGGTCCAAGAGAACCTTCAAAAGCCTGATATGTGCTGAAGAGATGGCTTAGCAGTTAAGACACTTACCTGCAAAGACTAAGGACCCATGTTCAACTCCCCAGTACCCACATAAGCCAGCTGCACAAGGTGGCTAATGTGTCTGGAGTTTGTTTGCATTGACTAGAGGCTCTCTCTCTCTCTCTCTCTTTATATATATAATGCTTCTTTCTCTCTCTGTCTCTCTCAAATAAATAAAAATAAAATATTAAAAGAAAAAATAAAATAAAAAGCCCAGTGCCTATGCCAGGAGAGCCAGAGGCAGAGCAGAGAGCAAAGACACCTGTAGGGTAGGAGCTCAGCTTTGAGATGAGCATTTGCCAGGACTCCTGGTTGGAGAAAGAGGCTTTGGGGAGATGATCAGGGCCTTCCCTGAGCTGCCATCAAGAGCTAACGCTCTGCATTCCTGCCTGACCTCCCCCAGATGTCTCCTACCCAACTTCCAGTGACTATCTCCATCATCAACCTCTCTTGCCCCCCCCACCTTCCATTTTTCAAGAAGGAGCCTTGTGGGGTGGATTTCAGGGAGGGATTAGATCTCTATAAAGATACAGGAGGGGCTGGAGAGATGGCTTGGCGGTTAAGGTGTCTGCCTGGTAAGCCTAAGAACGCCGGTTCCAATCTCCAGGTCCTATGTTTAGCCAGCACAAAAAGTGATGCAAGGGCACGATGCCGCACTTGCCCACAGGGGGGGCGCGTGTCTGGAGTTCATTCACAGCGGCTGAGAGGCTGCTGGCATGACCATTCTCTTTCTCTCTCTCCCTTTCTCTCTCTCTCCCTTTCTCTCTCTCTCCCTTTCTCTCTCTCTCCCTTTCTCTCTTTCTCTTTCAAAGAATAATAATAATAATAATAATAATAATAATAATAATAATAATAAAGATACAGGAGACTTCCCAGGCCCATCAACTCCAACTTCGGATCCTTGTCCAAGTTATCAAAGAATTGAAAATGCCGACTCAGAAAAAGGCTAATTATGAGTTGCGAGATTTATTTTAGGAAGAGTTAGGATTAAGAGGGAATGCAAACAGGAACCCCCAAGCCCAAAGAACCACCCCCACACACACATTCCCAGTCCATGTGCGAAGGGGAAGAGGAGACCAAGAAAATCTAATCTCTCTCACATAGATAAAGGTCTTATCCAGCCAAGAAGCTTGTGGAGAAGGGAAAACACCCAGGCCAAAAGAAACTCTCCTCATGCCCATCCTGGCTGAGAAAGACGAGGATACTCTGGGAAAAGCCCATTCACATAAGGAAGGGACAAAGAAGGATCAGGGAGTCAGAGAAGTGGAGAGAACCGAAGCTGAGGAAGAACCAGGAAGCAGATGCTGAAGTGGATGCTCGCAGCCTATATTGGATGAGACTGGATCAGATGCAAGTTCCAGTCTTGCCAGAGCAGGCCAGGTGGCATATATGTTTCCATGGGCCAGGCCTTAGCTAACTACCTATCAGAAACAAGGCTGCATTGCTCTTAATTTGTATCAGTGGCCCAGACCTTCTCCAGGCTGCCGTAGAGAGCTAAGACACTTGATTCCTCCCTGACCACCCAGATGTCCCCTCAATTGCAATAAGTCCGATCACCAACCTCTCTTGCCCCCCTCCTCCCATTTTTCAAGAAGGAGCGTTGGGTTGTGAATTATTCAGGTGAGTTCTGCCTAGGTCTACTTCCTTATGTAAATGGCCTCCAAGCTCTGTCACTGAAATATGTAAATCGCCTCCAAGCTCTGACAAGGAGATAGGATTGAATTTGGCCCCGGGGGTGGGACTTGCCTACAAGACCATTTGAGACGCCTTAGAAAACTAAATGACTCACCCTGTAATAAACTATTTTAAATGGGATCTGGTGAACTCCAGTAATTGGTTTCTGTAATAGTTCTTGCCTGAGCAATATGGGTTATATTCCTAGAGTTTGGTGTGTGTCAGCATTTTCGTTGTAGTAAAACCTCATTTCTACAGGGTGTCGAGCTCCTTGCTTAAATCTTTTGTTTAATGTATATTTATGAAGAGCCACGGTGCTGGATCTCTCCAACCTAAACTTCCAGACCCCCTCTTTTTCCTTCTCCTCCTTCCCCATTGCCTGGGGAGACTCTCCTGTGTATGGGCAAGCACCAGTATTCCCTCCTTCCCCTCTGGTTCCCAACTGGATGATCAAAAGGAACATTAGTAGGGTATTAGGGAGGGGAGGGAAGAGCGTTCTGGATATTCACCCATTGCCCTCTTCTCATGGGCTTTTCACAAACCATCTATAGCCCCACTGAAGATCCAGGTCCTACGTTGTGGCTTCTGCCATGAGCCCCTGTCTTGTTACTAGCCACCCCCATAGTGGTACCACCTTCCTGGGGGTTTCCCCACAGCCTGCCCTCACCTTTGTAAGGAGTGGCTTGTCAGGCTCCTGGAAGTGTTGCCAGGTGACTGAGCCACCTGCTCACTGCCAGGACCCTGGCATGCCTACTTCCTATCCAGTGGGTCCTGCTGGGTACTGGGAATGAAGATGAGACGTAAACAACAGCTGCCATCCCCGAGAGCTTGCTGCTGCCAGGGGCATGCCAAGCTCACTGTTGTGTTATCTCACGGTCCCATTTTATAGATCTGGTTACTGAGTCTCAGAGGGTTTAGGTCACTTTCCTGAGCTCCCACAGCTCAGCTGGCCCTCTAGGGCCAAACAACTTCTCCCACTGACTCCCCACTGCTCAGCACTGAGGGGTGATCTCAGGTAGAGGGGATGACATCTGAATTGTAACTGACATCAAGTACCAGGGCTTTACCGGAGAGGCAAGAAAGTCACCCTGGGCTAAGACAGGTCGGGCTCTGGGCTAGCTTTAGCATCCATATGTTTTCTCACGTCATCCCACAGACTCAAGGACTGGCGTTCTCACTCTGTAAAAGAACAAGGACTGGGTTCAAGGTCATAGTAGGAGAGACTGGCTCTGAGCCCATCTGTGTAACTTCAAAGCTGAAAAGAGTGGTGTCCGGTGCGATTTAAGAGAGGGACTCTGGGTGGTATTTTTCTTCAATGTATAGACTTACTGAGGGAGTTATTAACACCATGAACAGGCAGTGTAGTGGGATTGCTGAAAGACAGTTGTCCCAGCAGCACCCATTGTAGCATACCTGACTGGAGCTTTTCTTTAAAGATTTTATTTTCATTTATTTATTTATTAGAGACAGAGAGAGGGAGAGAGAGAGAGAGAAAAAGAGAGAATGGGCATGCCAGGGCCTCTAGCCACTGCAAATGAACTCCAGACGCATGTGCCACCATGTGTATCTGGTTTACGTGGGACCTGGAGAATCAAACTTGGGTCCATAGGCTTCACAGGCATGCGCCTTAACCACTAAGCCATCTCTCCAGCCCATGATGGAGCTTTTCACTAAGAGTCATGTAGACACTGGATAAGGGGGTAGGACTGATGAATGAGCGACCGTAATTCAAGTTGCCTTGGGCCCCGGGAGGCAGGGATCTGGACTTAACTTGCAGCATTCTATGCTTAGGGCTCGAAGGGCCTGGGTGTGCTAACAAATAGGGGGGCTTTCCTGGGGCTGGGGTATATCAAGAATTTGCCAGAGTTCTCAGGAAGGACAGTGTAGGAGAGGACAAAGACCTAGCAACAAGGAAAGGCAGTATGATGCTTAGAGAATGTCAACAAGGGGTGCTCACTTAGCTTCTGGCCTCCAGGACAGTCCTCTGCTCTTGCCTGTTTGGAAAGCTATGGTGGGATGCTGTTCTGGAGAATCCTCTCCAGATTTCAGGCCCTGGACCGCCGGAGAGAAAGAAACAGTGTTTGCCCCCTGCTCCTGGGGCTGGGGAGACTCGCAGATGCCCAGCCCTTCTCCTGACTCCATTGCTTCCTGTCCCCACAGGTTCACGGGAGCCAGCCTCCCAGCCCCTGTCATCAGCAGCAAGAACTGGCTACGGCTGCACTTCACGTCAGATGGCAACCATCGACAGCGAGGCTTCAGTGCCCAGTATCAAGGTAAGCTTAGCCTGGGCCTTGGGCTTACTCCAAGGGCAGCCGAAGGGACCCCGGGGACTCAGTCTCTTCCTACCCTGGGACATGTACACTTGTGGGAGTCCTTGCCTCTGTCCTTTCCCCTTTTAGGACCCAGAGGTCTGAACATCTGCATCTCTGAGTCTGCTGGTGGTCCTTTGCTCCCAGTGTGAGAGTTATTGAGGAATGGCACTCAGGCTGTCCCTCACAATGGTTAGTGTTCATCACACTTTTAGGAGTCAGAATGAGTGCCAGACACTTGGCAAGCACCATCTCCCTCACTCCTCATTGTCACCTGTGAAGTACATATGGTTGACACCCCCCATTTTGCTGCCAAGGAAGCTGAGGGAGGCTCGGAGAAGTTAAATGTTTTCCAAGGCCACCTGCACCACTGCCTTCTGAGTTAGATTCCCTTACCCACCATCCTTTAGTCAGCTTCCATATATTCAGGGAGCTCCCCACACCTCCGCTCTTCATCATTCTGTGGAGAGTGACTATATTGCAAACACAGGCAAAAATCTCTTTAGGGAGCACCGCGGCTTGCATGCTCAGATCTGGGCACGAGCTCAGAGCAGGAGCAGTGGGCAAAAATTGCAGGGAAGCACTTTTCTGCTCCAATAATGAAAAATTTCCCAACCCTAGGTGTACATCAACCCAGAGGGGGGTGTGCCCTGTACCTGAGGAGGTATACACAGCCAGTGAATGTGCAGGAAGGGGGAAAGTCATTCCTTTTCAACCCCGACTTTGGTCTAAGTACTGAAATACTTGGCCTCATAAAATGCTCATTTAAGCTTTTAACTATTACCAGTCACCAATCTATGTGGATTGTAATAGATTCAACCCTGCACTCATCTTGTGGACTTAGTAAGTAGAAGACACGTTAGGAGGCCTGGGGCTCCAAAGCCAAGGGCGTGTCAACCCACACGGAGCAGCTCTGGCCATAGCCGAGCCCTTTCCCCAATGTCACTGAAGCCAGGCTGTCTGGCTAGAATCTAACATGGGGCGGAAGCCATATCTTTTGAGCATCTCTTTGGAATGGCCTCATTCACTTGATGTAGGACACCTTTGAAATGCCTGAAAAATTAACAAGAAGCCCACTTGGCACGAAGGTGTGCATCACGAAGCCTGGCTTTTCAGGAAAGGGCGGTGGAGGCCACCTCTGAGGCCAGGCCTGCCCTGAGAGGAGCAGCGCCTGCTGCGTTTGCATCTTCCTGGAATTTTCGCCCCAAAATAGAACAGCAGATCTGAATGTTGTAATTCCTTCTGATTAAATACGTGTTGGGTATGTTTAATGTTTCAAGTTCCCCAGGGCTGCCCCTGCCCCTGTGATAGGTGAAGGGCGCCATGCCAGACACTAATGTCAAGATCGCAGACAATCTCCAGGTCACCCATCAGCTGCGTCCCTGCCGTGTGCCTATTGCATACCTACTATGTGCCCAGCCCTGTGCCAGGCACCTGGCACTTCTCCCTTCACAGCCCAGTGACCAACCAGCCTTCCAGCTGAGGCTCAGACAGGTTGTAGCCAGCCCAAGGGGCACATGGCCCCCAAATGTGAGCTGCTCTGGGCCTCTGCTCAAAGGGCCTCCTCTTCTTATAGTACTGTCAATGTAAAAAACACAGCTCTCGCCTCAAAGGGAATATTCTGGAGTCAAATATGAGTGACCATGCCTGAGAACAGACTCCAGTCACCCCAAAGTTCATGTTCCAACATAGCAACAGTTTCATAAAGTTTTTATACCCTCAGAACAAAGAAAGTCATAAATCAAAACACTTTTCAAAATACATTGGTGGGTACACCAGGTAGGCTGGGTCATAGCAAAGTGGGAAAGTCTCTGCTATAGGCCTCAGATCCTGTCTGATGACATTTGTAGCTTTTGGCTTGGTAGAAGAGAGGGGTCTGTTTGTGCATTCCAAAAGGGTTTGTTTGATAGTCTTAAAGATATTATGTCACACAGAGAGGTGAGCAATAAACGGATAAGATAGCCCAAGATCATTTGGCTCTGGGCCTGCAACATTCTTGGTTAGGTGAGGGAATGGGGTGGGGGGAATCAAACAAGCTGAAGTGGAGGGGCGAGGATTGGATATTCTGGAGGGTTTGCTGAGAGTGGAAAGGTTAGACCTCAGTGCAAGATACTATCTCAATGACAATACCACCACCACCAGTAATTATACAGGAGAGAGACAGAGTTGTATTCATGGCTAAAGATAACTTCAGCCATGGGTATCAGAAAGTTCACATCCTAGTTGAGATGATGGCTGGCAGTAGTCTGGCCAAGCATTCTAAGGTGCTCAGTTAAGATGAGTGATTGAAATCTACTTCACAGCATTCTCTACATACCATTATTATATGACTCTGACTGCACAGAAAAAGAAACCTGCCCGGCCCATCTCCAGTCTCAGGGACATCGAGTTAAAGAGAGGTGCAAACATGAATCTGTAACTCCCTACTGTCTATGATAAGAGCTAGATTCTAGGATTGGGGCTAGAGAGATGGCTCAGCAGTTAGGTGCTGGCCTGCAAAGCCTAGCTATCCAGGTTCAGTTCCCCAGTACCCATGTAAGCCAGATGTACAGAGTGGCTCATGTGTCTGGAGTTCATTTTCAGTGCCTGAAGGCCCTGGTATTCCTCTCTCTCTCTCTCTTCTTGCAAATAAATAAAATATTTTTTAAAGTTCTATGACGAGATAAAGGGGTAATTAGTTTTGCAGGAAGGACTTAAAGACAGAAAACAGGCAAAACCAAGAGTAGGAAAGAGGCAGTGAAAAAGGTGGGCCTCAGACAGTTGTTAAACACAGTAGGACAGAGTATTGGGGGGAAGGGAGCAGAGAGAAAGGCAAGAAACGCCCAAATCTAAAGATGCACTGATGTTGATGCTTGAGAAAGATAGCAGCCCTACTCCAGCCCTCGCCTGCTTGTGGAAGGCCTCAAGCAAGGATGGGCTTCATGTTTTAAAACATAAAGGGATAAAAAAAGATCAAAGAAAGAAGACTATTTCAAAACACATGAAAACTGTATAAACTCCATATTTCAACCATATTACGAAGAAAAGGTTTCTGGCACACATTTGCTTACACTTGGTCTAGAGCTCCTCTAGGGCTAGCAGGGCAGAGCCTGAAGTTTGTCACCCAGGTGGCTGGCCTTCACGCACCTTCTATGGACTGGCAGCTGCTTTATAGCAAAGGTCTGCCCACTGCAGGCAAGTGTGCCACTCAGAGCACAGAGGGGAGGGGCAGCAAGAAGCAGTGTGTCTGGGCACTGCAGAGTGAGGTGAGGTAGTGACGCATAACTTTAACTGGGGAAATGTGAATAGATGTCCATTCACTCCAGATTCACTGCACCAATCACAAACCAACCCATGATTCCACTTGATGAACTTAGCGAACCAATGAGTTCATTGGGGTTACAAAGAGGAGTATGGGTAAGGGGTTACTTACAGGAGCACACATAATTCTAAGGCAACTGTAAGGGAAAAACTCACCCCCTTGTGGGAAGCCACATCCCTGCTGGCAGCCCAGCTGAGGGAGAATCTCTCCCCAGCAATTGTGACTGCTTACATCACCTGGGGGAGGGGCCTTGTGAATCTTCTGAGGCTTAAGTTTCCTTTGCTTCCTGAGTCTTCAGGCACCTCCCTCCAGGAGGGAGTGCTTTCCTTCAATTTGGAGGCAGTAGCTCTGTAACAAGTGGAGTGTAGCTGTGAGAAGCCGTGGAGAAGGGGGGGCTTATCCCTGCTGCTCACAGGAGAGAGAAGCTCGGAGCAAGCGAGGCGGACCTGCTCACGTTTCTAGCTTGGAAAGATCTTGGCTAGAGAATGGAACTAGGGAGGACAGCTGGGGGGAGTGTTTGAGAATTTGGTGGCAAAGGCAGAATGTGGACAGGGTAGAGATGGGAGGGGACAGACCAGGAGAAAGATTTCCGTGGAAATCCCACTGGACTCCTAACTGTGTGTGTGGGTGTGATGGTGGTGAAAGAGAGGAAGGAATCAGGAGTGAATGTTAGATTCCTGGCTTGCGTCAGTGGATTACAAAAATGATACTATTGGACTAGGGATGGTAACTCAGCGGTGGAGCCCTTGCCTAACACGCCCAAGGTCCTGGGTTCCACCTCTGGTGTTGGCAATCCCCCCCCCCCACGATGCTATTAACCTAGGGCAGTCAGTGAGGGAGAATTCTGCTTTTGTTTTGTTGGAGTGTCTGTTTGGGAGCTATCTAATAGTCAGTTGGTTTTATGTTGGTCTGCAGCCCTGTCAAAGCAATCAAAGCAGAAGCCTAGACCACCAACATGTCATATATATATATTTATGAATCAAAACTGCAATGCTCAAGGTGGGTTCTATGGAGACCAAGAGGATCACCGTATCAGCTGTTTTCATAAGAACTGAGTGGATGGGAAGCAGGTATTCACTCCGACTTCAATCAGATCCGCTCCTCTTTAGATCAGTTTTGTATAATGTAAATATATAAGAGTTTGTTAAATTCCTTCCATTCTGCAAGAGCCACTGAGGTCACCGTCGACCAGTCCCTCTGCATCTGGTGAGAGATCTTTCCACTTCTCCTCAGGCTGCGTTGCAGTTACTGGAACAAAACGCCCAATCAGATGGTGCTTATGGAGGAAAGGGTTATTTCAGCTTATGGTTTTGAAGAGAAGTTTTAGCCAGGCGTGGTGGTACATGCCTTTAATCCCAGCTCTAGGGAGGCAAAGATAGGAGGATCAGGAGAACCACCGAGAGTTTGAGACTACATAGTGAATTCAAGGTCAGCCTGGACTAGAGTGAAACTCTGCCTTGAAAAACAAAAAACAAAAAGGACAAGATTTGAAGGGAAATTTCATCGTGGCAAGAAAAGCATGTCACAAGCAGGAAGGCTGGCTCACATCACCACATATGTGCATCAGGGAGGAATCAGCGAGACAGAGCTAGCTCTGACAAGTGGGCCAGACTATAGAATCCCATGGTCCACTCCCAGTGGCACACCACCTCCAGCAAGGCTCCACCAGCGGGGACTAAGGTAGGAGGCTTAATCGTAAACTTGAGGCCACGGAGGACACTTTCCATTCAAACCACCACAGGATGCTATTTGCTTTCTCAAGTTATTTCTACCCTACAAGGAGTGGTGGTGAGGAACCTGTTCTGTACATGCACCTGTTGTAGTAACCTTTCTCTGCACTGTGATAAAATAACTGGCTAACATAGCTTACAGAAGGAAGGAATTATTTGGGCTCAGGGTCAAGGGTATACAGTCCAGAGTTGTGGGAAAGACTTGACAACAGGAGCCACTGTGCATTAAGAAATATACAACAGGGCTGGAGAGATGGCTTAGTGGTTAAGGCGCCTGCTTCCTAAGCCTAAGAACGCTGGTTCCAATCTCCAGGTCCCACGTTTAGCCAGATGCAAAGTGACGTAAGGGCGCAATGCTGCACTTGACCACAAGGGGGCGCACGCATCTGGATTTCATTCCCAGCAGCTGAGAGGCTGCTGATGCACCCATCTCTATCTGTCTTTCTCTCCCTCTCTGTCTGTCTCTCTCTGTCTCTCTCTCCAAAAAGAAAAAAAATAAATAAATAAAATTAAAATTAAAAAAAAAATAAACATAGAACAGACCTGAACTGGGGCTCACCTCCAGGAATCCATTTCCTCTACCTGTGGTCCACATCCCAAAGGTTCCACAACCTCCCCAAATAGTCCCACCAGCTGGGGACCAAGCTGTTCTAACACACATTCCCCCACAGGGGACATTTCACATTCAAACCATAACAGCCCCTTCCCATGAGTATGCCTCATGACTGTCTTCCTCATCTACAGAAGGAGAGTGCTATTAGCCCCACCAGGCTATGGGAAGTGAAAGAGGATCCGGATTGAGGAGCTGGCACCCAGTAAATACTCAGGAAATGGAACCTTCAGCCTCATACCCCACAGATCCCTTGACTTCCTGTTTATGGGGAAACATTTAATGGGAGAAGCAGAGCCAGTGCCAGTCTTTGGACATATGCCCCTTGCCTTCTACTCTCCCTTGATCATCTGACTGCTGTGTGGTGCCTGTCCCTCCCTGCTGCCAAATCCCAGCCTGGCCCCGCTGCCCCTCTTCTCCCTGCCTCTTTTGCCACCTCAAACCCTGTGGCTGTGACTTAGAAGACATTCCTCAGTGACGTCATGGACTCCTGCTCTCTACATACCTTGCGCCGCATCCATTTGAAAGCATTTTGCATTATGCAGACACTAATACTTGTTGAGTCCCACACTGGAGCTTCAGTTCTCCATACAGACATGCTGCCTCTTGCTCGTGACTGACCCGCTGCTGCATCAGGCTGGAGCAGAAGGGCCTCGGGCAGTCTGTGACCCACACTCTGGTTCTCATCCTACTCTCGACCTGCCGAGCTACCCAACTTGTTCTAGCCTTGTCTGCAGATTCTGGATCTCTGTTGAGTGGGGAAGAGGGTGTCTCTGCACACATGAAGAATTGTTGCTACCTGGCTCAGGTGTCCAAGGCCAGGGAGCCCAAAGCTAGGCTTTGGAATTTGGTACAAAGCAAGTCTGTCACCAATGCATAAACATAAAATCCAGCCCCTCACCTCACTAGGTTTTAGGTGTTGTAACTCAACCTTTTCCAAGGAAACAAGAGTACTCATTCTCTTAATAGTTCATCTATCCATTCATCAGCCTGGGCTAGAGAACTTCCTCTGCCCAGCTCTGTGACACTTGCAGGATGCAGACATTCAAGCCCATGGGACAGTAGGAGAACAGGACATGGTGTTGTCTAAGTACACTCTTGAGAGGGCCGTGCCTTCTACCTGAGGGATAGAGAGACAGCCATGGGGAGGTGATAATGTTTGAGTGAAGCACTGGCTCCCCACCAATAAGAACGAGCCAGGCATTGAAGGGGAGGAAAACAGTCAGGTGGAGAGGACAGCCCCTCACGGGCAGCTGAAACCAGGAACTGCTGGCTATAGAGAATCCCTTAAACATCCTCCCTCTGCTCCTTTTCTCCAACTGAATTTCGGGAAGTTGTTCACGAAGGCCACCACACTGTCCCATCCATCATGGCAAAACACTGTCCCAGGTTGGAACATGCCACCACTCCACACGCACTGTTTACTCTCTACCACACAAGAGTCCTTTCCTCCTTAAGGAATTCCAGGGGCTATTCACAACTGTTTTGTGGGTCACCAAGAAGCCATGTCACCAGCACTCAACACCGTACTTCCCAGTCTTGGCTGGGGCCCTCGACACGCTTTCTGCCCATCGTCAGAGCATCTCCCAGCATCACTGTGCTGGTAGCTTCTGAGAGGCCTCGCATCATTTCCTCACTCATCAGAGAGTCCTCAGCACCCACCTTCTTAGCAATGGCTGTGACAGAATTTGGGGTGTCCTTTGCATCATTTCCATACAGGTGTTTGCAACTCCGTTAGCAGAAGCAGTGAGTCTGAGGGCAAAATGCACCAGAGCACCTGGATGGCATCCAGTGTCACATCTTGGAGCATTCAGTATATCTGTGACTTCCTTTCTTTTGCCTTCCATGTCACCTGCCCCATCAATCTTTGGCACAGCTCCTACAGCTGAAATCTCACCAGATGTTCCTTCTGTTTGCCCTTGTCACAGGCACTAGTCGTAAAATCTAAGTGCTGAAGATTCCTGCTCAGCCTGCTCTTCAGTCTGAATCTTGTCACCTTCTCCTGCCAAAAGCGTACCATCATCTCTGGTCCCCACAGCTTCTCCAAAGTTCCCTAAGTCCTTCAGGGTTAAGGTCCGCTTTCTCTTTTACACACACTGTGACATTAGTAGCCAGAGCTTTGCTCTGTACTTCAAGGTCACCAAAGTCCTGGCCCCTGACTTTTCTCCTGCTCAAAATGAGTGTGGTAAGAGCCATCTCTGGCACATATGACCTCAGGGTTTTAGTGATCACTGCCAGTATCAAGGGAGAAAGTCCAGCCCATTAGATCCTGGAAACTCTGCGCATCCTCAGATTCACCTCTCTGAATTTCGGATGTGTCGTGTAGGATGTGAGAGTCGTCAGTCTCTGTACCTCCACACTGTGATTATGCTTCCGTGTTTTCTGTCCTTTGCTGAGTTGATACCCTTCCAACCTCTAGGATGATGTCAGCAACCATCATGCTAATGCCCCTGTCTGCACTTGTAGACATTGTGGCAAATTGAGTCACCTCTTTGGGAATTGTTACAGGCTTAGGCTGTTCCCTAAACTCTGTGAATACTTGGTTGACATGCGCCAAGACACCTTTCCTGGTTGCCATTGGACAGACACCTTTGCAGATTTGTGCTAACACTTCCATGGTGACTATGCATGCTGGCATAGTAGCTGGTAATGGTAGTACCTCTTAACTCCTTTTTCTCATGTCCAGGGTTCTGGGGGTTAGGGAATGGTTCTGTGGATAAAGTGATTGTCACACAGGCTTGAATAATTAGTTCATATCTCCAGAACCCATGTAGAAGCTGGGCACTGGGGTGGGAGGGTTTATAGTCCTATGAAGAGAAGGGAAGCAGAGATAAGGAGAAGTGCTTGGCGGCTCTCCAGCCAGCTAGTCTGCGGAATGGATCAGGGCTGACCCCAGAAGCTGCCCTCTGATCTCCACAGCCATGCCTGTGCACACATGTACCTTCACTCACACACAAGAACACATAGTTTATATTGATACTGCAAGCCAGTTCACTCCGAGGCTATCCCAGCTCTGTTCAGGAATCTCTGTTCTCACCTTTGGCTCCACACGCAATAGCATCTGCTGGGTCTACAGGTCAAAACCTTCCTTTCAGGCATCTGCACTTGCATGTTAAACCTTTGGTGTAAATCTGAGTTGAAGAGCTGGGACTCTGGGCCCTGGCTCATCTGGCCATGAGTAACTGAAGCAGTTCTGCACAGACAGGCCTGAAGCAGCAATGAGAGAGGGGCAGAACATAGGATGCACACAGAGAGGTTCTTGTGTGCCAGAAAGACCTCAAGTTTCCAGTGTCCAAAGGCCAGCCGCTGCAACTTTTGTAAAAAGATGGAGGCTAGGGCTGGTGAGATGGCTTGGTGGTTAAGGTGCTTGCCTGTGAAGCCTAAGGACTCAGGTCCAAATCTCCATGTCCCCCATAAGCCAGACACACAGTGACAGAAGCGTGTAATGTTGCACATGCACACAAGGGGGCGCACATGTCCGAAGTTTGATTACAGTGGCTGGAGGCCCTGGCACACCAGTTCTCTCTCTCTCTCTCTCTCTCTCTGTTGGTCTTGCCTCAAAAAAAAAAAAAAAAAAAAGATGGAGGCTGGGGAGATGGCTCAGTGGACAGAGTGCTTACTGCTTACCTGAGTTCGGACCCAGGCACTCATTTTGATGTCAGGTGGCACAGCTGCCCCCTATAATCACTCTGGGTAGGTAGACTAGGTGATCAGTGAGCTCTAGGCTCAATTGAGAGACCCTGACTCAGTAAAATAAAGAGTAATCTAGGAAGACATTCAACAATCTTTGTCCTCCACATATGCACACATGTGCATCCACATGTGTATAAACCTTCATACACATGCATACCACAAACACATACAAACTCAAAAAAAAAAAAAAAAAAAAACAAAGGAAAGGAAAGGAAAGGAAAGGAAAGGAAAGGAAAGAAAGGTGGAGTCAGGGAGCAAAATGGAATCTAAGTAAGAGGGTGATCTTAGGCAGGAGCCGCTCAGCCCCTTGAAAGGAGAGCTGGAGAAACTTTCTAAGGGTGTGTGAATCCAACTGGGGAAGGATTGATGGGTGTGGGGAGGAGTCAGGGCTGATTCAGTCCACAGGATAAAAAGTCTGAATTATAAGCAGCCCCAGGCATGGTCTACATCTTCACTCCCATAGCCTTAGGGACAGGTCAGGCTTCCTTTCCTCCACAGGTGCCTGTCTCCTGCTAGCCCAGTAACTCAAGCTGCAGACTAGAGAGTCTTTCATAGCTCCAGATTCCTCCAGCTCAAATGGGTGCCATGCGTCCCGCTAACCTGTTCAGCAGCGGGGAAATGTCTTGTAATTAACCAGAATATAAAGGATGAATGGAGCAGCCTGGCAGTCTCCCGTAGTCATTCTCCTTCCGAGGAGATGAATGTACCTGTTCAGATTTCCATCAACCAGTTACAGCCAGCATGCTTCTCTTGGGAGTCCTGACTGTTCACCTACAGTGAGAAAGTGTGAGAAATCGTATATCTGTGTATGATTTACACTCTGTATGTGACTATCTGTAGTCCTATGTTCACCTGTGTGCCTGTGAGGGTTCTGGTTGTAGACATGAATTAATATATGTTCATGTCTATGTTTATATGTGTATCAAGGACTGTGCATTTGAGTATAGTCATAAACAAAGGACTGTTTTTTTAGGTTTAATTTTAATAAAATTAATTATTAATTTTTTAAAAAATTTAACAGCCTCGGGCATTTTTTAAATTGAGAACTTTAATATCAGAACACACAGTAATTTGTTCATACTCCCAAGCTGTTACACCTTTTGTCCCCTCCCCACTACCCTGTCCCCTGAAGACACTTCTCTTTCACAGTAGTCCTTCCTGTTTTGTTCAGGCTGGTTGGTTTTTGTTTCTCCACTTTATTCAATTGTTACAGAATCTAATACTTTAAAAAATGGTTGGCATGTGTGTGTGTGGTGTGCTTATGTGTATAGTGTGGTGTTTGCATATTGCAAGTAGAGGCCAGAAGGCAACACGGATGTCTTCCTCTAGTGCTCTTCAGCACGTGACCATGAGATGAAGTCTCACTGAACCCAGAGCTGCTGTTTTGGTCAGTTTGGCTGACCAGTGAGCCCCAGTGGTTCTCCTGTCTTTGTCCCGCACAGGACTGGAATTAGAGGCATGTTTATGTGAACACTCCAGATCGAACTCAGGGCAATTCAGGTTGGTTGAACTTAGGGTGAATCAAGGCCTCTCAGGCACCATGCTTGTGCAGCAGTACTCTTTCCCACCAAGCCATCCTCACTTTTTAGAGACCAGTGCTTCAGTGTAATGCAGCATCATCAGGCTTACCAGGTACTCTGTGAATGAGTGAATGAATGAATGAATGAATACACAAGCAACATGAATGAATGCATCCCAGAAACTCCCTAGATTTTTTGCTTGGTTTTTCCATCAAGTTTGACTTCCTTTCTGACTGCAACTATGCTCATACACGCCAGAGCGCCACAAAGACATCTGCCCTGAACTCTGACCCTTGCCCTTGGTGCCCCAGTCCACCTGGGTCAGCTGAGCAAACTCTCCAGTGAGCTCATTTCATGGCTGGTTTCCCCTGGTACGCCATACCCTGCAGTCTCTCACCACCGCCAGGTCAGGCTGCTCGCTAAATATGTTCACTATAAGCAAATCCAGGGTGCAATGGTGTCCCTGAGATTACTGAAAACTGAGTCCTCAGCATCTGAAGGTGGCTCTGTGATGCTCATGTCCCTGGTGATGCAGATTTTGCCTAAATCCAGTTTCCTGTCTGTGTTAGTCAACTTTTAAATGGCTGTAACAAGTCCCCAAGAGAAACACCTTAAAAGGAGAAAGGATTTACGTTGACTCATGGTTTCAGTTCATTGTCTGTTAGCTTCATTGCTTGGGTCTGAGGAAAGGTATGGCAATGGGAGGAGGCAGCTCACAGCAGGAAGCCCAGAAAGCAGAGGTAGGAACCAAGTACAGGAATGGGTCAGAGCCAAGGTCTACCCTACAAAGACATGCAATCAGTGATCCACTTCCTCCAACAAGGCCCCACCTTCCACAGTTCTACCACCTCCCAGCAGTCCACTCAAACTTAAAAAAAAAAAAAGCTTAAAAATATTATTTATTTAGAGCTGGAGAGATGGCTTAGCAGTTAAGGCGCCTGCCTCCTAAGCCTAAGAACGCCAGTTCCAATCTCCAGGTCCCACGTTTAGCCAGATGCAAAGTGACACAAGGGCGCAATGCCTCACTTGACCTCAAGGGGGCGCACACATCTGGATTTCATTCACAGCAGCTGAGAGGCTGCTGGCGTGCCCATCTCTATCTGTCTTCCTCTCCCTCTCTCTCTGTCTCTCCCTGTGTCTCTCTCCAATATATATATAATTTGCAAGCAGAGGGGGGAGAGAGAGAAAGGGAGAGAATGAGAATGGGCACACTAGGGACTCTTGCCGCTATAAATGAACTCCAGAAGCATGCAATACTTTGTGCATCTGGCTTTATGTGGGAATGGAAGAATTGAACCTGGGCGGCCAGGCTTTGCAAGCAAGTGCCTTTAACCACTGAGCCATCTCCCCGGCCTCCACTCAAATTTTAAATCCATCAATGGGTTAGACCATCGATTAGTTTAGAACCTTAGTGATCTAATCATCTCTGGAAACATCCTGGATCATAGTTGTGCTCTACTAATCTCTCAACCCAATCTATTTTAAAATCAAGTTAACCATCAAGTTCCCCCAACACCCTTGCCAACTCGACATCCAAACACGCCTCCTTGAACTAGTCTTGATCTTTAAATAAACAAAAGAGCATGGTCATATAATCCAGCTACCATGATACAACTATCCTGTCTACAACTAAAAATGCACTAATTCATTCCCTAGCATCTTAAGGCATAAACAAAATGCAGACAGGCTCTTGGCCACAGTTGTCATGAATATAACGTGACACCTTCATGACAGAGGCTTTGTTCCCACCTAAAACCTCTTCACTGCCCATTCCCATCTGCATTCTGTTCTTCTGAGCTCTCACCACAACTTCCTATTAGTTTCTCCTTACAGCGTTCTACACTGTCTTTATTTAGTCCACTTCTTCAGACTCTTCCAACTTCCTCCCCCAAACTAGTTCTGTAGGCTTCAGAATCTCACTGTCAGATCCTAACAGTAACAACCCTGCTTCCCTGGAGCCATTTTCTCTGCTAGATTTTCACTGTTGGGTCAAATTACCTGACACAATCAGCTGAAGGGAGAGAAGGTTTATTTTTGCTCACCCATTTAGAGGTTTCCGTTCATGGTTAACTGGCTCCATTGCCAAGGTCCTGAGGAGAGTGAGGTGGAGATCTTGGGTTGGAACAAAGCTGTTTACCTCATGGTAGGCAGGAAGGAGAGAGAGGAAGAAGACAGAGAGAGAGAAAAAAAATGAAAGAAAGGAGGTGAGGGCAAAAATATAGCACCCCTTGACCCAGGAGAGGGCTTCCGAGATCTACTTCCTCTGCCTAAGTTCCATCTCTTTAAGTTCTCAGCACCTCCAAAATAGCACCACCAGTGGAGATGTCCATATCATCACATCAGCATATGGAGGCACATTTCATATACAAACCAAAATACTGACCTACTCATCAGATTCCACATGCTATGGGCCAACGATAGGCTCCACCTCCCCAGAACCTATTGTCATTAGAATGAGGAACCCAGGCTCAAAGAGTGGTAGCTCCTATATTCTCCAGGATCACATGATGAGGAAAAAAAAAAAAACTCTATCCAGAGATTCTGATGCGTATCTGATAACCATGCTGCACCCAAGGGTCACATGAGTAAATGCACACATGGAGAGCCCACGTTAGGAGCCCAGTCACAAAGTTTAAATGTAAGTTAGTTTTTAGATTCCTTGTCATTCAGCTATCATCATCACCTTGACAAACTCCCTCCCATCTGAAGTAGCAGGAAGTGAAAGGGAAGTTAATGCCAGCCTGGGGCAGTGTGCTGACATCACCCTCTACGGAAAGCAGTCCAGTGGCTATTGGGTACCAGATCCAGAGTCTTTCCTAGGGAGGGACAAATATAGAAAATGGACCCCAAAGTCAGAGGAGTCCTTCTGGGACCTCAAGGAGGCAGAGGGCCAGTAGACTTTTCCTCAGTGAAGCTTAGCAAGAGTGGGCCCTCTTAGCTGTGCCCTCTCATGTCTGCCCATATCTCACAGCTCCCACCAGCAGTTCCAAGAGAAACCCTCGTGGCATGGAGTCCCTGGGAATGGCATCCACGGTGCTCTGGTCCCAGCCTCACACCTCTCCCTCCTGTGGGCACTAGAAATGGAGGCAGGAGGCCATTGAAGATACCAGCTCCTCACCTCTTGACCGGGTACAGTTAGCCAACTATGCAGACCTGCTTCAGATGGGCTGCACCAGGTCACCATGCCCCTGCCTCACCATGCCCCTGCCACCCTGGGGTCTTGGGAACTCGGGCTCCAACTCTCCTTACGTTACTCAGTCTGCTCTGCATATCCCAGGGACGGCTAGATCAGGGATTTTTTTTCCTCTCTCCTGGCATAGCATATTAGCTCAACTTGAATAATGCATGTTTCTCTACTAATGCCCTCTGTTTGATAATGCGTCCATGTTAGTGTTCATTGGAAATTTTCCTGCTGGATACACACAGGGAGCAGTGTGCATTTATAAAAGAGGCTCCAGTGAGCGTCAGGAAGCCGGGGCTCTGGGGTAGTAACTGTATTTTCTCAGGCATTCAACTTGGACTGCGGCTTGTCAGGGGCCAAATCCTTGATTGGCCTTTTGGGTTAGCTGTAGTTGGGGGATCTGGGACCCCTCCTTCCAGCCCCATACTATTGACAGCTGCTGACTTTTGTTTTGGATGTGCTATGTTTTCACTAGCCCCGTGTCAGCGCTTGAGCCTACAGTGCCTGAGCTGGAGATAAGGAGACGCTGTGGAAGGTTGACGCGACCCTGACAGATACTCAAGGGGCAAATGGCAGGACACGGCAAAGATGAGGCTCAGTTGTGTGCCCTATAGCTAATCAACTGAGACACCTTAATTGTATTTCTTTTATTTATTTATTTCTTTTCTATCAGTATGTAGGCATAATAACTCCCAAGGCAAGAATTTTAGAAGTTGAAGGACCAAGTGACATGACTCCTGTTACCCTACTACATGTGAACCAGGCATTTGTTTAGGCATGGAGGGTACAGCAATGAATAAGAATCTTTGCCTTAAAAAACTCAAGACAAAAAAAAGGGGGCTGGAGAGATGGCTTAGCAGTTAAGGTGCTTGTCTGTGAAGCCTAAGGGCCCAGGTTTGATTCCCCAGAACCCACGTAAGCCAGGTGCACAGGGTGGCACATGTGTCTGGAGTTCATTTGCACTGGCTGGAGGTCCTGCTGCACCCATTCTCTCTTTCTTTCTCAAATAAATAAAATTTTAAATAAAGAAGCTTTGCCTTGGTGGAGCTCACATGGCGATGTGAGAGTGACAAAAATAACCCCATAAATGATAAAGAATACTAGAAAGTTCAATAGATGAAATAGGGAGGAGGCAGAGCTGAAGTTGGAGGTGTTGTTCCAATGGAGTGGTCAGGAAAGGCTCAGGGAGGAAATGGGCTTTGCCCAGTTGCTTCCAGGGAAAGGATAACAAGTGACGGAAAACATTCCGAGGAGCTAATAAGTCAAAGCAGTGGACCTGATCACACTGCAAGAAGCCTGGGGAAGCCTGTGAGGCCTGAGCAGAGTGGTAGGGGTCAAGGGAAGGGCCAGAGAAATCACAGAGACCACATATTGGTCCTCGCGGGCCATTTGGCAGGTGCTGGCTTGTGTTCCATGCTCAGAGGTGCCGTTGAAGAGTTCTGAGCAGAGATGTAGTGCTGTCTGATTTATGCTCCAGCAAGATTCTCCTGGCTCTGGTGCTGAGGATAAGAAAGGCTATGCTAACAAGGAGAGAGATGTCAGGAACGGGGACCAGAGTGACAGACATGAAGGTGTGGCCAGTGGTCACACTGGGGATATATTTGGACAGATTTACTGAGAGATCGTGTGTGGTATAAGAGCCGAGGAAGCTGATTTCAGTAAAATCTCATAAAGCACTCATGGTCTGGTACACGGTGAGTTGCCTGGCCACAGTTGTCACCACTTCTGGGCATCAATCTTAGCCAGGGTGGAGTCAGCAGGGATGGCACAAGGGACCTTAGATTGGAGATATGGACCAAGGTTTATAACAGAGATGGGATGAAGCCTTTGGTGGTCAGGAGAATGTCCTGGGGAACATGGGTAGCCAGACCAAAGGAGCTGGATAAATAGAAGGAATCAAAGAGTCCTGGTTTTGCAGCCTTTGTGTGCTACTCAGCAAAGTCCTATGGAGCTGTGGACTGGACAGAGTCAAGGCCATACTTAATCCATCAGACAACCACATGACTACCATCCCTCAATGATCTCAGAGACTCAGCTTCCCCCACCCCAAGTCAGCTGGTAGAATCTGGGTCAGATAATCTATTGGCTCTGACCTTTATCTCCCTTCTTCTGAGACCAGCTATGACTTCTCATGATAGCAACGGTGCAATAAGGAAAGCCTAATCTGGCAGGTGCTTTTCAAGTCTCTACCCTCAAGGTCTCCAAATTTCCAGTTGCCATACCCAAGGTCAAGGGATAGATAGGAAAATATATCTCACCTCTGCAATGGAAAGAAATACAAAAGTCATATCATGAGGCTGAGGATACAACTCAGAGTCCCTGCCTATCATGCATGAGGCCCTGGCTTCAATTTCCAATAATACAAAAAAAATCCTATCACAATAGGTGTGGATACCAGGAAATGATCCATTTAACACTCCCTGCCAGGAATGGCTCATAAATTAACAGGGCAGGATCTACAGAGGGTTGACCAGAATGTACATTCATCAGCTTTCCATTGCTGTAACAAATACCCAAGACAAATCAACATTAAAGGAAGAAAGGTTAATTTGGCTCACAGTTTCAGAACTATCAATCCATGGTGCCCAGGCCCTCCTGCTTTGGGCCTATGACGGCACAGTGTGTCACATTGGGAGCACTAGGTGGAGGAAGCTGCTAGCCTCAGCAACAGAAGCCAAAGGAGAGATAGGAAGGGTGTAAGGTCCCAATATTTCTTTCAAGGACACATTCTTTATGCCCTAAGTTCTGTCCACTAGGTTTCTCCTGCAAAATTTTCTTTACTGCCATCTCATAGTATCACCAGTTGAGGACTGAGCCCTTCACACAGAGCTGGTGGGGAACATTTCAGATCTAAACTGTCAGGCTGCACAGCTTGGTATGCAGATGCTCACAAAAGGCTCGTCTAAGTGCCAGCTGAAGTCAGTAGTAGGAAAGAGAATAGTAGAGTAGTTTGTTGCAGTGGTGAGATCTCATACCTGGGGATAACCTGAAGGAGTACCTGCAAGTCCAGCTGGGCTGGTGGGAGAACACCTGTCTTGCTTCCCTTGCCGGCTACCCTTGCTATCTTCCGGTCCAGGAGAGCTCCTGGCTTGAACTCCATCCCATGGAACGTCCCAATTCCAGCTACAGAGACCTCATCCCTGGTCAGAGCAGACAACAGCTCAAACTGTCTTTCCTCTCTCTTCCTCTCTAGTCAAGAAGCAAATTGAGCTGAAATCTCGAGGCGTGAAGTTGATGCCCAGCAAAGACAACAACCAGAAGACATCTGTGTGTAAGTGTCGCTAGTCGGCCCGCCAACCCGGGCAGTGGGGCCTCTCGTGCTTGGGTCTGACCTGTCGGCGCTAAGAACGTGGGGAAGCCAGATGCTGCCTGATGACTTCCTTCACCCCCGCCTCCCTCCATCTGCGCATGGGCACTCTGAACCCCCACCCCTACTTTCCTCGGGCAGCCAGCAAGCAGCCCAGGCCTATCCTTTGCCAATCTCCTTCTCCCATTTCCTCCTTCTTCCTCTTCCTCCCTCACTTCCCATTTGAACTGTGGTCCAGGGAGTCATTACTGCTCCATTTCTCTCTTTATTTTTCCTTTTCAATCACTTCCACCTGCTAAGATTGTCTTCTTCGTGGCTCCTCTACCACGAGCTGATGACCTCAGGCTAGGGTCTAAGAAGAGGAAGAAGGGACATGCTTAGTGACCTCCTCCAAGGGCGTGTGTGGACTTGGCTGGGCAGAGAGAAGAGTGGGGGGTTGGGACCTGCCTCCTGACACCCTGGGGAAGTGATTGGGCACAGGGTGGATTCTATCTTTGAGAATGTGGTACTGCTACCCACTGTGTAGAAGATTAAAAGACGCCCTAGGGAGCTGAGAAGATGGCTCAGTCATCAAAGTGCTTACCATGCAAATATGAGGACCTGAGTTCACATCCCCAGTACCCACATAAAAGCCATGTGTGGGGCCCACACCTTTAATCCTAGTGCTGGGTAAGTGGAGGCCGGAGGGTTGCTGGGGGTTGCTGGCTCTCTAGTGTAGCAGATCTGGGTTCAGTGAGAGACCCTGTCTCAAAAAAAAAAAAAAATTAAAATAAGAAGCCTGTCGTGGTGGCGCACACCTTTAATCCCAGCACTTAGGAGGCAGACGTAGGAGGATTGCCATGAGTTGGAGGCCACCCTGAAACTACATAGTGAATTCCAGGTCAGCCTGAGCTAGAGCGAGACCTTACCTTGAAAAAAAAAAAAAAAAAGATAGAAAACAACTAAGGAAGACAGCCAGCATCAACTTCTGGCCTCATGCATCTGCACACATGTACACCCACATACATGCAACCATGTTACATATGCATGCATATTGTGCAGACACATGTGAAAGAAAATGTTAAAGAAGTCTAATGCTTGAGAAAGATCTAGATTATCACTCTTAGAGATACCTGGTAGTTGTTACCTATGCAGAGGGTCTTTCAAGTGTAAACCTAGAAAAGCTCTGGGGAGGTGTCCTGTCCCTGGAGGCTGGCCTTGTAATCACAGACTTCTCCAGAAACTCCATCTTCCATCTGGAGGAAGTGCAAGGAGCAAGGCATCATGGTCCCCCAGGTGCCTGCACTGCTAGGTTCCCTTCCTTCCCTTTCCCTTCTGTGTCCTCCTCCTCTTGATCTCTCCCTGCTCCACTCCTTCCTCTTCCTCCTGCGTGCCTCACCCTTCTTCCTTCAGCTTTCTGCTTTCCTCTTCTCTCTCTCGCCTTCTTCCTGCGCCTGCCCAGCTCCTTACCCTCTCCTGTTGCTCTTTCCCTCTCAGCCCCCTGCACCTACCTTTCTTCAGTTGCTAAAAATACTTAGTAAGGAGAGGTGGAGTCACCATTGGGTTCCCAGGTTCTTTGTTGGTGGCTGGGGCAGAGACAGTTGGGCCCTGGCCCTGACCTCTGAGCCTGAGTGTGAGGTCTTAGCTCTGCTCTCTCGGGTTCCCTGAGTGCAGATGGCACCAGTGACTGTTAGAGTCAGCTGGAGACCAGTATCTCCCGTGGCCCAGGGCCCAAGGGGCTGGACGGCAGAGGGCAGCTAGGAGGCTCTGCTTTTGTGCTTGGCTAGGGTGTCAGGGGAAGGAACTGGAAAGAGAGTGACAGGTCACCCCGGGACTCTGCAGAGAAAACTCCGTACCCTGTGCCCATGTGCTCTTTTCCTGATAATCAGAATCTAGAAGGACTGGGAAACTAGTGGCTTCATTTCCCACAAAGCCACAGACCAACTTTGGGAAATTATCCTGCATGGGCGGAGTGCTTATCCCATGTTACTCTAGAAATTAATATTTCAGTTTCCACATCTGTAGGGTACAGATGTAGAACCCTTCCCTGCCTTCCATCTAAGGATGCTGTTGGATCTAAGACTCTTCCTGACCGAGACCTTCAGGATGTCTATAAACTAGCTGCAAACCACATGTGGTATGGGTCACATGTTTCTGGAGAAGGGATTTATGGTTTTCGTCTCCTACAAGTCTTTTGGATGCTCACAACTCCACCAGGTAGATGCAGAAACTCTATGCTAAAGAAATAATGCAAATACTCCTTAAAACATGTAGTAGTTACCTACCAGGGCATTAATCCCCATTGCAAGATTCCCTCAGAAAGGGATGGGTGTGACTCAAGCTGCCCAGAGGCAGGCTGCGGATGCCTGCAGATGTTCTGTTCAGACCCTTGCGAACAGCTGGTCTAGACTCCAAGGAAGGAGCGGAGCCTGCAGATTTGTCTCCACTGTCAGTCCATGAGAGTCAGAGCCCTGCCCATCGCTCTTGGCCATCCATGTCTCTATTCACTTTGGGTCAAACATGTTGCTTTATAAAGCATGTTGCTGCTTTTTTCCCTCACCCTAGGTCCCTCGTGGGTGAGGTAAGGATTGCCCTGCATTCTTGTCACCCAGTAACCAACAGCAAATCAGTGCTACAGATAACAGCCATGGTCTGGACAGGTAGCGTAGCTGTGGTGTAGTGGAGGAAGGAGAACATGATTCATACCATAAAGTGAATAGTTCTCTGGGACACAAGTCTCCTTGAAGATCCTCTTAGGAGACCTGAAGGAGGTCCCTGACTGGGTGTAAGCTGCGTCCTTTCTGGGTGATTAATTTCCTGGATGTATCTGAGCCCCTCGCAAGGAGGAGCAGGGACTCTGCTCTGCAGGTCAGGGGCTGGTTTGGTGGGTAGTTTTTGCCTAGATTCCATCAGCCCCACTCTCCCCCAGCAGCCTTCAATCCTCACTGCTTCCTGGGTGGCGTCAGTACTGAATGAGAGGGCAAGAGAGGCGATGAGAGCTGCTGAGTAGTCACAACATCTGTGAAGGGGTGTGTGGTTCCCAGGAGATGGTCCTTAGCAGAGACCTTCAGAAGGGTGTGGTCACAGGCAGGACGAATGGGCGGGACCTACAGGAGAGGGTGTTTAGTCAGGAATAGGCAGCAATGATGGCTCAGGATGCATCAAAGACAGTTTGGGACTATCTTCCTCAGCTTTTAGGACATAGCTTCCTTCTTCCCACTCCCCAGTATGCTGGGAGCCCCCATTATCTTCTTACTTCTATGGATTCATGGAAGCAGGGGCTTGTGCTGCTTTGGGAAGTCACTTCAGGCTCACTGTTCCAGCCTGAAGATTTCTAGGCTGATGGGAACGATGGCTTTGTTAAGTTTAGGGAACAAATATTTTGGAGATAGAGGCGTGTCAAGAAATGAGAATGGGGACAAATGTCCAAAAGGACGTCCTAACTCAGCCTGTCAGAGTAGAGCCACCCAAGAGGCCTTGCATGCATTGTCATATAACCAAGAGGACAGCTGGTGTGTGCAGCCTGTCTCAACCTCCAGGTTCCCTGGGCTAAGCCAGATCTGTACCTGCAAAAGTGAGCTGCAGCCTCCGCAAGGCCCCACCTTCCATACTTTTATCAGCCACCATGTCCTCACAGGACCCTGCTTCCCCTCCTCCTGCCTTCGCCTTCCACACTCCCTGGTGATCCTCTTTTCCACAGCCATTCCTGCTGTTTCATGTCTCTACTGGGCTCTTGACCTTGACCTGACCAATCCTGGACCTTCCTGACTGATCCTACACACCACTAACTGAGCGATGAGGATCCACAGGCCTTTCTCCTGCTTGGAATCTTTAGTGATGGCACAGGAGGCTTGGGATGAGACTGGTGCCTCTCAAAAGTCACATCTCTGGTACCTCCCTTCCCACTTTCCTTGCCACTCTTCAGCCCTCCTTACTCTGGCTGCACCCAGCAACCCCTGGTTCTGGTTCTGTGTCTCCCTTACTCTCCATGCCTGACTTCTGCCTCTGTCACTTCCCCATGTGTCCAAACCCTACCTCTTCAGAAAGTCTGTGTGATGTGCTGCCTTTCATGGACTTTCCCCAGCAACACCGGACTGGTCCCTCCTCTGAGCAGCCCTGTACCTGCCTCCTTCATTGCCTTCCCATTCTGGTTGTGAGGTTCCGTTCCATGGTTCACAGCTTCCCTCAGCTGGAAGCTCCTTGCAGACAGTGGTATATCTGACTACCCTTGGCATCTCCTCCTGCTACCCAAACCCTTGTACAAAGTAGGTGCTTGGTGAGTGCTTGTTATATGCCCATGTGAGGGAACGAGTGAGTGGCAGAGTGTGTTGCTCACATGATGTGAGGCAGAGTGGAAGGGGTGGGAGCAGACATGAGTGAGCTCAAGGATTGACCCCTCATTCAGAGGTTGCTGTTGGGATCATGGGCTTGGTGGGTCAGGGAGGAGCACTTCTCTAGCCACACTGTCTGCCTGGCCCCAGCTCTTGGTCATCCTCCAAGCCAGGAATCCAGCACTGTGAGGTGACCTCAGTCTCATCAATGTGAACATCAAGGAAAATGACCAGGCAGAGACCCCGAGGGTGACCCACCCTCCGCACCACGAGTGTATCCGCCGCCTCAGGTCACACTCTGTGTGAGCCCAGCCAGCCGTGTGTACGGTTCTGTGAATAGACGTCTGGCAGGTGTCAGAGCGTCACACCACCTGTCAGAATCAGCCTAGGGGACGTCTCGGGTTGGTGTCCTTGGATGGTGGCATTGGGCGGGGGAAGTGTGGGGGGGCAGTGCTCCGGGTGACTGCTTAACTCTGGTTTGACAAGTGTCTGGTGGGAAGAGGGTTTTCAGAAGAAATGTTCATATTTGAGCTAAAGTTGCTTTGAACTTCAAACTGCAGCTCCCTCTCTCTCACTCTCTCTCTCTCTTTCTCACATTCTTTATCGTTTCTGATCATGCATCCACCTTTTATTTAACTTTCTTTGAGTCATCTCCATTTGGGGCTGAGGTTGGGGGAGGACTCACCTCATCTACAGTCTCCTCTTCACCCCTGGATCTGAAGCGCAGGATGGGGAGGTCACCAGAGGCTACGGATGGTCCCTCTCTGGCCACTGGTATGGGACAAGGGAACAGGGTGGTTGTTTGGGGGTGGGTGGAAACTGTCTCAGAGCCCACATGCTCTCAATGAATCTCACTTGGATTTTTCTTGCAAAGGAATTTGTCAAAAGCAGCTCCCCACCTTGCAACTGTGGTAGAGTCCCATCCAGTAAAGCCAAGCCACCCCACATTAGCACGGGGAGCAGGGCCTCATTCCGTCTCTGCTTCCACCTCCCTCCCTGAGACACTGCCCTGCCCGGTGCCTTCCTGAGACTGTCTATCTATGTGTGTGCTGTTTTTTTGCCTTGTAGTAACTCAGGTTGGTGTGTCCCAAGGACATAATATGTGTCCAGACCCTGGCATACCTGAAAGGGGCAAAAGACTAGGCTCGGACTTCAGGTAAGGCATACTGAGGAACTCTCTGATTGCCAGGAGGGTGGGATGGCCTGGGTCGTGGGAGGACAAGGGCTGGAGGTAGGTAAGGAAGATGGTATACATGTGGGAAGTGGCGCTTGCTGGGAACAAGCTGTAGCCTTAGACATTCTCTACTGGTCTAGTCCTTAGAAGAATGGCCATGCCTTTACAGGGGGTAGGGATGTCACTGAAAACTACCAACAAATACCACCCCCCATATCTATGTATCCAGGGTTTGAGGTTCAAAGGACTGCCACATGCTATCAGATAACACGTGCCTGCAACCATCTAGCAGTCCCCAGGGCCTCTGAGCTGCTACATTTTGCAAAGTTTTGAACTACTAAAGCATCCTCCCACAATCCCTCATTTGCATCTTAGTTTATGGGGACCATCCACCCACTCTTAGCTGCCCTAATTGATACTTACCTCTGAGAATCACAACTCACCCACAAAATCGCCTTTTAACTCAATTCTAAAACCATGAAATGGTCCAAAACAACAAAGATGAAGAGCAGATGGTCCTTCCAACACATTTTAAGTGGTAAAACAGTGGAGCCCAGATGAGAGGCCAAAACGAGAAAGAAAGTTCCCCAGGGGACTTGTTTCAGGAAACAGGATGGACTCTGGGCAGGGTTTAGCAGGCCAAGGGACTCAGCTCATGACATACCTTGTCTCCCACCCAGGTTAGGATCCAGCGTCCAGTTCACCTGCAACGAGGGCTATGACCTGCAAGGGTCCAAGCGGATCACCTGCATGAAAGTGAGCGACATGTTTGCAGCCTGGAGCGACCACAGGCCGGTCTGCCGAGGTGAGGGTGCCTGGGGAAGGGGGGCTGTCCAGACACTCGGACTGGCATGGGGGAAGCCCGAGCTCTCACTCAGGCTGGCTCCCCATGCGCCCTGCTGCTCCCTGGACCTCAGGTCCTGCATCATTGACTAAGTACATAAGTATCTGGTATCTTCTCTGCATCAGAGCCTATATACTAAGATCAGGATATACAGAGGTAGGGAGATAGACACGGACTTCAATCTGATGGGGGAGACACATAGAAAGCAGGTCGCTGGCACATTACACAAAGCCATCACAACTACATAGATGGGAAAGGGAGTCACCCTCTATACTGTCGTCCCGGATCCCTCCATTATAACACAGATGTATCCAGAGAGCTCTGTCCTAGTGCCCTTGTTTCTTTGCCCAAACTGCAATAAATGGACCTATTGCTTCTGCAGCAAGCAGCAAATGCTTTTAGCTGTATAGAGGTGGCATGGAGCGTGGTATCAAAGGGCTGTTCAGTGGGTATCTCTTAGCACCATACCTGGGCATCTTGTTCTCAGGGGCCCTGCCACCTACATTCACACATATCACATGAACTAAAGACAGACTGCTCTCCTCCCCTCACCAAATCATGTTCCAACAGTGGACTGGATATGCTCCTTTGTAGGAATACATTCTGCTAGAGAAGTCCTTGAGCAGTTTATTCCCCAGAGCAAAAGAAGGCCCTGGTAGACCGCCTTGAAAAGCCCTCTGGGAGAGAAGGCACATTGCCTACTATAAACAGTGGAATTCTGGATCCTTCTGACAAAAAGAGGCTCTTGGCCTCTCTCAGGCCACATGCCTCCAGATGATGTGTCCATAGTAATAGAAAACACAGTCATTGTATGTAGTCATGTTCAGAATTAGAGCTGAACACACTCCCATTGCAAATGTGCTAAGACCTCTGGAAGAAGTTTGTGGAAATATCTTTCAAATATTCATACTTGCCCAACTTTGAAGTGGCCATGATCCACAGCTTATGAAGTACTTGTATTCCCACTCATTTTAGGTATATTATTCCAAGGAGTTTACACATCACTATTTATTTTAATTAAAAAATTCCTAGTATATATAATTTAAAAATTCCTAGTATATATAATAAGCACATAGGCAAACCACCTATTTTCTGTGGGCCTTTTCTTACCTACAAAAGTAGTTGTGCTGCCTAATCCTGTTCTTCTAGAGTTTAGTGTGATGATCGGAGTTAAGGATGTGTACACACTTTATAACTTGGAAAGTGCTAGAAGGAAAACAAGTATTTTCATGCGAAAGTATGAGCTCTATAGGGCAAGCACTTCTATTTTGGTCACTATTTGGGACAGGGTTTGATATACAGTAGGTGTTTAGTAAATGATGGAACAGCTCACCACTCCAATTGAGAAGAGTCAGGATGCCAGCTGTGGAGAGAGGCATGGAGTCTGGAGACCAAGGGACCCTTGGCCAATCTGTCATTTTGCATTCCTTTCCAGGAGCCAGAACAGCAACACCTTTAGGCAGTGTTAGGATCTGATTGTTCACAGAGGCTTTTTAAAAATTTTTTTTTTTCATTTTTCAATTTTTTTCAAGGTAGGGTCTCACGGTAGCCCAGGCTGACCTGGAATTCACTATGTAATCTCAGGGTGGCCTCGAACTCATGGTGATCCTCCTACCTTTGCCTCCTGAATGCTGGGATTAAAGGTGTGCGCCACCACGCCTGGCTTAAAAAATATATTTTTATTTTTATGTATTTGAGAGAGAGAAAGAGAAGCAGAGAGTGAGTGAGAATGGGCACGCCAGGGCCTCCAGCCACTGCAAACAAACTCCAGACACTTGTGCTGCCTTGTGCATCTTGCTTACATGGGTCCTGGGGAATCAAACCAAGGTCCTTTAGCTTTGCAGGCAAGTGCCTTAACCACTAAGCCATTTCCCAAGCTCCTCACCAAGACTTATTTCTTTAGAGGAAAGTTGTTTTGATGAACATGTCCAGGGTGGAGGAGGGCTGGTATTTGGGGGGAACTTCATGTTCATAGTTCAACAACGTTCTCATCTTTTTCGCCAAATATGTCCTATGCCCCATTCCAGCTATCTCTAGTGAATCTGACCCGCTAGACTGAGTTCTCAGCATGCATTTATTTGCTAAGCATTGTTCTGGTTTCAGGCAGAGGTAGGAGGATCACCATGAGTTCAAGGCTGTCCTGAGACTGCATAGTGAATTCCAGGTCAGCCTGGGCTAGAGTGAAACCCTACCTCAAAAAAAAAAAAAAAAAAAAAAAAAAGAAAGAAAGAAAGAAAGAAAGAAAGAAAGAAAGAAAGAAAGAGGATGGCAAGGGAGTCACAGTTCAAGAGTTCAAGTCCAACAATCACCACACTTTTAGCGGAGTGTCCTTGAGCCCATTTCTTTTTATTTTTTATTCATCTGAGAGACAGGCACACACACAGAGAGAGAGAGAGAGAGAGAATGGGCAAGCCAGGGCCTCCAGCCACAGCAAACAAACTCCAGACGCATGTGCCACCTTGTGCATCTGGCTTACATGGATCCTGGGGAGTCGAACATGGGTTCTTTACAGGCAAGTGCCTTAACTGTTCAGCCATCCCAACAGCCCTGAGCCCACTTCTTTACCTCTCTGAATCCTTTTCTTTCTTGTCCCTGCTAAATTGCAGAGACACTAGAGCACTACTCCTTGGTCTCACTGTGAGCACTGGACGTGAGCATGCTCACTTAGCCACAGCAGGGTGTCTGCAGAGCATATGTGCACACCCATTTAGCTTAACCTGCCACACCGTGAGTCCATACCTCAGGTTTCATCCCTCAGTGGCTACTGTCTCATCCAACTATACTGCAGCCCCACAGCTTGGGAGATGCATAGACTGATCTAAATCACTGGTCTCCTGAGTGACTGGCCCTGTGTGGTGTCCTCCCCTATCAGTTTGAGCCATAGGGCCTTTATTTGAGAAAGGAGAAACCAAAACGTGGCCTGCTTGGTGCCTGGAAAATATGAACAAATCATGTGACAGAAGAGCTTTCCAGCACAGTATGACCCTTCTGCCTCCCTTCCATCTGTTGCTGCTCTGTTCCACCATCCATGGAGAGGCAGACAATGGGAAGGCCAAGGCTCCTGGCTATGCTTGGGTGGTCTTTGCTGAGCTTCCCCAAAGGCCAGGGCTGAGCTCCGTATCAGATGCAGCAGTCTCTTTATTTTGGCAGTCTTTAAGGTTTTTCTCTTAGAATCTTTTGTTTTTAATTAATTGGAATTTTCCACGCTACTTGTGATTTGTTTTTTCTTAAGGACAACTTAAGAGGAAGGACCCATTTCTTTCACTAAAATAGTGACAAAAGTCCTTCAATTATAAGATGCTCCACTGAGAAGCAAGTTACCACAAGATTGCCTTCTAAAAAGCCCTGGCCCCATTCACAGGGGTATTGTTTTCCCACTAATGCATTTAAAATATGATGTGGTTTTAATTATTCAGTTTTCCAGACAATTAATTCTGCTAAAACACAGGGACTGGCAAATAATAGGTTCTCCGTAAATGCTCGAGGACCACCTGAATGAATCGGTCACTGAGCTGGATGAATCTGAAATTAGTGAAATTAGATGTGAGCAGACCTCCCCTTGCACAGGAACGAAATAAGCTTCTGATTTGACTCCAAGAAAATCTTTTTCATTTTATTTTATTTTATTTTTTGAGAAAGGGTCTCATGTAGCCCAGTCTGATCGCACTATGTAGCCGAGGATGGCTTTGAGCTTCTGATCCTCCTTCCTTCCACCTCTTGAGTGGTGGGATCCCCAAAACATCCTGGTCGTGCAAAGGAGATTGGGAACCAGGTGGCACACTGGCTATATCCGTGGCTTTTGTATTGATGTCACCAGATACCCAACAGAAGCGACTCAAGAGGAGAGGTTCTCATGATTAGGGTGGCCTGACTACAGAAATAACTGATATATAAATTGCCAAGTCTTGTTTGTTCACTTATACCTCCCCTCGGCTATGAAAACTATTAAAAAAAATAAGATCTCAGTTCAAGGTCAGAGCATTTTTAGAGAGCTATCTCAAGCTATTTGGCCCCTGGATAAATAAATTCCTCATCTTTCACTCATACTGGCGGAGTGATCTTTCCAGAAAATTTCTACAATACTTCATTCTGGCTCATGGTTCAGGAGATACTGTCCTTCATGACACAGAAGGTACCGCAGTGGGATTTGGTGGTGCAGTTCATTCCTCACACATCAGCAGATCAAGAAACAGAGAGCCAGAGTGGGGGTGGCCTATAAACATCTAACCCCACCCCTATGGCCCTCTATCCACCAGCCAGGCCCCAGCTCCAAAAGATTCTCCAACCTCCACCACCAGCTGGGGATCAAGTGTTCTTTCATGAGCCTGATCCAAAGTGTAACAGTGCTCAGCTCATTTCTGTGTAGTCCCAGGTAGGAGAAAGGACACGGTGCAAGGGCTTTTGTATGGAACCCACTGTTTACAAATAAGCCTTTGTAGAAACCTGACAGACAAAACAGACAGCACTGGAGCTTTTCTGATTAAAGCAGGGATAGGAAGTTAGTGTCTGTCCCTCCCTCACCTCTCCCAGCAGCCCCTCTAGGCTGCTAGGCCTGGGCCTCTGGGTTCACTGTTGTAAACCACGGCTGTAATGAAGAGAACCAACTTAACCCCTAGCATACCTGGTTTCTTATAGTTGCAGGAAGATATTGATGGAGGATGATGACTGAGTACCAACCCCAGATAAGATACAAATAGGCACTGGCTCAAAAAGCCCACAGTGAACAGACAAACATATATTCTTCATTTGTCGCTAAGGTGTGTGTGTGTGTGTGTGTGTGTATTGAGAATAAAATTATCTTTAGTGGATGGAATATCATGCTTGGGACTCAGACCAAAGTTCAAGTTTCATCCTTGCTATTAACAAACCTTATGGCATGAGGAAAGTACTGGAATGGCCAGATCTGTAAAAAATGAGGGCTTGGGAACTGCAACACAAACCAGGTGGGATTAAAGCATAGCAGGGGCCTTCCTCCATGAGATCAGAGTCCTGGACCTACCCCTAAATACTGCTGTCCAAGTTGTCTTTCCCCCCTCTTCTCTCTTGACTCCTCTCCTTTCCTCTCTTCTCTGCCCTCTCTTCTTTAGTGGAGTCAGCCCACTGACTTGCTAGAATACATGCCTCATTGTCCCAGCCCCAAGAATGTCCCTAAGTCCCATACCTATATGTGCTAATGATGAAGCTCCTGTTTATTAAGCTATTTATACTTGTCTAAAACATCGCACTAGGCCCTTTTCATCATTTTTTTGTGAGGAAAGTGGCACTAGCCATATTTCATGTTGAGCTGAAGCTTCAAGTGTTCGCTAACTTGCCTAAGGGCACAAAGCCAATCGATTGAGCTGAGTCTCCACCCCTGACCCCCAAAGCTTTAGGCTACGGCAACCTGAAAACTGCACCTGGACCTCCTCAGAGTCAGAATGTCAATGAAGCCATGCAGAACAGCTCCCTCCCACCCATGCACAGCTGTGTAAAAAGTCACAATAAATATGCAATCAAGTCATGTATACCCATTACTCAGATTCATGCAACTACTTTGAAGGAGTAAGTGGAGAAGGAGGAAACTGAGAGGGTCAGAGAAGCAGGAGAAAAGAGTCACGTCCTCCAGAAGAGGTCAAGTGTGTGTCACCAGTGGGACTAAGCAACTGGGCTTAGGTTTAAGGTCGCTTCTGCAGAGAATTGGCAAGGTCACTGTTGCAGTCAGATTCATATTGCTGGCAGAAATCACCCGACCAAAGCAGCTTTGGGGGAAGAAAAGAGTTATTTTGGCTTACAGACTCAAGGGGAAGCTCCATCATGGCAGGGGGAAACGATGGCATGAGCAGAGGGTGGACATCACCCCCTGGCCAACATCAGGTGGACAATAGCAACAGGAGAGTGTGCCAAACACTGGCAAGGGGAAACTGGCTATAATACCCATAAGCCCATCCCCCAACGATACACCGCCTCCAGGAGGCGTTAATACCCAAATCGCCATCAGCTGGGAACCTAGCATTCAGAACGCCCAAGTGTTCTGGGGGACACCTGAATCAAACCACCACAGTAACCAAAGAAGGACAAAGAGGGCTAGGGAGATGGCTCAGAGGCGAGAGACACTTTCGTGCAAAACCTGCTGGCCCAGGTTCAATTCCCCAGTGCCCATGTAAAGCCAGATACACTGAAAGCAGGACACTGGCTTGGGCTGAAGCTTCCATTTTGATAGTAAACTGGAAATCCGTGATGAAACCACTGTTCTCCTGGTGGCCACCAGGCCCTAAGACTGAGGAATAGAAAACCAGATGGGAGAATTGCACCAAGCAGATAGGGAGGTGTGCAGGGAGCCAAAGATACCAGTGAGTGGTCTTGTGGTCCACACGGGGAAGTAAAAGAAGGAGGGTTAGGAGGGGACCAAGAGCTGGGAAGAAATGTAGGGGCCAAGGGACTAGAGTGGCTTAGGATATAGGACCCCAGGTACATTGAGGTCAAAGCAACTACTTAGGGAACAGGTGATGGGGAGAAGGAGAGATGATTGATTTTAAGTCCCGAGAGTTGGACCTACCTGATTAGCAGGACAGCGAGACCGTGTGTGTGGTCACAGACATGGCTAGAGAGAGGACAAAGAAATGGCCCACCCTCTGTTGGGGAGTCGGGGAGAGGATGTGCCTGATAAATGGCTTCTGTTTCCTCCAAAAAGAC
This sequence comes from Orientallactaga sibirica, assembly GCA_036365145.1. Classification (NCBI taxonomy): domain Eukaryota; kingdom Metazoa; phylum Chordata; class Mammalia; order Rodentia; family Dipodidae; genus Orientallactaga; species Orientallactaga sibirica. The sequence goes on from JAEOAD010000014.1 coordinate 35,594,042, forward strand.
AGACAAATTCATCAGCCAGGTGAAAAGAAGGGCAAGAGGCCCAGGGGCTGTGGGGAAGCATGCTAGGGATTTGGTGCAGAAGGAGAGGTAGCTGATAGAACTCCATATCTAGGAAGTTTGTGAGATGGGTAATGGGTTTATAGTGCTATCCATCTTCCTCCTTGTGTGACAGTGTTTCTTTTTGTTCCCCATTAAAGCTCAGCTGTGTGGGGCAGGTATGGAGAATGTAGGTGGAGGGTTTCATCTGTGATTGGCGTCTCCCAGGCAACTGATTAGACAGGAGAGAAGAGAGGGTCTTAGGAGGGTTTGCAAGGAAATGGCTCTCATGGTGGACCATGGGGTCTAAGCTGGGTAAGGATGGAAGAGAAAACAGGGACACAGAAGGAGGCTGGTGAGTCAAGAGAAAACACTGGTGTCAACATACTGGCCACCTCCACAGGTTCAAGGTAAGATTAGGATTCAGCAAGTATTTTCAGAAAGAAATCCTGGTGAGGGGAGCAAGATAGTAGTAGCCAGTACTTCTCTAGAGAATAGAGGCTCTGGAATGTTCTAGCTACAAGTAGTGGGATGTCAGGTATGGTGGCACATGCCTAGAATGTCAGCACTAGGGAGGCTAAGGCAGGAGAGATGGCTTAGCAGTTAAGGCACCTGACTCCTAAGCCTAAGAATGCTAGTTCCAATCTCCAGCGGTTCCAATCTCCAGGTCCCACGTTTAGCCAGATGCAAAGTGATGCAAGGGTGCAATGCCTCACTTGACCACAAGGGGGCACACATCTGGATTTTGTTCACAGCAGCTGAGAGGCTGCTGGCGCCCCATCTCTGTCTTCCTCTCCCTCTCCCTCTCTCTCTGTGTCTCTCTCAAAAAAAAAAAAAAAAAAGTTCCAGGCCAGCTTAAGCTGCATACCAAGTCTTTATCTTAAAAAAAAAATGGTGGAGAGGTTATGGCAGGAGGGAGGTGAGTAATGGGAGAAGTGGGAGAAGGCAGCCCAGGTCAGGGTGGGACTTGTATTTGGAGAGAAGCTGGGAGGATCTTGCACTCCAGTAAGTTCTTGTTTTGAAGCCAAGCTGGAACTGGCTGTGTGTCGAGGCAGTGTCTCCTTGTGGTCCTCGGGGATATTGTCTCACATTAGGATCTACAGTGATGTCCTGAGGAAGGGTGGGAGGCCTGGATGTTCTCAGAGAAGTCTCTCCGGAAGAGGATTGATGAGAAAAGGCAAATAGAGAAACAGGAAGATGGCATCCGTTCATCTATCCAGGCGTTGTCTGAGCACCTGCCATTTTGCCAGCCCATCTGAGTTGCAGTGAGATTTCCATCTGCTGGTGAGATCCCCAGAGCTGGTTGCTCACAGAGAAGGAAGTCTGTCTGTCTGTCTGTAGAACCCCTGACCTTGCTTGGAGAGCAGAGAGGGGAAAAAATAGCTAAGGTTCCATTCAGAACCTATCTTAAGGTGCCCTGTGCTAGCTACAGATTGAAACAGTTTAATTAAGCCCCTCCAAGCTTTTAAAGTGGTAAGTGCTTTTTTGACCTGTTCTCTCTAATTACCTTCAGCATATTTCAACAGACGGCAAATACCATCCAATTCTTGGAAACAAGCGCAGGATAAATTGGGTCTTTTGGCAGCAAAATCTGACTTTGCAGAGGAGGTGGAGGATGATGCTGGCAGAGCTGTGTAAGGGTGCTGGGCAGGGCTGGAAGTCTGAATCCACAGGTCCTCTGTGCACTCGTGGGATGGGATCACGATCATTCTAACTTGGTCAGCACCTTGGCTAGGGAGAACTCTTGGACACAAAGTAAAGTAATAAGCATGACATGGTATTTGGTAGTCCTTGGTCCCCTTTGTTGACTTTTTATTTGAGTTGAGTTTGAGGGAGAGAGAAAGAGGGAGAAAGAGAGCAAGAGAATGGGCATGCCAGGGCCTTTCAGCCACTGAATGAACTCCAGATGCGTGCGCTCCCTTGTATACCTGTCTCACACTGCACACTTGTGTCGCGTTGCATCTGGCTACGTGGGACCTGGAGATTCCAACATGTGTTCTTGGGCTTTGCAGGCAAGCGCCTTAACCACCAAACCATCTTTCCAGCCCTTTGATGAGTCTTGAAAATGTCCTAGGCCCTGGGCTGAGTCTTCTTCCCAGCTCTCCTCTGGTATGGTTTCACCCTCACTAGACCTCAGTGAGGTGCTATGATTTGCCCCACTTGACAGATGAAGAAATAGAATCAGAGAGATCTTCTAACTCCCCCCAGGCTTAAACAACTACGACCAAATGAATTTAGACCCATGAGGCTAAGTAGGTAAGCCCATGCCAGGCCTGGCTTCCACCACATGACCTGTGAATTAACAGAGTTTCACAACAGAATTAGAACAGCTATCAGATAGATGCTGTTCAAAACTTGACTCACTCAGGATGGGGGAGAAGCGGTTCCCATGGATACCCAGCAAGGGGTTGCCATTAAGCCCTTCACCCCCCAGAAGGCCAGAGCAGTTCTGACCCCAAGCCCCTCACAAACAGCCCTCGGACAACATTTGCTCTGTGCGGCTGTGCTCAGCGTCTGTCTCCTACATTGACTGTGGCCCTTGAGAGAGGCAGGGCTTTGCCAGACATCATTCTCTCCCCACATTCTGGCTGGCCCATAACAGGCACTTAATAAATGTTGGAATGAATGAATGTGAGAATGAGTGCATGAAACGAGGAGAGATTCATTATGTCTGGGGGCTATGGAGTCTGCTTCCCAGACCTCCTAGGAGGGGCTTCCTGGGGAAGGTTTGTCATGCCTGTCCCCATGTGAAGAGGAGTGCCGGGAAATCGGGGCTCATCAGCGGAAACCAGGTTTGACAGCGCTTCCATTTTATATGCTTAGGCCTGTTGCATTTGCGCACTCTGTCTTTACTGTGGAGCACTCTGCCCACAATTAGAATAAAGTGCCAGGCGGGCCACCACAGAGCGGGCTCACAGAGCCTGTTATTAAAACAGCTGTGCACTAACGTTGAGGAATGAGGTGGCTAGGACTCTGAGCACATGGTTTGAAAAGGAAGCAAACACCTCGACCCAATGTGCAGCCTTAACTGAGATCAATCACTCCTTAATCTAATTAGTTTAGAAGCTATTTTAAAGAGCTTAATTAGATTAAGCTGTGATTGATAACACTTTATATCTACTTGAGGAGAGCACTTCTTCTAATTCACCTTGAATCTTTATGCTTCCAGTCAAAAACCCGTTCCAGGCTCAGGCTGGGCATGGAGAGAGAGAGATGCAGAAAGCACGTGTCTGGCTCTGAAATCACCCTAGCACCCAATGCTTGGCTATATCAGGGCGGGGGCTTGGCAGTGTCCTTGGGAACAGGCACTTTGAGACCCAGTGGGATGTCCTTGACCAAGATACCTTGAGATTCTACTTCAGAAGGCCTATGAGGTCGGTGAGGGAGGCACTGAAGGCTGGCTGGACCTGGAGTGAGGTCAGGTTCATGGCAGATAAGCAGGTTAGGGTCCAGAGTAGCACCCCCTGGTTTGGAGAAGTTGGGTGCCAACACAGGCAGGTGAGCAGAGCACGGTGCCAGCTGCTTGGTGTAGGTCCCTAGGTGCCTGAAATCCACTGAACCGTGGTCCCCTTGGGGAACAGAGCCTCCTTATATGAGTGGAATTGGAAAGGAGACAGTGGGTGGTAGCTTCAGGGGTTGCTCAGTCTACCTTTGAAGTTCCGCATTGCCCACAGAAACAGCAGGACAGAGCAGTGCTCCAGACACCTTGACTCTGCGGAGTCGGCTGGGGAATGTGGGGATGGATGCGGGAATCAGGTCCATTCCCGGTGGAGACTATGCAGATCCATTCTCTTCAGGGTTGGGTGTGGGAGATGGGAGGGAGAATTGGTTTAGTCTAAACTGAAACGTCCGTTTTTTTTATCTCCCCTTTGCAGCCCGCATGTGTGATGCCCACCTCCGAGGCCCCTCGGGCATCATCACCTCCCCCAATTTCCCCATTCAGTACGACAACAATGCACACTGTGTATGGGTCATCACGGCGCTCAACCCCGCCAAGGTAAGGCTTCCAGGGATGGGGAAGCGGGCGGGTCCTGTGGACAGGCCCAGCTTAGGGACAGTTGACCTACACAGTATTGCAGCCCTGGAGCCTCATGGTAGTAGCTTCTCTACAGAGTTCATGTTGTGATTAAGTATTGAGTAACTTAAAAGAATATTTATAAAACATAAGCAAGGTAGAAACAACACAGATACAAAGAAAACACTGTCTAGCCATCTTCTAGCATGAGAAAAAGACAAGAAAAAAAAGAAGAAATCAGTTACCTTAGTGATGGCAGGTCACCACCAGTTGCATCCCATTCCCTGCACCCTCAGAGGTAACCATGACCTTGGTTAAAAAATCCTTTGCTTTTTCTTTATACTCGGTGCTTAAGTGTATGCCCCCTAGGATGCTTTGTTTCATATGTCAGCATTGGACTTCATATAAACTCAGTCATGTTACATGTAGTATATTCTTCCTCAGCTTTTCAGAAAACCTTTCTATGTTGCGAGTAATTTTACACGGTTGTCCACATCTTTCCATTTGTTTATTTCCTGTTTAGTGTATTTAAAAAAAACAAAACACTTTTTCTGTGCCCCCTGTTCTCACTTAAAAATGTTTCAATGATCTTGTCAAGGTCCACAACCACCTGTTTAAATAATTTTGAATTATGTCAGCTATCTTATTAATATGGAGTCTTCTAGTCCACGACTATGGTATATTTGTTCACTCACTTAGGACTTTAATAGTTTTGGATAAGTTTATACCAATTTTTTCTATTGCAAGTCTTACTCATTTCTTAGTATGTTTATTCCTAAATAGCATATTTTTGTTGCTATTATAATCATCCCTTTAAAAAATACAGATTCTACCCGTTACTTGATGGCATTCAGAAATGCAATTGCTTTTGTATTTTACTTTTTCAGTGTGTGTATGTGTAATGTGAATGTGTTTGTGTATGTGTGTGTGTGTATGGCCTATGCATGTGTGTGTACAGATGTGCATGCCCATGCCCACATGTGCAGAAGCCAGAGGAAGGTGTCAGCTGCGCTCACCCCCCCATTGCTCTTTTCTATTATTTCCTTGACACAGAGTCTCTCACTGAAACTGGAATTTATAGTTTTGGGAGCTAGCCTGGCTAACCAGTGAGGCCCAGCAACTCTCCTGTCTCTTCTTGCACCCTTAAGCGCTTGAGATTACAGACATGTGTAACCATGTGTGGTCTTGTATGCTTTTTATGCTACAGCTGGGTCCTTGTGCTTGATCAACAAGTGGTGTTACCCACTGAGCCATCTTCCCAGCCCCTGTTTTTATCTAGAACAGTTTCTTGCAATAATTTGTCTGGGAGCTCTTTGGGGTTGTCCACATTTATCTGCAGAGAGCAATGTTCTTTTTTCTTCCTTCCCAACTCATTCGCCGTTTGTGGTGATGGTAGAGGGACTGATTGTTGTTTAATGTTAAATAAAAATTTCTTCTTCATCATTAGGCATAATATTAGCTATAGTGTGTTTATTTTTAAAAATGTTTTATTTTATTTATTTATTTGAGAGAGAGAGAAAGAGAGAAAGAAGCAAGGAGAGAGAGAGAGAGACACAGGACCAGAGAGAGAGAATGGGCACACCAAGGCCTCCAGCGGCTGCAGACGAACTTCAGACACACATGATACCTTGTATATCTGGCTTATGTGGGCCCTGGGAAATCAAATCTTTGGCTATAGAGGCATGCACCTTAACCACTAAGCCATCTCTCCAGCTCAAATGTGTTTATTTTTAATTGACAGATTCCCTTTTTGGCCTCGGGAACTTCCTTCTAATCTTCATTTACAATTGAGTTTTTAACTGGGGATGGATGTTGGATTTTATCAAATACCTCTTCACGTCCATTGTTATAATCATTGTTTTGCTCCTTTATTCTCATCATGTAGTGAATTACATTTGCTGGCTTTTCTCATGCTTCCAGGCTTCCACTCCTAGGTCATTGGTCATTTAGTGTTGACACTTTCATACATGTCTGTATTTGATTTGCTAACATATTATTTAATAATTTGTTTCTATTTTGTTTTCTGTTTTTAATATTATCCTTGACAGTTGTTTTTTTATATCAAGAAATACTGGCTACATAAAATGATTTAGAGGGTTTCATTTCTTTCTATCCCTCAGGATTGTCAGTGGAAAATTGCAATAAATTTAGTTTTGGAAGTTTGGTGGAATTTTTCAGCAAAACTCTCTGAGCCTGGTGTTTCCTTTGCTGGATGGTTTTATATAAACTTAATACCCACAATAAGTTAAGCCATTTGTTTTATCTTGAGTATATTACTCTGTTTCCAAAGTTATTCAATATAAAGTTATGTATGTTTTTTAAATGTATGATCTCTGCTATTATTGCATTCTGTTTTGTTTTTCATTTCTAATTTCTATTATTTAAAAAGAGTCATCATTGCCAGAATTGTTAGTCTTTTCAGAGAACCAATTTTGGTTTTTCTATTTCATCAGTTTCTGCTCCTTATTTCCTTCCTTTTGTTATATTTGGTTTTATTAAAATTTTTTTCTCTAGCATTTTAATTTTCATGCGTAGTCCATTGTTTTTCAATCTTATTTAAGTCTTTAAAGCTATAAATTTCCCTCTTAGGACTACCTTGGCTATACGCTTATAGATTTATATACCCAGTATTTCCACTATAGTTTAGTTCTAACTTATATTTAGTCTTTAATAATTTTTTTTTTACTATTTATTATGAGAGAGAGAGAAAATGGGTGTGCTGGGGCCTTCAGCTGCTGTGAATGAACTCCAGATACATGCACCCCCTTGTGCACATGTGTGACATTGTGTGCTTGCATCACTGTGTCTGGCTATATTGGACCTGTAGATTTGAACATGAGTTAGGCCTTAACTGCTAAGCCATCTCTCCAGCCCTAATTATTTTTATTTATTAACTTTATTTTGGTTTCATTTTGGTGCTAAGCAACTGCTTTGTAACTGAACCATACCTCTAGTCCTGTTCTGAATGTTTTCTACTTTCCATCATTGTTTCGTTACCAACCACAAGACATTTAGAGCACATGTGAATGTTGAAGCAAAAGATTTTTCTTTCTCCTTTTATTATTGATTATACAGCTTGCGTCTAGAGAGCACTGCCTGTATTTGTACTTGACTTCATTGATATGTACTTTTTAGATCAGCTTCATATATATTCTATGTGTGTGTGAAAAAGATAAATGACACATTTTACAGATTTTGTGTTCCAAATATGTCCATCATATCAAGCTCATTGATTATGTTTCTGTCTTTTATATCTTAATTGATTTGTTTGCCTTCTTAATCCATTGCATAAGGAGGAATGTTAAAGTCTCCCACTGATAGTAGGTGTGTCTATTCTTTGAAATTCTATTAAACTTTGTGTTATACATTATAGAACTGTTATTAGAGACTTCAAGCGGAAACCTATATTCCTGGCATATCATCTATTTTAAAAGAATTATGTAATGGTTCTCTATCTGTAGTAATATTTTTACCTTAAAGACTTTTTACCCCAGCTAACAGATGAGCTTTCTTTTGGTCTCTGCTAGTAAGGTTTTTTTCTGTAACGTTCCATCAGCCTTTTACTTCCCTGTGCTTTATGTGTTTTGTGAGTAGCTAGGGAGATGGCTTAGTGGTTAAGAGCACTTACCACTTTAAGTTTGAGGGCCTCTCAAGCTGGAGATTGTCAAGGTCAGCTTCCCAGAACCCACATAAAAAGCTGGGTGTGGCCATGCATGTCTGGATTATTCTAGTCCACTGCTGGGCACAGAGCTGAGACTAGAGAATCATTGTAATTGGAGTTTACTGAGGGACAGCAGCTCCTGGTTGAGGAAAAGCCCCTCCTCAAGCAATGATCAGATGAGCTATAAGTGGACACTTGAGTCTCCTCTGACCTCTGCACACATGAATGGGGCTCACGCATCTTCACACATATGTACACATAACCACACACATGTGTATGTGTGCAAAATAAGTCCAGACTACTAATCTTTTAACGAGAAAATTTAGACCACTTAAGAATTCCAGGTCATAAGAATTCCAGGTCAGGGCTTAGCAGTTAAGTCACTTGCCTGTGAAGCCTAAGGACTCATGTTCAACTCTCCAGGTCCCACATAAGCCAGACACACAAAGTGGCACAAAGGTGCAAGGATGCACATGTGTACAAGGGGGGCACACTTCTGGAATTTGACTGTCCTGGCTAAAGGCCCTGGCGTGCCAATTTTCTTTCTCTCTCTCTCTCTCTCTCTCTCTCTCTCTCTCACTCACTCTCTCATTTAAAAAAAAAAAAAAAAAAAGACCAGTCTATTGGGTTTGCCTACAAAAAAAAAAAAAAAGAAAAGTTCCAGGCCAGCCTAGAGTGTGACCCTGCCTCGAGAATTTAGACCATTTAAATCATGTACTTATTTCTGTTATTTTAGGGTTAGTCCCAAATAACCTAGAATTACTAACATGCAGACTTAATAAAGTCTGAGAAGGCAGGTATCTTAGAACACTATGATTTGAATTACCCATTACTCTATGGTGTGTGCATTTGCATGTCAGCCCACTGTTTCTCAAAAGTGACCCTTGCTGCTGTGTAACGAGCTGGCGTCACCCCAGGCTGGCTCACTTTCAACGGTCCCTGCACATCAGTGCTTCTCTTCCTCTTCCACAGTTGCTTTCTTCCTGCTCAAAGTACAGGCTTTCAAGTCCACTTTTCTTTTTAACAACCTCCATTCATTTACGCAATATATCCTGATCATAATCTCCTCCCACCACTCGTCTTTGTTCCCTCTTCCTTATCCCTCCATCCACAGAACCCCTTCTTTTCAACTAGTCCCTCTTCTATTTTTTTTTAATTACTTTATTTATTTTTGGAGGGAGAGGGTGACAGATAGAGAATGGGCGCGCCAGCAGTCTCTCAGCTGCTGTGAACGAAATCCAGATGTGTGCACCCCCTTGTGGGCAAGTGCAGCCTTGCGCCCTTGCATCACTTTTGCATCTGGCTAAACGTGGGACCTGGAGATTGGAACCAGCGTTCTTAGGCTTAGCAGGCAGGCACCTTAACCACTAAGCCATCTCTCCAGCCCCTCTTCTATTTTGATGTCATCATTTCTTTGGCCTTCACATTACATAGATCCTGCATAGGTAGCCACTATGAGGTCATGTCGAGAAGACAGCATTCCAAAGCACTCCTCCCCATCCTTTGGTTCTCACACCCTCTCTGCCACTTCTTCCTCAATGGTTCTGAGCTTTGTGGGGTGGCATGTAAATGTTTCTCAGCACTGAACACTCCACTGCCATTTCTCCTCAGCCCTTTTTGTCTCTTCCCAGTAGCCACTGCCATCTGAAAAGAGAAGCTTCTCTAGTCAAAAGTGAGAGTAGCATTGATATATGGATGTAAACATAAATATTTAGAGGGCAATTTGGTGGAAATAATATATCCATTTAGCCAAACAGCAGAAGTAGTTTCCCACCCTCCACAGGACTTATGGTCTCTCCAGCCATGGGCTTTTGAGTAGGTTTTCAATGCCAGGCAGGAATTTCCTCCCATGGAATAGGCCTCAAATCCCATCAGAGAGCAGCTGGTTTTCCCATAACAGACATGCCACCATTGTACCAGTTGGCACATTTCCCCTGGCTGGCCAGCCATGTAGCTTGCAGGGTCCACGGCTGGTTAATCCAGTAGATGAATTTTCTCCTCCATCAGTCTGCATAACTCTTTCCAACACCGTGACAGCTAGTCAACAGAGAGGAGGCTTCCAGCTCCGCTCCAGCTAGATTTCTCAGTGACCCACATCCCAAGCATGAGGAGTCTTCAGCATAGGGTCTTATCTAGTTCTGGTAGGAAACCAAGAGCCTTAGCAATAGCCTGCAATTTTTTTGGGGGGCATCAGGAGCCTCCTCAACCAACAACTTGCTGCAAAGTACCCCATCCTCAAATTCATTTTTTTGTTGATAGAAACCTTTCTTTATTCTCTCTTTTTTTTTTTTCCTCTTAAAATGTCTCTTTACCCTGTTTTTAGAAGAACACCAGTATTCCCTGGATGTTTGGCTCTCACTTATATTCGCATTTTCTCCGTGTGTGGATTTACTATACCTTTGTCTTCTGGCTTCCAATGCCCCTGTCAGTTTATTGTCCTTCCTCTGTCTGGCCTCTCTCTGATGGCTTCGTGGTCCTTTCCTTGTCCTTAATGTTCTGCAGTTTTACTCGTGTATCTAGAAGTGGGCACTTTCTGTGGCATCTATAATTCTTGAAGCGTCTCGGGTCTGCCTTTCCTCAGCTTGGGAAGATGTTTAGCCATGGCCTTTCTCACTGTCGCTTCTCCTTCACTCTCTCCTTGGTGTGCTCCTCTGGAAGTCTGACAAGACTTCATCTTACCTCACCTTGCCGTCTGTTTCTTAACTTCTCTCATATTTACCTCTCTCCTGATCATTTACTCTCTGTTCAGCTGTGTCTAACTGCATTAAATCCAGTCACTGAAGATTTCGGTCAAATAACTTTCTAAAGTCCTTAACTTTAACTTTAAAGGGTTCTGGATATTTTATGGTCTCTTACTCCTTATTCATCCTCTCAGATCTTTCTTTGTAGGTATAGTCAGCCCACTTATTACTGTGTGTCTGTTAACATCAGTATTTGAAATCCCTTTCCAGTTTGTTTCCAGGGTTTGTTTCTTTCCTCCCAAGGCTCGCAAAACCATGTTTCCATCTTTTCCCTCCCTCCCTCCCTCCCTCCCTCCCCCTCCTCCCCTCCCCTCCCCTCCCTCCCCTTCCTTCCTTCCTTTCTGAGAGAGAGAGAGAGAGAGAGAGAGAGAGAGAATGGGCATACCAGGGTCTCTAACCACTGCAAATAAACTCCAGACACATGCACCACCATGTGCATCTGGCTTACATGGGTTCTGGAGAGTTGAACCTGGGTCCTAAGGCTTCACAGGCAAGTGCCTTAACCACCAAGCCATCTCTCTAGCCCCCTGTGTAATTTTTGACTCTGTGAATAGGATCATAAACTTGGGGAACTGAGACTGGGCTAGAAGGTGGTTTTTTTTTGTTGTTGTTGTTGGGGTTTTTGTTTGTTTGTTTGTTTGTTTTTGCTTGTTTGTTTTTCTCTTTCCCCAGAGAAAGTCTGTATGTATTTAGATGTGCTTGGTGCTGGGGGCATCACCACCTATAGCCTTCTTTAAACTAAATTCTCAGCATAAAAGTTTCAGACCACAAAAGCAACACCAAGGCTGCAAGCCCATGCAGGTCTCCCTTACCCATATGGATCCTGGGAGGAAGCTGTTATGCTCTGCCCTCTCCTGTCAAGGTCTGAGCTCCTCGGCTTCCAGGTCCACCACAGGGACATAGCTGAGGTGACAGGGAGATGGACTGGCTTCTAGTTCACCTCCACCCTGCTTCACGTAGAGCTCTTTCCCCCGTGGTGACTCTGGTCTTTGGCTCCCATCCCTTCTCCAGGAGTCCCTAAAACACCAAAGCTATCCCTTACTGAATTTGGATAATGCACTTAAAGCCAGCTGAAAGCGCTGAGTCACATTTCGGGTCCCCTCACTCAGCATGTGGTGCCATGGGCTCTGAGTCTTCCTCATTCTGCTGCCGTTCTCGGACCACCACAACACAGTGCTGTGCACCAGGTGGGTGCCTTGAACAACACACATTTATTTTCTCACCACTGTGAAGGGCACAAGTCCTGATCAAGGTGCTGGCAAACCTGATTTCTGCTGGAGACGCCTCATGCCTTGTAAGAAGGCCACCTCCCATGGTGGCCTCGCCTCTGTGCACTCTGCAAGTACTCTCTGAGGCCTCCTTCTAACTCTTTCATTAAGATTCGCCTTGATGACATCATTTCACTTGAACCATCTCCCTAATGCCCATTTTCAAATGCAGTCACATTGGCAGGGGTGAGGTGTGTGCATATGAGTTTCAACTTATGAAAGTGCTTAAAAAATTTATTTATTTATTTATTTATTTATTTATTTATTTGAGACACAAAGAGAGGAAGGTAGAGAATAGGTGCATCAGGGCCTCTAACCATTGCGAATAAACTCCAGATACATGCCCCATCTTGTGCATCTGGCTCATGTGGGTCCTGAGGAATCAAACCTGAGTCCTTAGGCTGTGTAGGCAAGTGCATCAACTGCTAAGCCATCTCTCCAGTTGGAAAGTACTTTTTTAAATTTTTATTTTTTAAGTTTTACTCAACACTTTAAAATTCTTTAGTTCAAGAGTCTAAGGTTATAGTATGGAAACACTGGAAACAGACTTCCTAGAGCTAAAGAAAAATAAATAAATAAATAAATAAATAAATAAATAAATAAATAAATAAATAAATAAGGGTTCACATTTTATTGTCATGTCATGGTGAGCCTACTCAACTGGGAAGATTGCTACATGGAACTAGGTTGGAGGTTAGACAAGAAAAAAGGAATTCCTAGCTGTGAGAGGATTCTTTCTTGGCATTGTCAAAGACGCTTACCTTTGTTTGCTTTTGAACTTGGAGGTGTAAGGGGAGGTCTGAGTGAGGCCTGAAACTTCTCTCCGTAACAATTTCATGATCTCCCATTAGGTCTAGCCTTAGCCAGTGTGTGGAGATGAGTAGCCCCATATTGGCCCCTTCCCCACATATCCTGTGGTGGTCATTCCAGCCTGCACTCCTGGAGCCAGCCCCTCTGATGCAGAAAGGTGCTCCTAGCATCTCTGTGGGTCTTCCGTGGGCTTCCGGGAGTGCTGAGGGAATGCAGAGAGGCTGCAAGAGTTCGTGTAATTTTTTTTTTTTCTGGAAACTATCACCAGGTGGGAGAGAAGACAGGGAGCACATCTAGCAACAAGGAGGAGGCTAGCTAGAACCTCCGGGTTGAGGTTGAGGTTGAAGAGTTCTTACATACCATGGACACTGGGGAAAGCAAGAGGCTGGGTTCCTAACCCTGCTCATGGGAATGGTTCTTAGGAAGCTACTCTGGATCCCTCCTTCAGCAGAAAGAAGTGTGTCCAAGTTGGTAGTGTATTTTAGATGACCATTCATGCATTCCTCAAGTGGACATGTGACTTGTGCACTGGAGGGTGTGCTCTAGTGATAGCAGGAGTCTAAATTTATAGGACATAAATGCAGAGTATGGGTAAGTACTGCAGATGGTATGTCCACAGCACCGGGGGCCAGCCAGGCAGAAGTCACTAGCTAGAAGAGGTGGATGTGAGCCTGGCAGGCTGAGTAGGTGAGGAAACCAGCATCTCAGAGTGAGCTCAGGCACCGAGGTTGCGTCCAGCCTCTTAGAATGACAGTAAATCACCGAGACTGGATCAGGTGAGGATGGAAAGCAAAGCAAGAACCAGATTGCGATGAGCCCATGGACTCAGCTGAGAGGCTTGGATTCTATCTTGAAACAGCATTTTAAAGCTAAATGTATTAGGCGCCGTTAATAACAATAATGGATTTTATTGTATGCCTAGCCTGTGCCAATCACTGAGCTAATCCTTCTGTATAAATGATTTTATTTCATTTGCTTAATAGCATAATGAACTAGGTTTTAACAGACCCGCCTGATGGATGAAGAAACTGGATTATGGCTGGGTTAAAGGTTGGAAATGACCATAGCACACAGCCAGTAAGTTGCAGAGAACATGGGAGGGGCTGGGATTGGCAGCAGCGGGTGAACTGGGAAAGGACAGATCTGAACAGTAACAGGAAGTCAGAGCTTCTTTGAGATCACTGGTACACTCGAGCAGATGACGCAGGAGAATACTGTGGGAGCAAGACACGGGTATCCAAGCCGGAATGCCGTACCATCAACCAGGGCTTGGGAGACAGGGAGGATGAAACAGACCAAAGAGACATAGAGAGATTTGGGCGCCCTTTCATTAGCACATGGAGAGAGAAGCCAAGGGGTGGTACTTATCAGAAAGGATGAAGAGGGGATGGAGAGATGGCTCAGCAGTTAAGGCACTCGCCTGCAAAGCCAGAGGACCCAGGTTTCGATTCCCCAGGACCCATGTAAGCCAGATGCACAAGGTAGCCCGTGTGTCTGGAGTTTGTTTGCAGTGACTGAAGGCCCTGGCATGCTCATTCTCTCTCTCTCTCTCCCTTCCTCCCTCCCTTGCTCCCTCTTTAGTTCACTCTCTAAAATAAAATAAAATAAAATAAAATAAAATAAAATAAAATAAAATAAAATAAAATAAAGTAAGGGTGAAGAGACCCCAACTGGATACAAAACCATCCTTACAGGTAGAAGAAATGAAGAAGGAGCTGTCAGAGAGGTAGGAGGAGAATCTGATACAAAAGCAGGACGTTTCCGGCTTGGGAACCTCTGACAATGTTAGTGATGAGAGAAGGCCTGTGGAAGAGGACGCAAGGCTTTAGCCTTGGCAGGAGGCCCACTCTGGGGGTAAAACAGGCAGCCAGACAGGGCTGTGGGCAGACAGAGTGAGGTCTTGGAGGTCAGAAGTACAGACACCCTGCCCTGTGAAGAAAGGAGCGGAGCGTGGGCAGTAGCGCCTGCAGGAGAGTGGGCGAGTGGAGAGAAGGAAGGGAGGATGAAGAGAAGGCTTTGGGTACTTGGGGTGTTCTTTGTTAGGTTAGTGTATTGATTGGAAACTGGAGAGTGTGTGCAGGCCAGGGGCAGGACCAGCAGAGAGAGAGAAAGTGGATGTGTGGGAGGAAGGAGGCAAGGAAAAGTGGAGGGATGCATGCCTTCCTATGTGAGGAGCCGAGAAGACAATGCTGCTAGGAGCCAAGAGATTCAGGGCAAGAGGGAGGCACAGGACACACGTCCTCAGTCCCTTAATTGGGGACCAACCATGCATATCAGACAGCTGAGCACATGTGGGTATGAGGACCCTTCCTGAAACTACAGCCCTCTCCATAAGGCCCTGGTAAAGCTACAGCTTCCGGCTGTGCTTGGGAGGAAGCTGGGAACACTCAGGCCCCCAGAGCTGTTCATGAACGTAGGTCAGGATCCCAGCAATAAGTAAGCATTTGTAGGCTCTGATGCTCCATACCATGGGGACAAGAAGAGCTCAGTCATACTGCAGAGGCAGAGGAAGGGTCCATCTCACTGCACTAGAAATAAAACCAGCATCACTCCTGGAAGCTGGGGAGGCACAAGGAATAGGAGAAGTCAGGCAACCAGAGAGGTGAGCAATGCCAGCCTCCATCAGCATCCTCTGCCCTTGCCTGTTGATTGGGGTGACCTTGGCAATGCCAGCCCTCCCAGGAGCATTTGGGCCACTCAAGCCTTTATGGTATTAATCTGATGTTTCTATTCATATACAGAGGTTTCCCAAATGTGGCTAACCATCAGAAATACCTGGGGAGTCTTTAAGGGCAGATACCCAAACTGTTCGCCAGAGCACCGATTCAGCAGGTCTGCGGTGAATGCGTAGAGCCTTTACATTAAGTAGCACCTTGATGGCTGCACTGTAAGCAGACCCCTCCTGCTGGAAAAGCCCAGAGTCTAATGTTTTCTGCTTCCTTCAGGCAGCCCTGACTTTAGCCACATTGAATTCTGCTTCAAAGACTTGCCTGGCCTTTAACACTTCTGTCTGGGCACATCCTGTTCCCGTGTCTTCCTTGCTCCTCTACGAGCCTCCTTCCTCTGCCCGCAGCTCTCCATCACCACCTGACTGTATGCACAGCCCCCCTTCCACTCCGTACCCCCCAGCTCCCTAGTACACTGAAAGCAGCTTGGCTCTGGCCAAAGGGGAGTTCTGCAGAAGTTTAAGGATGTCCACAGCTGATGGTTGTGTGTCTGCCCCTCTTGGCCTTGGGGTGCTTGGTGCCTCATCTTGTTAGGACCACTCAGCTCAGCTCAGCCTCAAGGAAGAAGACGAGGCTGGAGGAATTTCTGTAGTCAGGCTAGAGCCAGACCTCACTCCTGCCTTTTATTTTGCAGCTTGTTGGTATCTACTCCAGGCATACTACCCAATTTGCATATGAGCCTCTGGGTTTGATAAGGAAATTCCATCCATCTTCACTAGAACAGAAGGAAACCTGGAGGGGAGCAGAGACAGAGAGAGGATGGGGCAAAGTGGGAGGAAAGAAGCAGCGTGAGAGGAAAAAGGAAAAGAAAGCCCCTTACATGAACTCAGTGACAAAGGCGAGAGCAGTGTAATTTTGACCCCTTGCTGACCCTCGGCAGGCAGTGCTTTCCCCTGTGTAGACTCCAGGACGCAGGAAACTCTCCAGCTTCAAGATCAGATTGTAGGCTGAACAGTGTCAGGGACACGTTCATTGGTCCATTTGTTTACTTGTTCATTCAGTCAAAAAAAATTCAGCCGGGCTGGAGAGATGGCTTAGCGGTTAAGGCGCCTGCCTCCTAAGCCTAAGAACGTTGGTTCCAATCTCCAGGTCCCACGTTTAGCCAGATACAAAGTGACGCAAAGGTGCAATGCTGCACTTGACCACAAGGGGGTGCACACATCTGGATTTCGTTCGCAGCAGCTGAGAGGCTGCTGGCGTGCCCATCTCTGTCTTCCTCTCTCTCTCTGTCTCTCTCTCTCTGTCTCCAAAAAAAAAAGAAAGAAAGAAAAACCATTCAGCCATGCTGCTGTCAGAATCTGGTGCCTCCAGCAGCCTGTGGCTGGGTGGTGGCAGAAGGACTCTTTAATGGTCTTCCCAAGTCCAGCCCCATACTGTCTCCGTGTTACAGGATTTGTTGGCATTCTTCCACCTCCAGGACTACTGAAGCCCTGGTGTTGAGGTCAACTCCACGCTGCTGGGATAAACTTCCAAACCAGGCACAGTTTGTGGGAGGAAGGGATTTATTTGAAGCTTGCAGATCTAGAGGAAGTCCCATTGATGGCCGAAGAAGCTGGCCCCTTTTCACAGATCCAGGCAGAGAGACACATCCACACACCAGCACCACAAGGAGAGCAAAACTGGCAGCCAAACAATGGGGAGCCAGGGCAGAACTCACTCTGCGTACCTTCAGGCTCGAATTCAGATCCATCCCCAAGGACACCCCCCCCCATTTGAATAACACCTGAGTCTCTTGGGGACCATAAATTCCAACTACCACACCTTGTGTCCTTGTACTCCCTTCGCTAAGCTGGAGACAGGCCCATCCCACAGCAAGGAGCACAGGCCTGGGATTTGACCTCTATCCCCATGCTTCTGAGGCATAGCGCTCAATACACCATATTGTTTATGGTGTACTCACGGGCCCATGTAACGCCTCCACCATCATGTTTGTGCCTCACTAAAAGCCTAGCATAGCATGAGGCAAGTGCATAATAGCTGTTAAATGATTAGCTGAATGAATAAATGATTAATTTAATGGCTTACTGCTTTCAGGCCCAGCAAAATTAAACTGCAGGAGTAACCAAGGATTCAGGTACCCTGGGTGTTCCTGCCCCTGCCCCACTCCTCTAGTTCCTGAGGGTTCTGCCCGCAGCCTCCCCACAGGCCTCCCTTCCTCCAACTTGGGAGCTCCTCCTGCCTGCTAAAGCCACTCCTTCCTTCCGTGGTACCAAAGTCACCCCAGCAGCAGCATCAAAGTTGCCTGAGCCAAGCCCAGCCCCCAGGAGCTCAGAGAAGTGCTGAGGAAAGAGAGGAGGGACCAGGGCACCCTGCCACGTTGGGGCCTCTAGGGAGCCGGGGCAGTGAACAAGCTATAGGAAGTTCACACTTTCCATGCTGAGATGTCAAGAGCTTGTCACCTCATCTGTGGTGACGAAGACCCTTCTCCAGAACCTTCTGCCAGTACCTGAAGTGTGGCTCTGGCTACAGGAAACTCCTCCACAGATGACTGAACACCACATGGCTTATTTTTTCCATATTCCAGAAATCCAGAGATAAGCATCCCGGACTGGCTTGGTGGTTTCTTCAGTGTCTTGGCCTTCTTATATGTTCCCTTTACCATTCTTTTCACATAGCTTTTGTCCTTGTGCTCATAAGAAAACATCCCAAGGACTCTTCAGCTTATGTTTCATTGCTCATAGTTCTGTCATATAGCCATTCTTTGGTGATGAGCTTGGCTACGTACACTGCCACACTCCACACTCCCAGGGAAGCCGGAGTTCTGTGAGGAAGACTGTAGCAAAATTTACCATTTTGTTGCCAGGATAAAATGCCTAACCAAATCAGCTTGTGGATGGAAAGGGTTTATTTCTGGTGCACATTTTCAAGGGACATTTCACTGCAGCAGGGAAAGCGTGGCCTAAGCAGACAGCCAGACATCACATCTTCACATATCAGAGGGAGAAAAAAAGAGAGAGAGAGAGAGAGAGAAGCAGGGGGAATATGCCAAGTGTGGTAAGTGGGGCTTGGCTATAACACCCAAGGCCCAATTCCAGTGACACACCTCGTTCAGCAAGGCTCCACCTCCCAAAGGCTCCACAGCTGGGAATTAGGTATAAGGCTTAATCACAGACACATGAGGTTTGGGGACATGTTGCATTCAACCCACCACAAATGGATAGAGAAGGGTAACCAATGCTGTGTCTGTCCCCAAATCACATAATAGTAGCTAGATCAAATTAGTATTGTCCTGGTTGAACCAGGGCCTTGACCTTTCCTTCTGGCTCATTCTCCACCTTTGTTGGTGACCCCTGAAATACCTTTATTTAACTCTGGGGTGGCCGAAAACTGAGTGTGACAACTATTGCTCTAGGGCACAAGTCAGAAAACCTTTTCTGTAAAGAGCTATGTGGTAAATATTTTAGACACTAAGAACCACGTGAGATCTCTGTTGCATACTCCTCTTGCTTATGGGTTTTTGTTTATTTCACTCTTAAAAAACATGAGAGCCTTCCTTCACCCTAGGGAGCATGTGAAAATAGGCGAGGGGATAGTCGGAGCCTGAGAGCCATCATTTCCAAACCCCTGCTGTAGATAAAGCACGACCCTGAGAGCTTGGGGACAAAGGGAAAGATGGGCCATGGAGGCAGAGTGCCAGATAGGAGCCTGTTTTAGAGGAACGGCAGTAAGTTGTCTAGTTCTCTTAGAATTCCAGACCCCACTACCCACCGAGTTGAATTGTGAGATGCTGGGCAGTCTCACCTGTACCTTCGTGGGAGGCTAACAGGACTTGATGCCCAGTCCCTTGACCAGTCCTAGACAGCACTTTGGAAAGGAGAACCGCGTCCCCCATGGCCCCACCCTGATCTCCCTCAGTTTTCAGGACAAGCATCCATGTGTTGAGCAGTCCCATCTCCAACCTCTGCTTACTCACTCACTCACTCACTCACTCACTCACTCACTCACTCACAGACTCCAGCTCCCCTAACCTTCCTCCCACCCTCATTCTCTGCACCAGCTCCTGCCAGGAATCCCTGCCTCTTCTTCCTTCACATTGAACCTAGCTTCCCATGTAGTTGACCATGAAGTCCACACAGCCTGATCTAGCTGCTGGGTACCATCTAACTGCAGACTCACCTGGCTCTGCTCCTAGCCCCACCCTCCCATGCCTCAACTGCCTTCCCCTGGCTCACTCTTCACATTGCCTACACGGAGCCCATGCTGCCAGGCCCTGCTCACCCATCTCCTCTGTGCACACTCCTTCCCATCCTTGCACTCCCGGGTGCTCACCACCAGCACGGCATCCTTGGCATTTCGATGCTGCCATAAGTTGTCGTGAGATAACTCATGGGAAGCAGCTTGCTCCGTGCCCGGCACATGACAGGTGCTCAGTAATTATGTCTTGGATGATGGGTTTGTTTATTCATTTATCTAATGGGCTTAAGTTGGGTGTCTGAGCTGTATACAAATGCGTCTCTTGATCATACCTATTTCTCCTGCCGAAGGTTCTTCTGCCTCAGCAACGGGCTTTGTGAGAGTGATTGATGGGTGTGTTTGTTAGTGAGTCATTATAGGATCCTGTCTTTAAACAATGGCCAAAGCAGAGGAAAAAAAAAGAAGAAGAAAATCATGAGTTCCTGGCACACTGGGCCCACCCTGAAGCTGCAGTGCTGGGTGCATTGGGAGGGGGTGGAGCTTGTTTTAATTAGCCCCTACATCCAGGTCAGTGCTCCAAAGTGAGTTCAAGTCCAAGGCAGTTAGAACCGGTGGTGTGAATCATTTTATGACTCTGGGTTCTGCCCTTCAAAGCAGTATTTTTCCCTTTATGGGCCCGATAATCATACACTCCCTCCCTGGAGATGGCTAGGAGAGGAGTGCCCTCCACCCCAGGTCTGGCTGGAAGGGGCTCATGCAGTGATAATTTGCATGCCATGGTCATTGTGGAGTCCTGGCCCCTCCTCCTGCAGACGATACCAGCTGGCTTGGGTACTTTCTTTGCAAGCAAGTGTTTGCTGAGAACCTGCTGGGATCCAGCCACGAGCCTGGGACGGCCTGAGTGGGTCTGTCACAGTCCAGCCTTAGGCACCTGAGGCTTTGCTAGGATCTCCAAGGCAGTGGAACAAGGTGACAAGGAGGCTGCTTGGCCTCCAACTGCCTGGTATAATGCTCCTCTGCCTCCGTGCTGTGTGAGCCTAGGCAAGCTGCCTCAACTCCCTGTGCCTGGGCCTTCCAGTTTGTGAAATGCAGGTGATCAGACTAGCTACTGTGAGTTTTACATCAGCAGATTTGTGTAAAGTGCTCAAAATACAGTTCACCTCATTGTCAACATCAGCACTTATAGGGAAGAAATTTTGTAAAAGAACATAATCGATTACGACTAGGTGTCTCAAGGAATCTTCTAGACCAGGAGTTAGTAAACTAGGGTCTAGGGGTCAAATGTGTAGCGCATCACTCACTTTATAAATAAAGTTTTATTGAAACACAGCCATGTTCACTCAAGTACCTGTTTGTGGCTGTTTCATATTACAACAAAGCTGGGTTGTTATGACAGAAACGTCTGGACAATCTGTGCTCTAAATACTGTGAGGGGTCCCAGAGTCTGGCAGTCTGCCCATGCTGGGAATCAGGAAGAACGTGGAAAATGATCTGTCACTGGACCCTGTCCAAGCCCCTGGCATGTGCCTGGCATGCTGACAGGCACTGTGGGTATAAAGGCAGACCTGGATCAGTCCTCTGGGAGTTTATGGAGTAATAGAGGGTCATATAAACAGATCAATTACAGGTAAGTGAGAGGAAGATGCTGAGAGACAGTGACCGCCCCTTCTTCAAGGCAGGTCTGAGAGAACTTAGAAGAGAGGAAGCTTGATGCTGAGACATTTGCCAGCAGAGCAGTGGGGAGAGGGAGGGCCTTAACAACTCTTGGTCATAACTAGACTTTTCTAATCACTGTGGCCAAATACTTGGCACGAACCCATTTAAGGTACGAGAGGTTTATTTTGGCTCAAGGTTTAACAGAATAGAATCCATTACAGCAGGGAAAGCAAAGAGGAGTTCATGGTGACAGGAACATGGGACTGCGGTTCCTTACCTTTCAACAAACCAGAGAACAGAGCCAAACAGGAAACTGCATACTTCAAACCCTGCCCATCTAAAGATCCACTTCCTTAAGTCTCCACAAGTTCCCCAAACAGGGCCACCACCTGACCAAGTGGGGGACATGCTACATTTAATGCATAACAGCACCATGATGGGCATGCCCAGGACCCTGCTGGCCATACTGCCTGTGTGACGGGGTGGAAGGTTAGCAAGGAACACATGTGTCAGAGTAAGAAACAACAACCCCAGAAATGTTTTGCGTGGCAGAACTGTGGAGGGTAAGAGACAGGAAAGGAGCAAAGGATCAACTGATGTTACCATTAGCTCACAGAGAATGTTCTGGATGGGAAGCCAAGAAGGGCCAAGGAATCCCCATCCACCAAGGACAGTTAAACACCGTCCCAATAACCCAGTAGCCCAGACCAAACACGGCGTACTGTACACACGCATCCTCCTTCACCAGGTTCTTGCCACCACCCATGAATTGGGCTCCTGATTTTTGGCCATCCCTCAGTATTGTAGCTTTTAGAACAGAAATCTCATGTCAGGCCCTGGTTTCCGTTATTCCCACAATTCCCTGTTTCCTTTAGGACAAAACCCCCAGATCATTAGCATGACCTTCAAATGTCCATCATGTGACTCCTGCTTCTCTCGTGTCACCATCCTCTGCCTCCGAACTTAGCTCAGGAACTGTAGATTAATGAGAAGTCTCTGGGCAAGACACGCCATCCCTTTCCTCTGCTCCCCGCTGTGCTGATTGCCTCCCTTCCGTGTCACTTGGTTGACCCCCATCTGGCTCATCTTCCAAATGCTGCCAGGGCTTCATTTCTTCCATGAAACCCATAGGCCTTTTTCCTAGCCAGTCAGATTGTTCCCTCCCATGTCTACTATAGACTGACTGAAGAGCTCCTTGGTGTTCTGCCCAGAGCTGCTCCCCTCTGTGAACCCCTTGCCCATGCTGAGGTGCTGATGGGGAAGGGTACCAGGCTCAAGACCGGGGTCAACATCAGTTTGTTTCTGCAATCCTGAGGTGTTAGTGGTGAGATTACACTGGCGTCCAGGCTGGGCTCTGGCCTGGTCTGGACATGGAAAGTGTTCGTCATGACCAGGAATAGCTAACCATGGCAAGCCTGTCCTTCTTGTTTGCTAGAGTAGAAAGCCCAGAGGACATCCAGGATCCTGGCGATGACCAACATTAGATTCAAAAGGACAAAAGAGTCCATTGCTCATTTGCCCAAGCTAGAAACCTGCCAGGCAGCTTAGATTTCTACCTCATTTCACCACCCCACCCCAGCCCCCATCCATCCACTTACACATCCCTAAATGTCATTAGAACTTGGCCTCTCCTCCATCACATCCCTGTGCCTCTGCCAAAGCCAGCAACCCTCCTCACCAGCCAGCTCACAGCTGCCAATCAGTTCCACACCAGCAGTCAGGCTGTTGTCCCCTCCCTCAGGAGAAAGCCCAGTCCTTCATAGAGGAAAAGCAAGGGAAGGCATTTGAATCAAGCTCCAGGCAAATTCTTCACTTCCAGATCTTCCCAAGTCGCCTCTTTGCACTGCAGGCCCAGCCCTACAGTCCCCCAGAGTGGGTGCGGCAGCTGAAACGCCTGCTATAGCTTGTACTGGAATCCTTCTCTGCCACAGCCTGGGTCCTGTGCACCTGACTCCTCCTCAGAGCACCTCCCCCATCTGCCAGCCACTGCTTTGGTCTGGTAGCATTGTCCATAGTCCTCAGGATTCCATTAGATGTCACCTTCATGAGTGGTGTCCCCTCCCTCCTCTGCCACAGGCTCCTCTCACTCTACATCCCCCCACCATGGCACCAGTCACCTGGGATTATGGGTACCGGTTTACTTCTTGATTATCTTCCTTGTGGAAAACAGGGACAGTGTGGCATCTAGGATGGAACCCACCCCATAGGCTGACATGTGGCAGTTGCTTAGCAAATATATGTGGACAACAGGACTAAGGCAAGTTAAGAAAGAGCAATCTTGTCCAACTCTCCTTCTGAGACCATTCATTTAGTCAGTGTATAAACCAGTGACAAGGATGGGGAGAAGCTGGTGGAGGAGAGAAAGAGAGAGAGAGAGAGAGAGATTGAGACTTCAGGTCCCTGGAAGCAAGAGAGCTGTGATTCCACATGTGGCCTGATCCTGCCGCCGAGCCTGTGGGGATTTCCACACGTTAAGGCATGAAGAAAGCATCCAGTCATCTTGCAGTCAGCCAGATGTGCCTGATGGCGCTTTGACAGCCTCTGGAATTGGCCAGATGCACCTCAAACGTCTTCAGAGACATCAGGGGGCCCCAGGGACTGTGGCCTACAGAGAAACACTCGTAAGGGTGGCAACAGAAATGTGGAGAATGGGGTCACCGGAGACTGTGAGCATTAGGAAAGCTGAAGTGATTCCCTCACAGTTCCTGCCAAGCCCCCCTAACCCTGTGCTCCCTCCTAGGTGATCAAGCTAGCCTTTGAAGAGTTTGATCTGGAGAGGGGCTACGACACCCTGACAGTCGGGGACGGTGGGCAGGATGGGGACCAGAAGACAGTTCTGTACATGTAAGTGAAACGCTGTGTGTGGTCTAAGGCCAGGGTATCTCATACGCATGGTCGGGAGAGTGGGTGAAGGGCATAGGCTTGCCAAGTCCTGGTCCTCAGATCCTAGCTACAAAGACCGTGCTCTGCATCCTCTCTCCTCCCCAGCCAAGGGGAACAGAGCTCTTGGGATACATTTGGCCCAAATATGCACAAGAAATTCACACAAAGTGTGTTCAGACCCAGCATCCTCCAGGGTAGGGCAAACAGAGGCTTTGCGTACACATCTGGCACTTCCCATGGGGTCATCTGCTTCTGTGCACACCCCGTTTCTGTCACCCCACAGTGTCTTCTCCTGGCCACATCTGTCCCTGGCAGTCTGATTACTCACTGAACCCACAAACATATTTTCTTAACCTTCCTACATGCTCAGAACTTTCTGGGATATGTACTTCAGACAGAGTGGGTAATCTCCTAAGCCAAGGAAGTCCAGGATGGCATTGTCTCATCCAGGGAGAGAACCATACAGGGCTGTCTTTGTATTCCCCTAAGTTGGGCCTTTGCTCCCAGGAGTCATTTCACCCTGCACAGTATCCTGACACCGATCCAGGAGCTACTTCTGTGCTTATGCATGTGACCCAGCTCCACCATCAGTGACAGGCCCGGAGTGGGCCTGGCTTCCCTGAGATGTGGTCAGCTGGGCCATCATTCTACTTGGGTGCCTTGGCAGGGTGCAATCTTCTAAGTATCTCTCTCCTGACAGCCTGACAGGGACATCGGTCCCAGATCTCATCGTCAGTACCCACCATCAGATGTGGCTCCTCTTCCAGACAGATGGCAGCGGCAGCTCCCTGGGATTCAAGGCTTCCTATGAAGGTAAACCCACCCAGGCACATGCCCAGGGTTCAAATCCTGACTCAGTCCTGTGACTCTCTCTTTGACCTCTCTGAGCCCCTGCTTCCTTCTTTGTTCAGTACCTCCCATCACCCCCATGAACCTGGATATTTTGAGGATTTTTTGGGATAAAGCACTTAAAACACTAGCTATCCAGCTCAGGTATATGCATCTGTTCCATCTCTGATTCATAACTGGCTCGTGTAGGCTTTCTAAGCCTCTTTACACTAGGGGTACGAGCTTCCCTGGCTACCTGTTTGGGGGCCATGGTGATACATGAGCAACTCTGTCTAGGACACATTGTTAGTGGTCCTAGAAGGATGTTAACAAGAGTCTTCATTCAAGCAATAGTGAACTCTGGAGTCCAAGAGTGTTCCCATCACTGCCCTTCATGAGCTTCCAAAGCCCCTGTTGGTCAAAGAAGCCCCATCATGAGGGCAGGAAAAGCCATTCAATACGTAGCTGTTATGCCCTGTGAGGTACCAGGCACTAGACTAGCCTTGGGGTAACATGTGCCAGGCCCAGGCCTTGCCACTAGTGGGGAAATTGAACAAATGACTGTTAAACCAAGATGGACACCAAACAGCCAGTGGGAGTGCAGGGTGGGAGCAGGCCTACCCTTGGTTCACATCCCTAAAGTCTTCTTAATGACCGAGTGACTATTAGAGAGCTAGGTCTGAGGGGCAAGGGAAGGGCAGCTTGCATCCACTTGATCCACCAAAGGGTCCTCCCATGGCAGGATCTGCACTGCCTCCAGTCTGGGCACACAGGAGGTGAATCTCTGACAAAGAACCCTACACCAGGCTCAGACGACAGCAGCCATGCATTCGTGCATGGTCTGAAGGTGCTGAGTCTGCAAGTGTCACAGCAGGACTGGCTCCCTCTGACTGTGGGTAGCATCCTTCCTTGTCTCTTCCTTGCACACCCGGTGGTAGCTAGCAGTTCTTGGCACTTTATCTTATACTTCATCTTCCCGTCTCTGCCTTTGTCACCACACGTTTCTATGCGCATGTCTGTCCTCATAAGGGCACCAACCATGCTGGGTGATCGCCCACCCTACCCAGTGTACCCTCGTGTTGATTACATCTGCAAAGATGTCACACCCGAGTGAGGTCACGGGTAGGTGCAAAGACTTAGAAGTGCAACTCTGTCTAGGACACATTGTTAGTGGTCCTAGAAGGATGTTAACAAGAGTCTTCATTCAAGCAATAGTGAACTCTGGAGTCCAACATAGCTTTTTGGGACTAGCAACTCAACACAGAGTAGGAGG
This sequence comes from Orientallactaga sibirica, assembly GCA_036365145.1. Lineage (NCBI taxonomy): Eukaryota > Metazoa > Chordata > Mammalia > Rodentia > Dipodidae > Orientallactaga > Orientallactaga sibirica. Next base: position 35,620,073 of record JAEOAD010000014.1, read on the forward strand.
CTAGCCCACAGGCATAACGCTGACATGCTGTGATGTCCTTTGGGGTGAAGATAAGGGTTGTGCTCTTCCAGAAGTAGCGAGCCTGGGTCTAGTCAGGCAGAATAGCAGACAGGGTGACAAAGGCTCAGTGCGAGTCTTGGTTCTGTCGCTTTGTAGCTCTCTGGTGGCCACAGAGCTTTCCAAGCTGTTTCTTCATTGATGAAATTGAGTTCATGATGCAACCTCAGTCACAGAGCAATCTGTGAAAATGGCTAGATTAAAAAAAATGTGCCAGGCGTGGTGGCGCACGCCTTTAATCCCAGCACTCAGGAGGCAGAGGTAGGAGGATCGCCGTGAGTTCGAGGCCACCCTGAGACTACAGAGTGAATTCCAGGTCATCCTGGGCCAGAGCGAGACCCTACCTCAAAAAACAAAAAACAAATACAAAAAGAAAAGTGAGAATGGGCCAGACCTAGTGGTACAGGTCTGTAGTCTCAACAACTAGGGAGACTGGGGCAGAAGGATCAACAGTTCAAGGCCTGTGAGTGAATTCAAGGTCAGCTTGAGATGTAGTGAGACTCTGTTTGGAAATAAAAAGTGAAAAGTGAGCTGCGGACCCAGCTTAGTGTTAGAATACTTGCCTGCAATGCGAGTCCTAGATTCCCTCACCAGTGCAGAGCAGGGGGAGGTGGGGTGGTAGAGTGGTTGGGAATCAAATCAACAAATGAGCACGTGAGTGAGGACATGCATACAGTTACACCTGAGCAGTAGTGGATGGTTGAAAGAGACCTGGGCCAGAAGCCAGGAGACCCTGATCCAGGTCCAGTTGGGTCACTCAGTGCTGTGGAAATGGGAATGGATTTGGACACACAGTTCCAAAATCTACGACTGTTTTCATCCGTAAGGAGGAATGAGCCCTGATAGCCACATATCCTCAGTCAGTCTGTCCAGATCTGGATAAGGTACAAATCGCTTGAGCCTAAAAGATGGCAGTGCCAGTCAGCAGACCAAAAGTGTGGAGCGGGGAGAGCTCGTTGGCCAAAGTGTAGGAAACAATGACTCAGAGAGAAATATCCCAAGATAAGCCGTTCGAATACACTCCTAGGAGCTTGCTGGGCCTTATTCTGCCCTGATCAGCCACCAGTGAGCTGGGCTTAGATGTGGATACCTCAGCTTTAGACACACAAGGAAGGGATTTATGCCAATCCCCATGAGAAATGTTTGTGACTTTCAAATGTTTACTTGAGGGAAAGGTGGATTCAAGACCTGAGAGTTTCGTCCAAATATTTGAAGATTTGGCACGTGGGCAAAAGGAATTGGTTTGGTTGTGTGATTTCATGGGAAAGGAACACGCATCCATCAAGCACCTACTGGGTGCCAGCAGCTTTACATTCACCCTCTCGGGGTTTTCCAGGGATGAAGCCCCGAGGACCACTAAAGTGGGGTAGGGGATGCCCAGAGAGGAAGGGTTCCCACCTGCCTTCATCTTTCCCCTTTCTTCTTGTTTACTCGTCATAAACCTTCCTTTAAGAGAGAACTCATAGATGGGGCTGGGGGGATGGCTCAGTGGATAGAGAACTTGCCCTGTAAATGTGAGTATCTGAGTCCAGCTGGGTAAAGCTGGCCACTGTAGCACTAGAGACTGTGATCCCAGTGTGCCCAGGGCGAGCAAGGGGCAGGGACAGGAGAATCACACAAAAGCTCAAAAGCTCGCAGGCCAGCTGGTCTGGTTCACACAGTGGTAAACAACTAGACACTCGCTCAAATAATGTGAAAGGTAAGGACAGTCACCCAAGGTTTTCCTCTGAACAGCACATGTGCACTCAAATATGCGCACACAAAATATTCATAGCTGCACACTGAGAAACACGAATTCATCTCATATGATGCTGATTACTGTATTTATTTTTTTTAATTTATGTGTGGTGTGATGTGGTGTGTGTGGTGTATGCAGTTATGAGCACCCTGAGCATATGCCTGCAGAAGCCAGATTAGAATGTCAGGTGTCCTCCTCTGTCACTCTTCTCCTTTGTTTCTTTGAGATGGAGTCTCTCTCAGATCTGGAGCTGCCATTTTTTTTCTGGTCGCACTGGCTGACCAGTGAGCCCCAGTGATGCGCTTCCTTCTTCCCCTCCCTACTACTGGGGTTACAGGTGTGCAAGGCCATGCACAGCGTTTTGTGGGAGTGCGAGGTATGGAACTCAGGTCTTCATGCTTGCGTGGCAAGCACTGTCACCCACTGAGCCATCTCCCTGGACCCCAAAGGTTGCCATTTGATAGAAGAGGCATCTGAGCCCAGAGAGGTGAAGTTTAGAAAGTACCAGTGCTGGGATTTGAGTCCACATCTCTCTGGCCTTAAAAGCCATGATTTCCCCCATTCTGAGAGCCCTCCAAAGCTATAGAATTTTAATTCCTTTTAAAATCATTACAGAAACTTAAGCTTTGTCACCATCAAATGTACCCTATAGCAGAAGCCTGGATTCCAGGTCCTCAGAGGCTGGAGTTTTGTTTATGAGTTTGTTTGTCCAATTCACTCACCAGGAGTGACTAAGCCCTGCCCTGTGCTGGGTGCTGGCATCACAAGAGTGAGCCACCTAGATGTGGCCTGAACACACTGGTGCGAAGGCCAGCCACAGACAAGTGTCAGCTGGGCTTTTTCTTGGACCTGTGACAAGAGGATGGACAATCTGGGTGTTTAGGGGCTCACTAACCCTCATCACTGTTGTCAGGCTCTGTGCACAGAGGTAACCAGCTTTGTGAAGATAAAACAGACTCCGGAATTAGATTGAACCTAACGCATCCAAGATGGGTCCCCACTGCATGACCTCAGGCCTCAGGAACATCCTGTAGTCTCTCTGAGCCTCAGTTTTCCTTCTCATAAGACGGAGATGGACTGGGAGATGGTGCAACAGTTAAAGGCACTTGCTTGCAAAGCATGGTTGCCTGGGTTCAGTTTTCCCAGCACCCAATGCAATGGGAGGTGGAGCCAGGAGAATCCCAAGCTTGAGGGCCAAGCTTCCTTTGCAGTCTGGAAGTTTATTTGCAGTGGTAAGAGACCCTGTCTCAAGGTAGAGAGCAGACACCTTGAAGCTATCTTCTGACCTTCACATGTGTGCCATGCCATGACACACACACACACACACACACACACACACACACAAAATAACTTTTTTTAAAAATACAGACATAGGGCTAGAGAGATGGCTTAGCCATTAAGGCACTTTCCTGCAATGCTGGAGGACCCAGATTCAATTCCCCAGGACCCATGTAAGCCAGATGCACAAGGTGGCACATTCATCTAGAGTTCATTTGCAGTGGCTAGAGGCCCTGGAACACCCATTCTCACTCATTCTATCTCTCTCTCTCTCTCTCTCTCTCTCTCTATCTGCCTGCCTGCCTCTCTCTCAAGTAAATATCCAAAGCAAACACAGAGATAATAATGCTATCCTCACATGCTGTTAAGACATGAAACGGTGCCTCGGGAAGCTCCTTACATGCTTCCTGGCATCGGGACAGCACCTTCCCCTTAGAGGCTGCCAGTGTTCCCCTCCACTCAAACCTGTCCAGGTTCCTATTTTCTAGGCTAGGCCTGGGTCTGCCTCCTGTGGCCCATGTTGCCTCTGACAGACTCATGTGTTGGGTCTTAGCCTCCTGCCAGCATCCCCACAGGGCTCTTGCTTCCCAGGCCGGCTCACTGTGCTGCCGTGTGGGTGTGGAGACTGTAGTAGTGAGAGTTCCCAGCGCTCTGACAGAATGCCTGACATAATGGACTTACGGAGGGAAGGATTGGCTTGGATTCTTGGTTTCAGAGGTTGCTCCATGGTCCTTTTCTCCATTGACTCTGGGCCTGTGGGGAGGCAGGGCATCGTGGTGATAGGAGCATGTGGCAAAGGCTATTCACCTTATGGTGAACCAAAAGCAGAGAGACCGGAAGGGAACAGCAACAAGATCCACCCTGCTGCCAGTCATCTCCCTACTTCCTCCATCTAAGAAATACCTCCTCAAGTACTGGCACCTCCACAAAAAACCAAGCCTTCAATATTTGGGGGACACTTCATGTCAAAACCATGATAGAGTGACGTGGAGGAGGTAGAATACTCCTTACAGAAGGCCACAGGCGCCATAAAGCCCTTGAACCTGGTAAACTTCATCCTGTGGGAAGAACCTGGAAAAGATCCCTTGGAGAGGGCTGCTTTCCCCACTCTCTGAGGGGTGAAACCCAGCAGCCTTACATCTGCATGCTGAAAAGTCCCGCTCTCTGCCACCATCGTGTAGTAGGTTGAGTCCCCTGACACTCAATGTGATCCTCTCCCATCGCCAGCCCCTGGTTCTCCACTGCCTCCAGCTGTCCCTCCCCACTGACTTCACAGCTCCTTCCTGCTGCTCCCCAGTGTCTGTCCTGAGACTTCAATCCTCTTCTTCCAGTACCTTCTATAGCTGATCACACCAGCTTTTTCAGCTTTGACTTGGACTCGAACCCTAGAGACTTATACGTCCATTCCACCTGCGTATCTCACTACTGTTTTTCACGTTAGTAGCTTCCCCTCCAACCCCTTTGGCCAGTCCATGTGTACTGGGCAGCCAGGGCTACCATAACAAAGTTCCTCAGACTAGGTGGCTTGAACCACTGATAGGGCTTTTTCTTATAGCTCCAGCGGCTAGAAGTGGATGGTTAGAGTTTGGGCCAGTTCAGTGTCTCTAGGCAGTTGCCTCCTCCCTGAGTCCTCACATGACTTTTCCTTGGAAAAAAGCCTGAGCTCTCTAGAGTTTCTTCATATAAAAACCCAAATCTTGCTGGACGTGGTGGCGCATGCCTTTAATCTCAGGACTCAGGAGGCAGTGGTAGGAGGATCACTGTGAGTTCGAGGCCAGCCTGAGAGACTACATAGTGAATTCCAGGTCAGCCTGTGCTAGAGTGAGACCCTACCTTGAAAAAAAAACACAAAATAAAAAATAAAACAATCACACAAATCTTATCAAGTTAGGGCCCCATTCTTACAATCTCATTTAACCTTAATTTCATAGAGACCTCATTTCTAAAAGCTGTCACCCTGGAGGCTAAAGACCTTGGTTTATAACTGGGGGGGGGGGTCACAAACATTCAGTTCACAGCTCTGTCCCTTCTCCTACAAGCCCTCTACCTCCAACCTCATTCCAACCTCCTCATGCCCCGCCCCATCTCTCAGAGCCCAGATCCCTTCTGTTCTTCGCTAGTAGCGTCCCACTGTCATCACGGAGGTGCAGGCCTCCGTCATCCTTTGTCCCCATGCTGTCAGCACATGCCTCCTACCCAACACCCTTCCCTCCCCCTCTGCTGCATGCCGCACAGTGATTTTCCCAGACGCCAAGTTGGCCACGGCACTCTCCTCCTTTAAAAAAAAAGGGACTTTAGTGACAAGGTCTCATTGACGTCAGTATGAAGTACAGAGTCTTTCACTTGGCATCTCAAGTTCTCCATGGTAATTCCAAAGCAAGTTCTGGCTCCTGTGATTCCGTTCAAGCCACAGATTATAGCACAGTCATCTCTCCAGAGCTTACAGGTCTGGCACAGAGCATGTGTACAGAAAAGCTTTATAAACATGAATTTTTACACAGGCACCCTCCATGGAATCCTTTAGATTCCTTTTTCATGTACCTTATACAGTCTAGTGCTTAGGAACCAAAATCCCTACATTCCCTACAAGTACCCCTAGGCTTTGGGGCTGGGAAAAATACAGTTTTCAGTGAGATACTTTCATGGACTCCCTTGGTTCAGTCCTTCCATTGACGAGCCTGAGTCTTCTCATCTGTGAAGAAAGGTTGGTAACTGGTCCCCTCATTAGGTTTGCCTGAGGACTCTGAAGTCCAGCCCAGGCTTTGAATTGAAGCACCCAGTACAGGGTCTGACATGTAGGAGTCACTGGGTTGAAAGCCCACTTCCCTTTCCTGCCTCTCCAGACCTATAGCACTTCCACACCAGTGCTCAGAGCTTCGGTATTGATGACTTATTCCTCCATGCCATCAGTTACCATCAATCACAGCTCCAGGGAAATTCCACACCCCATAAACATCTTGGACCAAGGATGGGAGGGTAACTAGGGTGGGGATATTCCAAAGGGCGTCAGGCGGCATTTGAAAACAGAGACCCTCACCTCTTTCACTTCTACTCCTTCCCTAGACATACCTTGCCACCTCTGCCCCAGTGCATGTAAGAATTGCTACCCCTTGGGGCAGGCAGGTAATTGCACAGCCTTCCTGTCCCCCAGTATTAAAAGCCTGGTAGGAACACTGGGCCATTTACTTTCCCCAAAGTTCATCCAGTCATGTTCTTCGTGTCTCCGCTCCAGCCTGGGTTGGGGAGGAGATGCGGGCTCTGTCAATACGGAAGGTCTCTGAGCCTAGAAACTCAGTCTCCCTCCACGGGGGCAGCCAGCTGTGGGAAGTACATTTACACTTGCGATTGCTTTGCTTCCCAGTAGAACAAGAAATATTTAAGGAACAGGCAATTAGCACTTAGCAGAAACATTATAAAATTACACCCAACTTGCTAACAAGTTTTCGCATCAATCTGGATGTCTCTTTGCTTTCCTGACTGGAGCCTGGGATCTGGCAGCCTGATGCTCAATCTGGGAGGCTGGCCTAGGGGAGGAAGCGGTGGGAACGCTGCCCCCAAGAGACAGACTTGCAGACTGATGGGGATCGTCCAGGAATGAGGCCCAAGAGCCAGGAGACTCAAGTAGGAATGAGGTCATCTGTTGACTCAGTGTCTGATAGGACCCAGTGATGTGTTACAGACACCCTTAAGGACACCGAGGCCATGGGGACAAGACTGTCTCTGCCATCACCACCTAATTTATAGTCTGTTTTCACCAGCATGGAGTAAGTGCTAGGAGGTGAAGAAATAGAAACGAGTCGCCATGCCAGAGGCTCACAGGGGAAGGCTGGCTCCCTAGAGGACCTGATGTCGGAAACTGAGATCTGATTGGAGGATGTAGAAGAGGCGGTCAGACAACTCGGAGAGACAGGAGAGAGTGCCTTGGAAAACTACACATGGATAGGGAGTAGGCTAAACTCTGCATCAGAATCCATGTTGAGAGTGAGTACGGAGAAGAAAGCCAAGATTAACTCTACAGGCATGACCACATTCCCTTCTCCAGAACACAGCCCTGATGACGCGCACTGAAGCCTGTCCTGAAAGAGATGACCTTGACCCCAGACTTGAAGGAGTCCATGGGCAGCAGCCCAGGACCATTGATTCCTCTGCCTTTGGGACAACACCCCGCCTCTTGCCAGATGTCAAGTACATAGCCATTCTTGGTCTTTCAGCTGCGACTTTCAGGACACTGCTACTTTTTTTCTGGTCCCCAAAGCAGGAAGTCTAGCCAGCAATAACACCAGGCCTGCTCCTGAGCTGCTCATTGAGTTGCCAGCGAACTTTTAAAGGGCTTTCAGGCCTTGGGACCAAGGTTTTGCTAGACAGTGGAAGCCCCTTCCTCTTCTCAGGAACCCCAGTTGGTCTGTCCTGTCCCGTGGGGGACTGTGCTGGCATACACGGAGTACTCTGTGGCCATGCCATTTGCCAGGGTGTCATCAGTCAATAGGATCCGCTCTAAATTCATGGGCTTTCGCAAAATGGTAAACTCCAGTTTGGGGCAATGCAGACAGCTTAGAGGTAATCCATATGTTCTTCATATCCATGGTCACAGCTCCTTCCAAGCCTCCTTCGGTCAGGATCAGACCTATAAAGGCATGCGGAGGAAGGGAGTGGGGGGGGGGAGAACCACCCCTTCATCCATACACTTGTCTTCATCCATACACCAGTCTTGACAGGCATGCTCAGATCCTCAGAGATACGCATGTAGGTGTTTGGCCTCTTTCCCATCAGCAAAGCTGGGGAAGCCAAGTAGAGCGTGGGCCTGTGGTTCTAAGCCAATTTAAGAGAACCAGGTTGCTTTCTGGGTCAGTGGCTCGGAGTTTGATCTGACTGAAGGGCAGTATACCAGCACTGGGGCTTTGGGTCCTGGAGATGCAGAGAGAGGGTGGTCCCCTGGCTTGTAGGAGCTGATGTCCTTTGTGCTAGAACTTCAAGCCAGCTCTTCCGCCGTCCCCATCGGCCCACCTGTCTTTACTGGGATTTGAACTTCCCGCCACAGTGAATATCTAACGCTGCTCAGACACCATCGTTGCATCCCCTGCTCCTCTTTCCTTGTGCTTTCCATGCTTCCATCTGGCCTCCCTTCATCCTCCTGCTGTCAGTTCCCAGAGGCCCCTCTGCACCCTGCATGCCACCAGAAGCTGAGCTACAGACATTGCAGAAACACCACCTGCAGCTCCCAACAGTTGATGTTTACTGGGGTGGGGGGAGGGATGCGCGCCCCAGAGGGCCTCACCTCTGCAGAAGTAGCCCCCCTCCCAAGAGTTGGTGAGACTGCCTGGCAATTCCAGGGAGTACCCAGATTGGCACGCACTCAGGCTGACACTGAAGAATGACTCTTTGTCTGGCAGACAAGCAGGGGGTGTGCGTTTCAGAAAGGGCAGACAGCAGGTGCCCAGTTCCGGCGTGGGAGCCCTGGCAGGGCTCTGCAAACAACGGCGACAATAACAATGAGGAAATGCCACCCCATTACAGTTTCTGTGCCATGTGCAGAATGTTTTGGCACTTGTCTTAAACCCATAAGCTCATTTAATCCTCACAATGACCCTGGAAGGTGGTGTTATTATGTGATTGTTAAATTTTCCATTGCACAGGTGATGAAAGAATCAGTATTGTGTCCCAGGCCCACCATGTAGTGTCAGAACCAGAAAGAAGCAGGCTGGGATGCTGTAGCCTTCATAGTCGCCATTGCTGCCATCCTAAAGAGCACCCAGTTCTGTGGTGTAAAAATCTCAAGGTCAGGGCTGGAGAGATGGCTTAGCGGTTAAGGCGCCTGCCTCCTAAGCCTAAGAACGCCAGTTCCAATCTCCAGGTCCCACATTTAGCCAGATGCAAAGTGACACAAGAGGGCAATGCCACACTTGCCCACAAGGGGGCGCGCGCATCTGGAGTTCGTTCACAGCAGCTGAGAGGCTGCTGGCACGCCTATTCTCTATCTGTCTCCCTCTCCCTCTCTCTCTGTCTCTCTCCAAAAAAAAAAAAAATCTCAAGGTCAGCCCTAGCCAAAGGTGAGACAGAGGGAGTAGATAACGTGCCCGCTATGAGAAGGAAGGGTTTGAACCTGTGGCCTTTAGGAAGCTGTGGACACATCAATGAGCAGGGAACAGCATGATTAGATTGGGGTTCTGGACGTCTTACTACTGTTGGGGTGGGAAATCAGGCAGAGAGGAGATATGAAGAGTCAGGATGCCAGGATGTTCACAGGACAAGGAACCAATTTGAGGGGCCTGTGGGGATCCCGAGAGGGGAGAACTGTGCTGATGCCCACGTTTCCTGTTCAGTTAACCTCCATTATTCCCGAGCACACCCCCTGAGTGTGAGCTCTCCCAGGCCAGCAGTAACGAGTCGTGCAGCTCTGACGTGGGTGCTTAGCGTGGGATTTGGCACAGTTTCTAGGCAGTCAACACCAGCCGGCCTCGTGCACTGCACCAAAGTGTTCCTGGAAAACTGATGGGTGCTCAGTGACCTACACACGTCACCAACCTCAGCCTTCACAGGCCAGGACACAAGACACAAAGAGACCCTTCTGGAGCTATCTGGATGCAGGGCAGGGGGCGAGTCAGGGGCTCAATTTTCCCTGATCCCCAACAAGATTCCCAGGAGGGCAATACTGTTCCTTCTCCCCTCTTACTGCCCTACCTACAATGTCTGGGGCAGTGACCATGAGAACACTGGCTAGGTGACATGGATAGCTACAAGGTATATCTACATTATGAAGGGAAAGAATGGGGTTCCAGGAGAGGAAATAAAAACAGGGTGAAATCTAAGACATGTGGGCAGAGAAAGCGTCTGTGAGGAAGTGATGGCTTAAGTTCAAGTCTGTTAGCATGAGGGGTCAGCCATGTGCAGGGGTAGGAGAAGAAGTGCTAGCTTGGCTGAGGCTCCGTGCGGGAGGCACAAATGAAGTCCCACTGTGGGGAAAAGCAGCGAATGGGAGCCCAGGCTGGGAGTGGTGCTTCTCTTAGAGCCCATCGAATTTACAGAGCACGTGACACAGTTCCTTCTGAACAGACATTGTTATATAAACGGCTTCCCATTTTGTATTGGAAGTTGAAACACCTGGGAAAACTAGGCGGTTCTGCACAGACGAGGGGGTAAAACAGCCGAGCGGGGGAGTAAATATGCTGGGGCCAGTTGTGACGGAATTCCAAAGCAGCTCACCAGCACACTTCTTATGTTTCCTGGCTTGCTTTGGTAGGTCAAAGTAGAGAGAGGGGAAGAAGAGAGAAGGGGTGTGGATGGAATTACATTAAACCATAAACAGGCAATTGCAAGACTGATTTTTCTCCAAGTCAAAATTCCATTCATCTGTTTGTAATTCTGAGTCCCCACATCAGACATGGCTATCAGCTGACCAGAAAGGCCAAGGTCAGAGGCCTTTCAGGCAGACAGTGGAGCACAACGATCCTGTGTTCCCATTGGGGAATTGACAGCGGGCTTGAGGAGAAGGCCCAGGTCAGGACAAGGGGTAGCAAGAGTCAGAAGCCCCTCCCAATCCCTGTCCTTCCCTTGAAGAACCTCCCCAACTCCCGCCGCAGCATGCTTCGTTCTTCATCCCCTCACCTCTGGATCTTGGTCCTCTAGTGAGCCCTCTTTGCACATGCTCCCTTGAACCCGGATTCCCCTGAGGTCATCATTAAGTCTGGTGCCTTCTCCAAGCTAGAGACTCATTTCTTCCCAGGGATGAACTTCAGAAGGGAGGTTCATGCTCCCCTTCCCACCGGTGTGATCTCCTTGGTCCTCACAGCCTCCGGGTCCCTGCCTTCTACCACTCCCATTGCTGTCCTCAGTCCCTTCTTCTCGACTCTGAGTCTTGCCAGTCTCCGGGCCTTGACCACCTTACTTCCTTTCAAAGCACTCCACTCTAGCTGTAACTCGACCTGCCCTCAGGCCCCTCTGAAATGGCAGGGTCACACAGGGCACTCTGTCCCTCAGTTCTTTCAAGTGTCACTTTTCCTCTTCTGGTTGGTCATCCTCTGCTTGGTCTCTCCATCTCCGTCCTTGCAGCCTGCTCTCTTCACTCCTTTCCTCCATCTTGTGTCCCTGGCCCCCATCCAGCCATCCTTGTGGCGACAACCCCAACTCCTTTGCTCCATTGTCCTTTACGTCTCCATCCCCTCATCTTTCCCCTCATCTGCAGTACATGGGAGGTTGCTGGGAAAGGCCGTGCTAGGTGAGGTCCATCTCCATCCTCAGTGGACCGCAGGTGCATGGCCATCTCGTGAGGAGTCTTCATATTCCAGTGTCAGCTTCAGAAGGTCTTGTCAACATGAACCCTAATGCCCATGATTGGTACCCCACCTTTACCAAAGACCATGACTTCAGCTCACCCCTACCTGAAAACTCATCACCACACCTTGTTCCTGGTCACTCTCGCAGGGGGAGGGAGACTCCCTCTTGGTTGCTAAGGTCAGTCATCCAGCACTCTTAGGGTCCTCGCTGCCTGACCCCTGAGAGTGTCTTCTGTCCCTCTACGCTTCTCCAAACCTTCAGAGAATCAACCAACCTCAGTCATCCCTCTCTCCCTCCTTTTGTTCTTCCCTGGCATTTACCTGAATGTGGTCTGGCTTCTTCCATCTTAAAAATATTTCCAACCATTGCCCAGTTTACTCACTTTTTCTCTTTTCCTTCACTGCCAACACATAGTTTATTCGAAAATCATCTGCTTTTCCTTCCCACCCTACCTCTGGTTTCCTGTGACACTGACCTCGCTGTCCTCCTGCAACCTCTTCCTCCCCTATGCTCTGTGACCCTGTCTTTCATGACCAGACTTCTCCTGCAAACTTAAACCTCATGCTGTCTCTTTCTACTAGATAATCCCACTTGGAGGTCCCACCACCACCTCAAAACTCAGCATGCCCCTGAGAGGATACTTAATTCAGACCCGTGCTTCTTCCCACATTCTGTCTTAGTGAAGCACACCCTGGCCCAGGCCAGAACCTCAGACATGGTGCAACATGGTCCCTCCCTTGCTCCTGCCTTCTCACTCCCATATCTTCTTGGCTCTTCTCATCCCTTCATCCTGTATCCAGGGCAGGAGGCCCTCAGAGCATCTCCCAGATTATTCTGAGTCTCCCATAACCAGAGAGGCTCCACAGAGCTAAGACATGTCATCTGCCTTGGTCTCCACTGCACTGACAGTATACTCGGTACAGTGGCCCACACTGAGTAGGCATTCCAGTGTTTGTAGAGCGAATGAAGGCGAGAAGCTCCAGCTGGCTGCCACCAGACCTTTGCTAAGACCAAGGTCATACATACAGATACCGACTGCTGAATTATTGATTCCCCATTACCTGTCATCTGCAGTCTAGTCTCCCAGGTGAACTGCACAGCACCTTCTGTGTGTTTTCCCTGCCCATCAGTGCCTTTCCCAGGCTCCTCTCCCATCACCTTAGATAAAGGGCTTGAACCTGCAGAAAGCAAGATGGCTCAAAGGTGAGGAGTCCCTGAACCATGCACCCTAGTTTGGATCTCAGATCTGCCGTAGTGCATACTGTGTCCACTAGCAAAAAATCAGTGACAGAATTATTAGTTCTATAACTAAAAGTTGGTTGCAATAATAACTATTTAATAGCCATCATCATTCTTCTATTGCAGTCCTACACACTCTTGCATTTGGAACTCAGCCTAGACTCTTGCCTTCACCTGAAGGGCCTTTCCTCCCTTCCTCATGGTCAGGCCTTTCACTGTTGGCTTCTATACAGCCTCAGGCCTCAGTTCAGACACCACCTCCCCCAAGAAGCCTTTCCTGACCCATCAGTGAGACCCCACATAAAGAGCGAGGCACTCACCTTGGGCTCACAATCTGAGTGGGGCCCAAAACTGAACAATCCAGAGAAATAATATTCAAGGTAATATTTTAAAAATCAAGATTAAAATAAAATAGTCATCATTTCAAAAATCAACAGGCTCAGACAGGGACAGGACTGGAGCAAGGAGAATAAGGTAAGCTGTCTAGGTACAAAGTCCGATTTAGTATTTTGAAAGTTTGTGTTTCTCTTCCTTGTGGGTTATATTGATATGTATTAGCTGTGATTTGCTTTAAAAAGAAAAGTCCACTTTGTGTTAAGATTTAGCTGTCCTTCCAAGAATAATTACAAGTTTTAAAAACGTACTTGATGACTTGAGACCTCGAGGCCTTAAATGTTTTGTGTACCTTGCTCTCTGTGCCTTTTTTTCCACCTGCTACCCTATGTCATGGCGCCCTATTTCCCCCTCTGGTTACCCCAAGATGCCAGAGTCCACATCCAGATGTCCAGTGGCTAACACAGGACCTGGTACACAGCAGGTGCACACTATACGCCTGGGATTGCCTTACTGGAGAGATTGACGAGGCTGGGATGGGTATGTGCAGGAGGCTATGACTAAATGATGTGGGGCAGGAGAGATTTTCCCCAGGATGCTTATTCTCTTGACCCAGCTGCAGTCTTAGACAAGCTGCTGAGGGCAGGGACACACACAGGCAGATGGACCCCACATGTATGTCTTGGATGGAACAGCAAGGTCTCTCTAGGCAAGCTAAAGTCTGGGCCCTGCCTCCTGGCAGCAGGAACTAGTGCTTGTGTTCTGTCTTCAGACACCAGGCAGTGTTTACCAGGCCTGTTATCACCCTGACAGTTCTCACATCCTGGAGGTTAAATCGCAGAAAGCAGGTCTGGGATATCAAAAGGAGAGCCTTGGGGGGCTTACTACTCCAGGTCTCCTTGTCAGAGGATCCCTAATGCTTGCTGGTGAGCTAGTCTTGTTGATTTAGAGCAAGACTATGTCTCAAAAAAAAATTAGGTGGGGAGAAACAGAAGCATATTCCCAGTGTTGACCACTGGCACATGTGCCTTCTCACACACATACAGACATGCACCTTTCCCCACACACGTGCATTTATTTCATTTATTTCATTGTGCCTGCTACCATCTCAAATTGACTTTTTAAAAAATCTTCTGAAAGTGTCTCCAAATCAGCAGGAAGCCAAAATTGATTCCCAATTCGGGTTTGCAGCAGAGGCAGGCTGCTCACTGCACTTGCCTTCTTCACCGCTCACACGGGCTGTTCTCAGAACCTACCCAGTGACATTCATAATCAGGTGCAAAGTCAAGTTCGGGCAGGAGGTCTTCAAACCATGGTGCTTGCTAGATCCTGGGTCAGGTCCCCCACCCAGAATACATACCTTACTGTATTAGTTTTCTCACCACTGTGACAGAATGCCTAACAGAAACAACTTAAAGGAAAGATGTATTTCGATTTGCGGCTTCAGGGAAGAGAGCCCATCATGGTGGCGAAGACAAGGCAGCTGGGGCTCTATTCACGGTGGCAGGAGCTTGTAGCACAGCCTGTTCACATCTTGACAGATCAGGAAGCTGACAACTCAAGCAAACGTCACCTTAAAGGTCCACTCCCTGCAACCTACTTCTGCTAGCTAGCGTACAGTCCCCAAAGTGCCACAGCCTCTTCAAACAGCACCACCAGCTAGGGACCAAGTGTTCAAAACCATGAGTCTGTGAGGAACGTGTTATACCTAAATCATACCACCCACCTTCCCCACATAAAACTAACCAAGCATCTAGGACACTTTATGTGAGCAGAGTCACATGCATATAATAACTGAAGACCCAATTCCAACATGTCCTCTTGTGGTTTCCACCCTATGAGAGTGCTGTGTCTTTGAAGATCTGGGATCTGAATCACGGCATGAGAGCAACAGAGTATGCAAGGGGGGGCGCTGCAGTTCCGGGATGGGTATAAAGTCACCTCTTGTCTGTGTTTTCTCGTCTTCCTGTTTTTCAGAGATAGAGCAGGGCAGTTGTGGAGACCCGGGCATACCTGCCTACGGACGACGGGAAGGCTCTCGCTTTCGCCACGGCGACACACTCAAGTTTGAGTGTCAACCTGCCTTTGAGCTGGTCGGGCAGAAAACAATCACGTGCCAAAAGAATAACCAGTGGTCAGCTAAGAAGCCAGGCTGCGTGTGTAAGTGAGCAGAGGTGGCGGTGGCGGTGGCGGTGGCGGTGGTGTGACTGCCAGGCTCCCCGGTGAGGCAGTTAGCACGCCTGGGCCCTACCTAAGCCAGCCAGGCCCCTGTCCTTGGAAACCCAACAGTGGAGACACCCAGCTCCACTATGGGTGATTTCTCTTGTTCTTGGGATGGGGGCTGAGTCCCCATTTCTGGCAGTAGTATAAACAACAGCTCTCGACCTTGGAGGACTCTCCTCGACATTGCCTTACCTTCCTTAGCAAGCCTTAAAAGCAAAGTCGAGACTCTTGGACATGACTGACAAAAAAAAAAAAAAATCAGACCCAGACATTTCTTCTTGCCCTTGTCACCACCAACACCACCATTTAATCATGCAGGATGGGCAGGACTTGCACAGAGGTTAAGGTTCAGGCTTCTTCTCAGCCTCTGGGTGCTGTAGGGATCCAAGGTCTTGCAAGATATACGTTTCCCATGATCACTGCCTCTTGTGTGGGATTAGGGAGCTGGGGAGGGCCCCAGCCATCTTCAGATTCCATCCTTTGTCGGGGGAGGTTAAGCTGAGTGGCCTGTACTGCAGAGATGACAAGGACACATGCCATCCTTCTTTTTGGACTTGCTGGTCATACTTTGCAACATCAGTGATACTGGACGTCATTAGTCACCCTGGGATTGCAAGTGTGAAGGGCCTCGGGTGGCAAAGGGAGGCCAGGTATGGTCTGTGCCTGGAAATCCAAGGTTCCAACCTCTCTGGGCTGTCACCTCTTCTCCCAGCCCTCGCCACACCAAATCCTCTATTTCTTTCGGCTTGCTTCTCAGGGACGGGCATGTCGCCTAACCCTCTCATCCTTCACCCACCTCAGTGGGCAGCTCAGGGTCTCTGGATTCTGCATGCCACAGAATAAGAGCCCTCTGGGGCTGGGGGGGGGAGGCTGGGAGATCGGTCAGCATCTCCGGGATGGTAAGAGTGGGTGGGTGAGTTGACATGTTGGTAATACATTGTTCAAACCAAGACAAAATACTGTTGAAAAAAAAAAAAAATGTTTTGTCTGACAAAGCATTTTCAATGACTTGTGAATTTATGTAAAAATTCTTCAGGCTTAAGAATCTATTCCAGGTAGATACCATGGAACAAATCGCCCTTACCAAAAAAAAAAAAAAAAAAAAATCTATCAAATTACATGGAGCCTGCTCCCTCGTGTAGGTAGAAAACAACACCCGCCACTGTTAGCCCTGTGACTCAGTAGGAGCAGTGTGGACGGGGGAGCAGGCGCAGCTCAGGGCAGCAGAAGCCAGTCCCCAGGAAGGAAGAGAGCAGGCCATGTGTAGCCCTGGTTGGAAGCTCCACTGAGAAGACCCAGGTGACGGGAGCCCTGAGGAAGCATAGGGCTTAATTTCTGAAATCCATCTGGATAAAATGAGGCACGGAGATGGGAAGAAGGCAGAACTTCAGGAGCAGAGGACTGGAAGGATTAAAGGAGGAAGGAAACTTACCAAAACAGGACAAAGTCCACTGTGCCACAACTCAGGGTAGCAAGCAGAATGCCACCTGGGCGGCTCTCCACTGGTGTCCTCTAAGAAGGTGCTTGACCCTCTCTCTGCCTTTGAGGAGTAGTTTTAGGACACGTTTCTGAAATCTCTGCTCAAGGGCAGAATGCATTTCAGTGAATTCAGTGGGCTCTTCATCTCCAGAAGCTGAGAAGACAAGATGGTGAGGTTGGGAGACAGCTCAGTGGGTAAAGTACTCGCTACAAAGCATATATGCCTGAGTGTGCATTCCCAGCACCCATCTTAAATGCAGGCATGGTGGCCTGTGCCTATCATCCCCAGTGCTAGGGAGGTAGAGAGAAGGAATCCCTGGGACTCACTGGCTACATAGTGTAGCCATCATGTTGAGCTCTAGAAATTCTTTCTGTCAGAAAGAATAGGGAGCATTGAGGAGGACATCAGATATTAATCTTTGGCTTCCACACATGCATCTACCCACACAAACATGCACACACACACACACACACACACACACATCAAAGAAAGAAAGAAAGAAAGAAAGAAAGAAAGAAAGAAAGAAAGAAAGAGAAAAGAGAAAGCAGTCAGAGCTGTTCCCATAACTGTAGATCATGCTCTCTGTGGTTTCAAGCAAAGATGAGGGGTCAGAGGCTTGGTGATAAAAATGGTAAAGCCAACACCTTAGGGGGCAAGGAGGCAGCATGACATGTCTTTTGGAAAGTTCTCGTATAGAGGAGAATGGAATCCCCAGATAACTCCATCACGCAGCTGTGCCTACATTCTTGGGTCTGGCAAAACCCAGCTTAGTCCCAGGGAGAGTGGCCTGAGTGGAGGCCAGGGAGAGCCAACTGTCTGTGTCTGTGTCTGTGCATCTGGTCTACATATTTGCCCCTCGGGAAAGAGGTGCCACCATCTGCCTGCTACCTATCCCCTAAGCTCATGCTTCCGTGGGTCTTGAGATTTTTCCTCAAGGAGCCAGCTCACTGTCTGACTGGTAGTGAAGGGATTATGACAAGAAAATCGCCAGGATGCCCCAAAATAACTCAGGCATCAAAATCTGGAGACTCAATTCTGAGTTCCTAGCTCAGCTTCTGGAGTGCAGCCAGGGTGTCTCCTTTCTGGGTCCTGGTCGATCCAATAGGGAATCCCTCCTTTCTCCTCAAATGCTGTCTGTAGGATCATATTTACAGCAGTCCCCACAGTCTCCTGGATGAATGCTTGGAAGCCGCTCCACAGTGTGGGTCATCACAGAACAGGTCAGGCTTTGATGGAGAGACACTGGTGCTCCTGGTTCTACATCAACTGCACCATAGTGTCTGGTCAATAGAAAAAGGACAGCGTCTATAAACATCTATAAAAATATAAAACAGTAATATTGCCTCTGTGTATTCTAGCGTTCATAAATGTACACCCTGAAGTACCTCTTGGAAAAGACAGCTTAGGTATCCTGAATTTTAGCTCACATTAGTCACAACAAATATTAAAACAGTACTTAGCAAAATAATGCTGCTCTCTCCTCCTTAGGAGTTATAAGCAGGGCAGGGAAATTATTTTGATGGCTGAAATTTCCTTGAACGATTGTCCAAAGAAGTGTAAAGTGGTGTGTTGTTTATCGGCTGGAGCATTTTCTTTAAAACAGCTCCTTGCTAGGGAACTGCCCCACCGAGACCACACAGATACACTCTCCCTTCATGTTTCCAGGCATTTTCTGCAGCGAGCAGCAACTTCGGACTTATTCTGCTGCCATTTGAGCTGCCCTCTCAGTGGTAGATGCCCAGCAGTCTTTTTCCACCAAGGTTGGCAGCAAGAGAAGGTACCTCATGTTAAAAAGCATTTTGAAAGAGCAGGTGGAGCCAACTTCTTTCCTCTTACTCTCTCGTCCTCTTCAGTTAATTCGCATTCCCAGGGACCAGCTACTCAGAATGAGCCGGAAGTAGTGTCACCCTCTCCATCCATCCAGCCATAGTGACTGAGCGTGGATCCTGTGCCAGGTGTCAGATGCTTCCGGGATCGGCTCAGCCTGGCTATCCTGGGGAGAGCCCTGGTCAGGTTAGCCATATTCCTTACCTTCCAGAGGCTCTGTCCATGCCATGCCTATCCTTACCAAAGATTAGAGAGCCTCTCTCATGCATCCCTTGGGCCGCCATCCACCACTACAGAGGGACAATGACAAAGGAGATACAAACAGCTCTGAGAATGGCTTGATGCTTTGTTGACAGGCTAGCAGAGCACTTCACACTTCATCAGAAAGGCAAGAAACCAATTATCAGTCCATTAGCAACCACTTTCCAAAGAAGTTTCCAAACAGTCTTCACCAGAGCCTTGCCACAGCTCACAGGGAAGCGTGGTGGCTTCTGCCATTTTGTACAGCGCATAAGAAGGTGCGAATCCTAATTGCTTCAGTCTTAATGCATATGGCGTATGTGTGAGATGAGAAGGCAGGGCCTCCTGGGATGTGTACAGTTTAATTTATACTTCAGCAAACAGAGTCTTGAAAGGTCGCTGGAGGGAGAATTGGGCCCTTGGGTACTGAGTGAAGATGCACAGAGGGGGTGGGGCTTTGGAGAGTTGGGAAGTAGAGAAGGGTGCTCCACAGAGTGATGCTGTGAGAAACAGCCCCTGCCAGCTTTCTCCCCATCATTCCCCCTACCTAACACCACTACTGGGGACATACACATTTGTGGAGGAAGGAATGGATTGGGTCCCAGGCCAGGGCCATCAGGAAGCTTCTGTCACCTAGAGACCATGACTTATGTATAGGGTTTGTCAGTACTATTGGTGTTTTGTTCCAGATAATTCTTTTTGTGTAGGGCAGTCGTTAGCAGCATCCCTCCTCTACCCACTAAATGCCCACAGGCCAGCTGGAACAACCACAAATATCTGTAGACAATGACACACATTCCCTGGTGGAAACCCCATCTCGGATAAAGAGCTTCTGATCTAGGCAGTCTTACTCTTGTCTCGTGAAGGCCCTGGTAGATTTGCCTTTTGCAGCTCGGTTTAAAATCAGAAGCATTATGAGCTCGTGGAAGTGTGGGCAGGGCAACGCTGAAACTTGTTACCTATTTTATGGCACTGGAAACACATGAGTCTTTCTACAAACTTGCAGAGCTTTGGTTCTCTCTGATTGTATGTGAAACTAAGAGCAAGGAGCTAGAGCAAAGGCCATCAAACGATTAAACGGTGGCTAGAGCTGGACTTGTTCACTGACAGCACAGCCGTGTGAACCTTGGTTCTCACTCCAAGTCTTGAGCTTTTGCCATTGCTCCAGCTTTCCAGAACCCATGGGCTCATCTGCCAGACAGGGACAAGGAATCATTAGGACAAAATCCTAGGCCAGTGTACAGAAGCACACTGCTGCCCATGTTAGCCCCAGAGTGTAACAGAGGTTGACAGGATAGACCCATGCCCCTCAATCTTGGGACAATCCCGTATGCAGATACCCAGTGTACTAGTGATGGCATCTTTCCTTGCCATTACTCTTTACATTCCTTCTACCCAACCACTTCTCTGCCTAGGTTGACGTATTGAGCTCCTACTGCATACAAAGTCAATGGCGTAAGAGAGTGTGGCTGTTTCTTGGTGAAATTGTAAACTAGAGGCCCCCAGGGATGACCCTGCTCAGGCTGGAGGAATGATTTGTCAAGGCTGTGCCTGATGTCACTTCCCATGACTGTCTATCTAGACGTGCCTGCAGCTCAACGGATAGCATTAAGCATTTGGGATGTTCTGGTATTTAAAAATTTTTAAATCAATTTTATGACTTTAAAGAAATGTTAACAGTTTAAATGAAATGATCTTAATCTTCCTCTCCTAAATGAGAACTGATTTCACTTCAGTTCATCTAGTCTTTTTTTAAATCTTTTTTTTCTTTGCCTGATCATGTTTGTCTGCTCTTCCCCCATCTACACATACCTCATAAAACATGGGGTTTTAATCAAAATCAGTTTACCATTATTCATGCTGTGTCCATGTTACATCAGATATCTTCTCATGTTCCTACATGTCTTTCATTCTCCTCTTTTCTAAGATCAGTGGAATATTCTGTGTAGTAAATGGACCAAGATTCATTCACTCAACAAATTCTGCTCAGTTCTTTTATAGAAAGCTGCGATGCGCATCTCTCTGTCTGTGGCTGCTACCACCCGCTTCACTGACTCCCCTAGGATTCATTTCTAGGGGTAAGGTTATTGGACCATTTTTATAGCTCTTGATGCGTACCATTGTATCATTTCCCCCAGAATGTTGTGCCCGTTCATAATGCCAATAGCAAAAGCTGTACGTTTGCTATTCCTAGACGATGCGGCCTTCCCACCCAGAAGCCTGGCCTCATCGCCCACGTGTCCATCTACTTCCACCTTTCTAGAGAGAACAACCATGTGGTTTCCTTCCTATAGGTGATGCCTTGTCACCTTTATCAGCCTCTCTAGACCTCAGCATTTCTGTGGCCACTTAACCATGCTAATTTAATAAGTGGACACTAAATGTATCCCTGTAACATACCCTGATCGTCTGCTGTGAAGAGCCCAAGATGACAGTAAGGGCTATGAAACCACGGGTGAGGAGTCCAAGCGTTGACCTCAGGGAGCTCTCTTCATGGGTGACAGACCCGCTTATGCAAAGTGAAGTCATGCCTTGTGGGTTAATTTTAGTTTTTCAACAAGAAGTCCTGGTGTAACAGATATACTTAGAATCATCCTTCATGGGATTCTCCTTTACTGGACTTGGACTGAGTGGAACAGGCCTCCCAGCAGGAGCTGACCACACTGCAGTGGCCCCGCTTCTCACAAAGCAGACTGGACATTGTAGCTGTTAGAAGAGTTGGCAATAAATAGAAGGACATAGTTGGGGCCTCATTGGAAAAGTGGCACTCGTGGGTCCTCAGAAAAGTCATGGGACGTGCGCAGGTCTATGCAAAAGGGATATGTATTCTGTGGATACGTACATACATGCACACACAGGTGAGCACGTGCACATGCTCACTGGCATCCTGGGTCCTTGGGTTGGCAGAGGTTACTGGAGATGATGGCTGCTGAAGGTGGGTGTGAGTGAAGAAGGGTGGTGGGGTCCGTGGCCATCAAGTCTGGGGACAGCCATGGGCCAGAGCCTGCCCGCCCCTATGTTAGGCAAGAGGGTAAAAGAGGTCTCAGAAGTACACTGGGATTTACGCCCTGGGCCCTGGGCAGGTACATCAGTTCCCACCTATTGTCAGTCAGCCTGGGTCCTGCCCTGTCTTTGCTGTTTTAAGATTCTTAGGTACAAATGGAGGGGGTTGGTATTTTCCAAGTGGGAAAGCGTCCGTCCTATTGTGTGGACAGAAATCTTTGTGGCCTTCCATACGCATGTTTACCCAATCCAATCTTGTTTTCCTTTCTTTCCATTTAGCTCTTTTGCATTGTAAAGTTGTTTTACATTTCTGTGCAGACAAATCTCTCAATATTTGTGATTTCCTCTCAAAGCTGACAAAGTTATCATTCTGTCACAAATCTGAGAAACAGTTTTCTCTATTTTTAGTTATCTGTCAGTAGTTTGATTTTTTTAAACTATAATTTGTTAATCCATCTGGAGTTTATTTGGATGCATGTATAATATTGTCCAAACTCTTGGGCAGTTTTCCAACATAATTTTTTAAGTAATTTGCTTCCCTTGTGATGTGAGGGAAGTGGTTTGCTTTATCCCTCTCTGAGTCCTCGATGGAGTTAAGTTTGTTTCCTGAGTTACTCTTTGTTCTGTTGCTTCATGTCTGCCTTAGCTCTGGCATTGAATGATTCTAATTGTTGTTTTATAATATGTTCTAATATCTAAGCAGAGCTAAAAACACCTCCTTTCTTCCTTAATTATTTTCTCTTTCAGAATATTCATTGTTTTTCTCATCTGTTTGTTGTTCAAGATTAATTTTAGAATCATTTTGTCAGAGCCAAAAAAAATCAGCCTGTTGGGATTTTGCATGTGCACTCCTGTTAAACTATAAATTAACTTGAAGAAAATAGGCATTTGTCTAATACATGGCTTTACATCCGGACACATAGCATTTGTGTCTTTTGCCTTCTTGACTTTCATTTTTCTAAATATACCAGCTCGGTGGTTTTCCCCATCCAAGGCACATCCGTGGTTTGTTACCTTTCATCTGAAATTGGCAGGTGTTTTGTTTTTTTTTTTTTGCACTTCCACGCCCACCTCCCCCTCCATGTCCTGCACCCAACAAAGCTTGTCCCCGTTTCCCCTCATGTTTGTGGCCAGCACCTGGAAATGTATAATCTCAGATTTTCCAATTTCAAACATCCTTTCCTTTGGCCCAGAAAAATATGATCGCAATAGCTTAGAGTCCTCAGAAATTGCCTTTTTTTTTTTTCTTTCAAATGCTTGGATCCAGGGTTGGGATGAACCAGATCTGAAGCTGTCAGCCTCAATGTGGGGAATGATATTTCGGGGAACCTTGGTGGGACAGGGGCCATGACGAGGGCTGTGTGAGCGTCCTCTGGTTTGGCATTCTCATTTCTCTGAGCTGCCATTTCCATCAAGGTCTCATTGATAATAAAGGGCCCTAAGTCGGAACTTGAGGAGTTACAACACACTACCCTCGCTGTTACCCAGTCATCAAAAAACTGAGCAGGGCATGGTGGCACACACCTTTAATCCCAGCACTGGGGAGGCAGAAATAGAAGGATCGCTGTGAATTTGAGGCCACCCTGGGAATACATAGTGAATTCCAGGTCAGCCTGGGCCAGAGTGAGACCCTACCTGGAAAAAAAAAAAACTGGCCACTGAAAGCCTATGCTGTCACTTTTCCAGTGATGTCCATAGCTGAGGGTGACCTGCTCTGCAGAAGGCTGAGGGTAAGCCACAGGGTCATTGTCTTCTGAGTCTGTGACAGTAGTAGGAGTTGGGAGATGTATCTGTCCCAGCAATAGAGAACCAATGCATGCATGGCTACAAAGCCTCATGGTACCATAGGGGTAGCCTGGGTAAGGCAAGGCAGAGTGGAGGGAGTCCAGAGCTGGCAGGGTTGGCTCACACCAGCCACGGCCAGCATTGCTTATCAGAATGTTCAAGGAAATAGAGTCAATGTAGATCCTACCCGGACAGTGTAGGTCCCACAATCACTTATTAACTGTGTGTTTAAACAGACGGATACTTGATGGGGTGGGGCACTTCTTGGATGAATCAAGCCCTCTCCGAGTGAATAAGCCTACCCCTGCACCAGCCAGGAACCATAACAGCAGAAAGAGCTTTACTGAGAACAGGGACTCGAGACTGGGGGACAAGAACCAGCTCAGAAGCCTAGTCCCCAACTCCATGACTGAGACATGCATGTTAAGGAAGGGTCACCAGGAGGGAAGGTCCTAAAACTCAGAAAGTCTATGAGTAAGCAGATCGCCTCTCAAACCCACCAGATAGTAACTCTTGGGAACCATACCACACCTTAGCCACTGGCTTATGGAGAAGAAACATCCCAGTCAGTATACCAGAAGGCTTAGCTGAACTTGGCTCAAGATGAGGCTGAAAGAGCTGGGCCCTGGAATGCAAGTGTATAGTGGTGGTCGTGGCTGAGGGCAGATGAAGCAAAGGCTGCATGAAGGGACGGTTCACAGTGGAGTGGACACTCCCAACACCCTTCCTGTGAGAATTCCAAGGCGGTAGATTGAAACTTCCCCAGAGCCCATAAGAGTCCTGAACCCAGTGTGCTGCTCTTATGGCCAAGTAGGCAAATACATGGTGAGTTGAGGGGGTGTCTTTGGCCCTGCTCAGTCTAAAATGGACCCTAACTCAGCCAAGCACTGGCATCACTCACAAGCATTCAAAAATGCAATATTCCTGGTTTCTTTCCCAGAATTTCCAATCCAGTGAGTCCAGGAACTATAGCTCTAGAACATTCCTAGGTGATTTAAATTTGGGGCCAGATTTCTGATCCACTAGCACAGAATATCCACTGTGTGCCATCTGCTTTGGGAAGAGTTTGATGGTGTTCCTGAGCTGTTTGGTCCCTTGCCAAGAGGGCAGCCTGTGAGACATGGTGCCATGCTGCATGAGGTGATATATTATGGCCATATGTTGCTTCTTTGAGACTACTCCCCCCTGTGGCTGCCATAATTCCGTCGTTACGGTGGTCAGGATCCCCTGGTGTCCATGGACTATCGCTGATATCCCAACAAGAAGGAATGAATAACCACATACTTGGACCTTCCATGTGCTTGTGGCATTTGCCAGCTTTCACTTAGTTTAGATGAAGCCAAGCATGTGGGGGGAGCTACTGTGTGCGGGCATTGTATTTGTCACTAAAGAGGGCATGGGAGGGGGGCTGGGGCTTTCCTATGGGTCTTGCCCTCCACAAACTCATAGTTGCTTAGTATGTGGCATAAGCATATGCTTTAAAAACTTTTTTTTTAGCAGAGAAAGAGAAAGAATGGGCACGCCAGGGTCTCTAGCCACCACAGACAAACTCCAGACTTATGTGCCACCTTGTGCATCTGGCTTACTGGTTACTGGGTCCTTAGCGTTGCAGGCAAGCACCTTAACACCTAGCCATCTCTCCAGGCCAACCATGTACTTTTATGACAAGCAGACTCCAGACTATTACAGTAACAAATGTGGTCACAAAGTGCTGTAAGAAAGGGAGAAAATGTATTCCAACGGGCAGCTTTTCAGAAGTCTTCCTGGAGGATTACGGCATAGGCAAAGAAAGACCTTTAGTCTGACCGAGGAATCTGTCCAGAGCCTAACTGCGAACATGGTCTCATCCAAGTCCCATTCTAAAGGCCTTAATCCATAGCTGAGAGTCCTAGCCCAAGGAATATTAGGACCTTCTGGGGACAATGGGGGCTGGAAAAACTGACCAAGCTATGGGTGTGTAGTCACGGGCCATCACTTGTGCTTAGGAGGAATGGGTTAGCCCTGCCATCCTCACTTTGTCCTCCAGCTTTGTGATCAAGGCAACAGGCTCTTTTTCCCCTGTGAAGTGCCCGCTGCTCGGGGTGTGACTTTCACCACACGTGACTCAGAGTTATGGGGACAGATATTGAACTTCATCCAACAAGGTCTGTTGTCCCAGCAGCTGTCTCAGGGTCTGAAGCTTTACAGTACCCTCTTTGTTCTTTGAGCCCCTTGGTGTGTGGTTGGTTTAGACCCGACAAAGTTCCTTTGCTAAAACTGCCTTTGGAAACATCGCTGACACTGTGTGGGAGCTCGGCTGTCAGGGAAAGAGGGCCGGTCTCAAGAGCCTCAAAGCTGCAGCAGCCCGCGTCCCTCTGTCCACAGTCCTGGGACACCCTCTCAACTGTTGGAGGCGGAGTCCCTCCCTGCCCTTTCTTAAAATGATCTGAGCTGAGGGCGTGGTTTCTGCTCTTGTATGATATCACATCCAGGTAGTTTTCTAACCTCAACTCAGGCCTAGGTCTGACATATCAGAGTGGCAAGACAGCTGAAGCCAACCTCTGAGCTCTGTCAAAGAGTCCACCACATTTCCTAAGGCATCTTTATCAGAGGAACTTCATGGCGTCTAAACCAACCGCATACCAGTCTTGCCTCACCCAAGCCACCACCCACTGAAGACTGGGGAAGAGCTTAAGTATTCACCCTGTGACGAGGACAGAATCCTCTGAGTGTCACAGGAGGTTGGGGGGTGGGGGGAAGTAGATATGGGTCTCACAGTGCTGAGAAGCACTCACTTGGAAGCAGCCTTTCAGGGGACACAGAAAGACTGAGTCATCAGGGCCCCATCTCCTACCCCATGCATCACAGTTCCTCAGAATCCCACAGGAAACTTGAGACCTACTGACTGTCCATCCCTCTGTTGCAGGGCTATTCAGAAACAGGTCCCCACACAACTGACAGAGCATCCTGCTGCCCACAGGAAAGGGTGCCCCACCTCACAGTTGGCAAGCACGCAGCACACCATTCACGAAGATGGGTCCAGTTATTGTTTCCGGTTTTGTGTGGCCTGTTCATTCACCAAGGAGGAGGAGGGAAGAGGAATATCAGACCAGAGAGGAAATTTTGGGGTCTGGGGTATGGCTTTGTGGAGGCTGGGCTGCCTCTGGCTGCCTCCTTTGGCTGATTGAGAGCTGTGGACCCTCTGAGCAGAAGTGTGAGGGCAGGACCCTGCCAGGAACAGCAGAACCAAGACACACTTTTTTTTTTTTTTTTTTCCTCAAATTCAGCACTTTTTTTTTTTTTCAAATTCATCAAAAACGGAATTTATTCTGCCAAGCACCAGGCACAGTACTGCCCTCTGCCTTCTGGGGCCATTGAACTAGGTCTT
This sequence comes from Orientallactaga sibirica, assembly GCA_036365145.1. Lineage (NCBI taxonomy): Eukaryota > Metazoa > Chordata > Mammalia > Rodentia > Dipodidae > Orientallactaga > Orientallactaga sibirica. The sequence continues at coordinate 35,646,914 of JAEOAD010000014.1, forward strand.
TGTATCAAAGCTATGGCTTACAAATTATTGATTAGTTTTTATGCAAACAGAAAAAGACTCGGTTGAATTGCACTTCATGTTTTCGCTCCCCCCCCCCACCAAAGTGAAATATGACAACCCAACCCAAGATGTTTAGAAGGACTCAAATCTGCTCCACCTTTGAGGGGGGACAGCCTGGCTTAGCACTGTGTATTTTTTTAATTTTTTTATTTTTTATTTATTTTTGGAGAGAGACACAGAGAGAGATAGATGGAGAGGGAGAGGGAGACAGAGATGGGCACACCAGCAGTCTCTCAGCTGATGTGAAAGAAATCCAGATGCGTGCGCCCCCTTGTGGTCAAGTGCGGCATTGCGCCCTTGCGTCACTTTGCATCTGGCTAAACGTGGGACCTGGAGATTGGAACTGATGTTCTTAGGCTTAGCAGGCAGGTGCCTTAACCGCTAAGCCATTTCTCCAGCCCAGCACTGTGTATTTGTGGTCTGCTCTCTGGGTAAAAGCTGAGCCCTCAAAGTAGAACAGAAAAGGAGCCTCCTTTGTGCTTTGTCCATTGAGGTGTTAGAGTCTGGGGACATGACCTCAGATAGCGGCTGAAGGGAGCATGAATAACCCAAGTCAGAGGCTGGCTGTGACAGGGTCTGGTGGCTCAGGCAAGCGTCTGGGCTGGAGGGATGGGCTCCATTGTAGGGTGGGATAGGAAGCCACCCTGGCTGCAGGCAGTGAGTCATCCCCAGAGATGACCCTTTTTATCAGGTGATCTATACCAAGAACCTTGGCAACATTTAAGGGACTCAGCGAATAGGGTCCTACCATAGGGACCAAGACATGACCAATGGACAATCACCATGAGAGAGCTTCAGTGTAGGGCTCCAGCCCCCGTGGGATTGGGTGGTGAGTGAGAAACTTAAAGCAGATCAGGAATACTCTTGTGGGTAGGGAATGAAAGGACCATGGACAGGGTGACCATCTCTCCCTATTTGCTTAGGACAAATTCTAGTCTGCACCTTGTGTTCTAGGTAATCATTAAGGGTGCCACTTTTCATTTTCAAAAGTGTTCCAATTTGAGTTGTCTGTGACCACTCTTCACCATGGCTCAATAGACTTCATGCCAAACAGGGGATTTGGGTGCCAAGGGAGAGCCAGCAGAAGGTCTAGGAGCTTTGGTGTGATTAATCCCTTCCCCCTCTCCCACCTCCTCCTATGCCACTCTTTCCCTCAAAATTCTTTGCTAGCTCACTGTGTTTGTATTTATCCTGCTGGAATATTCCTTATGATGTCGGCTCCTTCTCCTCATCCCTTATCTGTTCCCTCCCCAAAGCCCATCTCTAACCACCTCATGCACAAGAGCAGTCCTTTGCTTTTCACTTTTGTCTTACCCCTTAAAGAAGTGTATAGGCCAACTTTAAAAAAAAGTTATTGTTTTTATTTTTATTTATTTATTGAGAGAGAGAAAAAGGCAGGGGAGGGAAGGAAGGGGGGAGAGAGAGCATGTGCATGAATGGACACATCAGGACATCCAGACATTGCAAACGAACTCCAGATGCATATGTCACCTTGTTTATCTGGCTTACATGGGACCTGGGGAATCGAACCTAGGACCTTTGGTTTTGCAGGCAAACGCCTTAACCACTAAGCCATCTCTCAACTTTTACTGTATCATCAATAGTCTCCAGACCTCAATGGCTTGCAGCAATAAATATGTCCCTGTCAGATTCCATGAGGGCTGTAAGTCAGCTGTGGCTCTGTTGGACTCCATGTGGCATCTCCTTCTGGGACCCAGACTGAGAGGCCAGCCTTAATCTAGAGCATGCTGTTCTCCTGGGAGGAGGCAAATGTCCTAAGGGACAGAACCAGACCACCCAAGCACACTGAATGCTTCTGATTGGAAGCGCTTGCCATGTTTACTCACAGTCCACGGTCCAACGCTAATCACAATCCCAAGGTCAATGATAGTAGGGAAGAGAGCTCCAGCTAATGGGATGCAGGGCAGGGGTACCATCTCCCACAATAAACAATGCTTACTTCATTAACACTCCTGAAGGCAGAACCATATATGTTTTAGTCATTGTAGCTGTCTCTTAGTGCCCATCTTATGGAAAATTGGTCATGACTATATTTTCTCTGTGTTACAGTACTGTTAGTAGTGATACGGATGGGGTTATGATAACAGACAAAGCCGGCATGGTTGGAGTGGGAGAGAATTTGCTGCTCCATGAATATAGCTAGGATGGACAAGTGTGGAGTGGGAAAGACCAACGTCACTCACTAGAAACAGTGGTTAACAGAGTTACAGGTAGTCAAGAGGAAAGAACATTCTAGAAAATGAAAACAGCCTGAAGAAAAGAAAAGGCCATGGGGTGAGCTTTGCACATTTGTAGAGGTGCAAGTGTCCGGTTTGACTGGAGCAGGAGGATGAAGATTGAAAAGGGCCTTTGTGAGTCTGTGCCTCTTTCAGAAGTCTAGACTTCCCTCTATACAGTGGGAAGTCTTTAAAATGTTCCCAACAAGCCTGGAACAGAATGAACTTTGTGATTTACAAAACTGAGCCCCCCCCCCCCGTGGAGCCACGGTGGAGGGGGAGCTCCGGGGAGTAACATCTAAAGAGGGAGACCAGGGAGGGGAGAGCAGCAGGAAGCAGCCATGTGACGGGGGTGTGGCAGGGACAAGAGAATCAGAGGCAGTGGCAGGTTAAATCGGAGAACTGCTGTCACCGCCAGCCAGAGAACCTTCTGCGGGAGATGGCGGCAGACACTGAGGAGACTTAAAACTCATCAAAGCAGAAAGTCAGAGGCCGCCAAGAGCTCAACACGACAGTGGACTTTTAACGGGCTCTCCAAGGCTCAGGGAACATTGTGGTAGAGAAGGCGGAAAGAAGGCTGGAGAGATAGCTTAGTGGTTAAGGCGCTTGCCTGTGAAGCCTAAGGACCCATGTTCGACTCTCCAGATTCCATGTAAGGCTGATGCACGTGGTGGCACATGTGTCTGGAGTTTGTTCGCAGTGGCTAGAGGCCCTGGTGTGCCCATTCTCTCTTTCTCTTCCTGTCTCTGTCTCCAATAAATAAATAAATAAATAATAAATCAGGAGAAGGTGGAAAGAATGCCGCAGGGTGGGACGGTGTATTGTGAGGCACTGTCCTCCCCACAGGGACAGACTGGGGTGTATGTGACCCGACAGTGATTACCAATACCCCTACTGAGGAGAACCCCCTCAGCAGAATGGGGACGGGGAGAAGTGACGAAAGGGGATAAACCTGATGAGAATATGACCAATGTGTTAAGTGTTCACATATTAAAGTTCCCAATAAAAATTACTTTAACAGAAGATATATTTAGTCTTCACTGAAGGGCTATGGATTGAGGGAGAAGATGATGACATGTTCATCTTAGGCCCTTGGCTGTTGTCATTCATGGAGATAAGGCATAAAGGAAGCTTTGGAAAAGAGCTAAAGAATTCAGTTTGGGGCAATTGCAGTCGGGTAGAGATGCACAACAGGCAGTTTTGTGTTGAGTTTACAGTGTGGGAGAGTGTGTGTGTGTGTGTGTGTGTGTGTGTGTGTGTGTGTGTGTGTTTTCAGAAGACAATGGCATAAAGAAGGAGGGAGTGGGAAGTACACAAGCTCTGGGAAAGCCCACTCCTGGGTGATGGCAGGGCTGTGTTATTTCTTTATTTATAAGGTATGTACTTCCAATTTATTTTATTTATTAGAGAGAGAGAGAGAGAGAGGCAGATATATAGAGAGAATGGGCATACCAGGGCCTTCAGCCACCGCAAACGAACTCCAGACGCATATGCACCACTTTGTGCATGTGGCTTATGTGGGTCCTGGGGAATCGAACCAGGGTTCTTTGACTTTGCAGGCAAGTGCCTTAACCGGTAAACCATCTCTCCAGCCACTGTTATTTCTTGATGCCGAGGACAGTGTAGGTCCTAGAATCTAAGAGAACAAAGCTCAGGGGAAAAGATCAGGGATCCAGTTTGGACCGTATTTGATTCAGTTTGCTGTAATAAAATCCAAACCCCCTTCTAAAGCACCTTTGGTCAGCCCTCACAACTCACCATAGGTGCCTTATTCCATTAATAACTCTGCTGCCATACTGTCCTCCTACGCCCCTGGTGCTCTGTTCGCAAGGTGTGTACACTTGTATTCTCAGGGGGAACCAAGCCTGGAGTTCATCTTCCATATGATAAGGATGAACACTGCCTGGAGACTGACCAATGTTACATGTCATGTGTCACCTCAAGAGCCTCCCACATGGGGGGGGGTGAGTAGAGAGTGGGTAAAATTCTTGCTGCTCAGGCACGAGGACCTGATTTTGATCCCAGCCCCCATATAAGACGCCAGCCATGGTAGCGTGCACCTGTAACTAAAACACTCGAGGCAGAAGCTGGCAGATCCCCAGGGATTGATGGCTACAGCTTGTCTAGCTGAATGGGTGGACTCCAGGCCAATGAGAGACCCCACCTCAAGAAAATAAGGTGGAGCACAACCGAGGAAGGCACCCAACTTTGATCTTCAGCCTGGCATACACCCTTACACACAGCCTCTTTGGGACCAACAAAATGAAATAATACCTTTCACCAAATTCTCTGACATCACCAGAGATGATGTCAAGATAACTGGAAATAGAAATTAAAAACACTGAGCTGAGCTGAGCAGAATGAAGCAAAAGAAACAGGAAGGTGGGATTGTCAGACCTCTGCTTCCTGCTTAGCCATAGCACTAATAGGCATAGCTGCCTCACTTTGCTGTTCTAAGAAACGTTCAATAAAGCAAGAATAACCTGATTGGGCCCTCATGCTTGAGTGAGCATGGCTAGGGAAAATCACCCAAGCAGGCAAATTGGCACTGCTGCAAGTTCATGACCACCAGTCTCAATCCACAATGCCCGGCAATCCATCTGTGTTCTCCACTTCCCCATGGAAACTGTCCCAAGCATTCTCTGCTCTCTTTAACCCATGCCAGCCCTCACATTGCACTTGAAAATGACCTTGCCTTCCACCACCCCAGCAACACACACAGCTTCCAACGGAAAGACTCCAAGGCTGCCGCCGCATAGCACCCTCACTTCCCCATCCTCCCCTGCTTTTATGGTAGAGGGAGGGTCAGTCCTTTCTCTTGTCATAACCAGTCCCATTATTGATTATACAGCACGAAAAAAAATTTAACAGACTCACCTCTAGGTATAAGGTCAGGGGTCTTCAAACACCTTTAACATCATAAAATATATCTCTGTGGGCTGTGATGCAGTTGAGCTGATAGAGTTGCTTGCCTCGCATGCACAAAGCCCTGGGTTCAATCCCCAGCACTGCATGAATTAGGCACGGTGGAGCACACAGCCACTTGGAGGTCCAGGCAGGAAGATCAGACAATCAGGGTCAGCCTTGGCTCCATGAGACTCATCAATCAATAAATAAATACAAGCATTTCTGCACTGCGTTCAGTACTGACACATTAAAACATTTCTTTCATAAGCAGTATTACCTCTACTGACCATAATGAACTCAGAAGGTTTGTTTTCTTCCTTTCATTTATTTTTTTTTTAACTCTCATGACCTACTACATCACAGCCAGTCACTCCACTTTCTTTCAACACACCAATTTGTGTATTTTGCTATGGACTTTTCCTCAGCTTCTGTGCCAGTCAGCTTTCTATCACTGTACCAAATATCTGAGCTAGTCAAAAGACACAGCTTTTTTGGCACACAGTTATGGAGGCTCCATTATGACTGGCCTCTTGCTTGGGGCCTGTGAGGCAGTGCACCATGGTGGGAAGCAATCAAATGAAAGGAAGGGGCCAGAGACCTCAGCAAGGTCATGCCAGAAAGACCCTCCCAGAAAGGCCCTCCTCCCAAAGCCTCTGCCACTTCCCAATAATACCATGCTGGGGAACCTGCCCTTGACACTTGGGCATTTGGGAGGCTTTGGAGATTTCCACTGTGGCACTGGTCAAGAGCCCTCTGCCCCTTGGAACTCATCGTCCTTCTGCCTCCTCAGCCACGCCCCCTGCCTGTTCCTTCCCGTCAGCACTGAAATTCTCTCAGGCCTCTCAACGTGTCTTTAAATTTTGGTTTTTTGTTTATTTTTATTTGTTTGTTAGCAACAGACAGACAAAGAGGCAGAGAGAGAGAGAGAGAGAGAGCGTGCCAGGGCCTCCAGCCACTGCAAACGTACTCCAGATGCATGAGCCACCTTGTGCATCTGGCTTACGTGGGTCTTGGGGAATCAAGCCTCGAACCGGGGTCCTTAGGCTTCACAGGCAAACGCGTAACCTCTAAGCCATCTCTGCAGCCCTAAATGTTGTTTTGTTGGCATATGTGCTCGGTGGCATATGTGTATGGCTGTGTGTGCGTGTTCATGCATTCGGGAGTGAGCCCGTGGTTACCATGGTGCCTGTGGGGAGGCCGGAGGACAACTTCACCAGCTCCGTCCCACTGTGCATGTCCTTTGAAAAAGGGTCTCTCATTCTTTCTGGCGAGCAGGTTAGCTGGTCTGCGAGCTTCCAGCAGCAGCTCTCCTGCTGCCTCCTCCCATCTCCTCAGTGTGCTGGGATTGCATAAGCCCACTAAGGCTTCTGGCTTTTACGTGGGAACCTGGGTGCTCAAGCTTGCGTGACAAACACTTTAGCTGCTGAGCCATCTCCCCAATCCATCTCCCCTCCTCTTACGATAACAGAAACATCTTTCTTTATACGCCCACATCTCCATACAGGACCTCAGATACTGCCCCTCCCACCCGGACTTCAGGCAGGATCTCTGGCCTTTTGTGGGCATGCGTGTCCTTCCAGCCTCGCACCCCACCTCCACTCTAACACTGGGTACCTCGGAGACTGCTCTTCTGGAGGCCATCAGTGAGCCCTTTGCTGTTGACACCTGATGGGTCATGTTCAGTCCAGAGGTAGACTTGCAGGACAGCCCTTCTTCCCTCTGGAGACCCCTTCCTCATCCTCACCATACGGCTCTCTGCTTCTCTCTTCACCTCTTGACTTGCTTCAATTCTGCCTAACCAGCTTCTCTCCTGGTGCTCAGAAAGTTCCCCACTGCTGTTTTATTGCATGCCGACTCAATAGCTCTTGTCATCTTAAGTTTTTGTTTTTAATCTTAACATTTTCCCACAATTTCATTACCAACTTTATATTCTTTTGTTAGCTGCCTCTTTCTTTTCTTAGCCAGTATTTTTATTTCAAATGTTTTTGTTTTATTAAATTGCAGGGGGGGGTTGTATGTGTAAACTATAGTAAATGTTCAACTAGAATAACTTGTATATCTTTTCTCTCCATGTGCTCCTCGTTGGTTAGCTTTTGTTTTTGGTGATACTTGAAATCCAGAAGCTTTTTAAAACTTCAGTTTAAAATAGTTTCCCTTGTGAGTTTTAACTTTGCTATATTGGGCAGAAATTACTCCCCCCACCTCTGAAATTATATAAACATTTCTTATATTTTCTTCTAACACTTTTATGGTGCATGGAGTGAGAGGCTGGCATACTTCTTTCAAGAACAGGTTAGCACTCTCTTCATCAAACAATGCTTCCCTTGAGAATTTGAAAACCTCCTTTATCCAATATTAAATGCTAGCCAGACATAGTGGCACACGCCTTTATCCCAGCACTCGGGAGGCAAAGGTAGGAGGATCGCCATGAGTTCAAGGCCACCCTGAGACTACATAGTGAATTCCACGTCAGCCTGAGCTAGAGTGAGACCCTACCTCAAAAAAAAAAAAAAAAAAAAAACTAGAGTTGGAGAGATGGCTTAGTGGTTAAGGTACTTGCCTGTGAAGCCTAAGGACCCAGGTTCAATTCCCCTGTACCCACATAAACCAGATGCACAAGGGGCCCATGCGTCTGGAGTGTGTTTGCAGTGGCTAAAGGCTCTGGAGTGCCCATTCTCTCTCTCTCTTTCTTCTTCTCTCTCCCTGTCTCTCAAATAAATAAGTAAATATTTTATAAAATAGAGAAACCATATAGTAAATTCTGACCTCCCTCTGTTTGTGGACTTTCTCTTTTAATTCTATTGGTCTCTCAATACAGATTTTATTATTGTGGCCTTATAATTTGTATTGATACATTAAATTCTGTATCTATTGGCAAACCCTCCCTCCACTGGGTATCATGATTGAGCAGTTGGGCTCTGGAGCCAGTCTGACTGTGTTCATTATCTCAGGCCCATCACGTAAGTCTGTGTGACAGTAAGCATCTGTAAAATGGGGTTATTAGTAGTGTCGACCTCAGAGATTTCTGTAAGGTTAATGAGGTAAGACATATGGCACCTTTGGAATGCAAGCTAGCACATCATATTGTTGCTCATATCTCAAAGAAGGCTTGGCTATTGTGACCTTAGTAAGTGGACTTTAGAGTTGTTTTATGTTCAGAAAAAAATAATTGGTGTGGCTCTTACCTGGAATTGGATTAAATTGATACTGTAACTTGAGGGCGATTGTCACCTTAGCAACATGAACTCTTTCCAACTGCAAGCATTGTTTCCTTGTTTTTAAATTTTTGTGTACATCTCAGTAACGTTTTGCTTTTTTGATTCTCTAGATTCTGGCAATAGTATTTTAGGGCTGCACTTGACTGGCTAGCACTTTACATGTGAAACTGTATTTTTAATAGTTTAATTTTTATTGACAACTCATACATATACATAATATATGTGATCATAATCCCCTCCCGTGATTTTCTTTTGAATCCCAGCTGCCCCCATGCCCCATGTGACCTCTTCTTTTCCAACTAGTTCTTCTAGTTTGATGACGTGTGTGTGTGTGTGTGTGTGTGTGTGTGTGTGTGTGTGTGCGCGCGCGCACTCCTTCATCATCTGTGATGACATGTTGATGAACCCAGTATTGTTCAGGTAACAACAGCCACTGTGAGGTCATGCATGCAATGGCCACTTTGTGTCCAGAAGACAGCATTCCTACCCACCTTGACTCTTACACGCTTTCAACCACCTCGTCTGTAATATTCCCTGAGCCTTGGTGGAAGAGATAATCATGCTCATTTGGAGCTCTTAACTGTCACTTATCTTAGCACTCTGATGAGTCTCGAGTTGCCCTAGTAATTACCACCATCTACAAAAAGAAGGTTCTCTGACCAAAAGTGAGAGCAACACTAATCTAAGGGCATAGGCATGAATATTTAGAGAGCAATTGTGATGAGCACAACGTGTCCATTTAACCAAACAACAATAGTAGCTTCCTCCTAGGGCCTACGACCTTCCCAACCATTGGCGTCTGACCAGGATTTCAGTAGCTGACATGAATTCCCTCCTGTGGAGAGGGCATCAAATCCAGTCAGATAGCAGTTGGCTATCCCCGTAACAGTCACACCACTGTTGCACCAGTGGACACATCTTGCCTAATGGATTGTATTCTTACCCTGCAGGTGTATCCATGTATGAGTAAGAGAATGTGTATATTATACAAACTATTGTTATGGAAGCATTTTTGTTAAGATTAATTTAGATAGCTTGGATATTACAAATCTGTTTAAGTGTTTTTTGTTGTTTGGATGGTTTTTCTTTTTTGTTTTTTGTTTTTGTTGTTTTTGTTTGTTTGTTTTTTGGTTTCATATATTTTTTATTTATATTATTCTAATTTTACATTCATAGTGGTGACTCCATTATCCTCCTCCCTGTCCTCCCTCTTCCATAGGAACCCTCATCAATGGGGAATGTGGGTCACACATTGTGGGGGTAGTCAAGAGTTATGGGGGACAGGCAAAGTCTCTGTGCATAATGCCCCAACTTGTGGCTCTAACATTCTTTCCGCCCCCTCTTCCACGAGTTTCCCTGAGCCACATTGGGGTCATTTTAGCTCTACTTCAGTGATGAGGTTTTGGGAGCCTGTGTCTCTGGATAGCTGGCTTAGTAGGAGTTAGATGTTCTCTGTGTTTATCTCCTTCAGCCTTTTTCTGGTGTCATGATCCCCAAGAACGCTGAAGTCTCGCCCTTCCCCTGCATTACTCTATGGTTTCAGCTAGAGCCCTGGTGAGGTGTGATTGGCTGATCCTCCCTTCAGGTTTGTTGTCCATCTGAAAAAGATAAGCAAATTCTCCAATGGAGAGAGAAGTTAGTACTAGATATATGGGATGGCCATAGATATCTTGGAGGAAATTTTATGTGGGTAGGCCCACTTCTAGCCCACATTTGGTGGTATCTTGATTGGAGACTGTGCTCATTTTTTGTACATGGTTTTGACTTATTTCCCAGTTCCATCAATGAGTTCCATTCCACTGAGTGGATCAATTAGCCAAATCAAGAGCCGTTGGTTGCCCACCATGGCTATGTGCCACTACTGCACTTGTTTGAGCATTATGTTGTTTCTTGCTGCATATCTTAGACTGGAAGTTGTTTGGACTGATGTCGGCCATTTTCCCCCAGTTGCTTGTGTAGCACCCTCTGGCACTAGACTAGCTAACTGTCTGGGGACTGACCCTCTTCCAGATTCTGGCCAGGTCTCTCCATGTTTGGTCTCACACGTGTATGCTGTCTTCGACAGTAGAGTCTTACCATTAACCTTTGGTAGGTCATCAAGAACTCTGACAGAAATCTGTCTTTTTTGGGAAACCTTGTAGGTGTCTCGGATCTACAGCTCATTGTGAAAGTTAACCCCGTGCTGGTACTGGGGTTATAAGTTATAAGTCAGCACCTAGGAAGATGAGGGGAGAAAAAGATAGATAATATAAAAGAGAAAGTGAGTATAGAGAGGCAATGGAGAGAATGAGAGAGAGAGGGAGAGAGAAGAGAGAGAAAAGCAGGAAAAAATTAAGGTTGGTCTTCATGATGTTCTCTCCAGTTTCCTGTGGTTCAGGTGTTCCCTCTGCGGGCCTGCTGAAGGATCAATGATTTAGCTTGTTGTTCAGAATAAAGAGTTTTATAGTATCATTTCCTTTAGGGTCCCTATTTGTATCCCCCCACCCTTGTCCTCCCTCCCACCTTCTCGATCCCTTCTACCCTTACCCTCCATCCATCCTACCCTCCCTATTGTCTGGTCCTCAGAGTGCTTATTAGGCTTGGCAGCATCTCAGGTGGATTCAGATTAGGAGCGACAGATAAACGAGACCATGCGACGATTATCGTTTTGTGACTGGGTGAGCTCACTGAGGATGATCTGTTCCATGTTTGACCATTTTTTTTTCAAATTTCATTATTTTATCTTTCCTTACTGCTACGTAGAATTCCATAGTATAGATATACCACATCTTTGTTATCTATTCATCCAATGATGGACATTTGGGTTGATTCCAGCTCTTTGCTATTATGAATTGAGCAGCTATAATTTGAGGTAGGGTCTTGCTCTAGCCCAGGCTGACCTGGAATTCACTATGTTATCTCAGGGTGGGCTCGAACGCACATCATCCTCCTACCTCTGCCTCCCAAGTGTTGAGATTAAAGGTGTGCATCGCTACGCCCAACCTTGTTTAAGATTTTATAACACTGGCCATGAAACTATCCTACCCACTAAGAAGTTCCAACTTTCCTCAGGAGTTTTCCTTTACATTAATTTTTATTTATTTATTTATTTATTTATTTAAGAGAAAGAAAGAAGCAAAGAGAGAGAAAGAGGCAAAGAGAGAGATTGAGAGAACAGGTATGCCAGGGCTTCTAGCCACTGCAAATGAACTCCAGATGCATGGGCTACCTTGTGCATCTGGCTTATGTGAGTTCTGGAAAATCAAACCTGGCTTTGAAGGCAAACACTAAGCCATCTCTCCAGCCCCTTTACACTAATTTTAGTAATTCAAATTCATTTGGGAAATTCTCAAAGATTTCAAATTTATATTATACATTCTGTTCTCTTGTAATTGAATTACTACCTTGATTTTATGATAACTTCCACTCCTTCATTCTCTATATGTGTACATATGTATACATGTATGTATGTATGTGTGTGTGTATATATATATATACACACACACATATGAGTACATACATAGTATACTCTATTTTTTTGTTTCTTTTGTTTCTTCAGAAGCCAGTTATCTTTCTCTCCTTTTATCTCTTTTGAATTTATTCTCTTTTCTCTTCCAGACCCTATTTAGTTATTCTCTTGGTAACTTTTGAATGTAAAAATTCATCTATTTTTTTTGTTTTGTTTTGTTTTTGGTGTTTCGTGGTAGGGTCTCACTAATTCAGGCTGACCTTGAGTTCACTCCGTATTCTCAGGGTGGCCTCGAACTCACAGCGATCCTCCTACCTCTGTCTCCCAAGTGCTGGGATTAAAGGTGTGCGCCACCACACCCGGCACATTCATCTAATTTTATTTTCTTCATATTTAATGACAAGTAAGGCTGTGACTCCCCCCCCCCCTTGCTGCAGTCTTGGCCTACTAGTGTCATCAGTGCAGAATCTTTTTCTTCCTCCTTTGAACTCAGAAACATATTTGAACTTGTGTGATAGTCCTTTGTTGTTGATTTCCAGTTGATTTTATGAACAGAAAAAGTAGCCAGTGGTGTTTGCACCCGTGCAGAACCCATCTAGATTTTTTGGTAACTTAATCTAATCCTGCGATTTCAGTATTCTGTGGACCCCTGTAATGGAGGTTGTGTTTCAAGCCAGGCATGTTGACATGTGCAATCCCAGCATTCTCAAGGCTGAGGCTGACTGGGTTGCACAGTGAGCCCCAGGCCAGCCAGAGCTACAAAGCAAGACCCTATTTCAAACAAACGAACTGAACAAACCAATATATATATATTGTGTTCCTTATTTAAAGGCCAGAGTTTCATTTAGCACACATGCACTGATTTTGTCTTTTGGATGTTCCTTATATTTCTTGACTTTTGAACTTCAGATTAGTATATTTTGTTGTCTGTTTTAGTGCCTTGGGGCATACAAAATCATAACTGTCATATCTTCATTTCAGAATGTGTCCATCATTCATACTGTAAATAACATCTTTGGCTTTCAGGTCTCTGTTGGCATTTTGAAAGCAGTGAAGCTAATAGTAACGCCACCAAAAGAAAAATGTGATAAAAGAGAGTTTTTCAATAAGCCTCTTGAGTTTCCTGCTCAAGATTATATTAAATTCGTATTATGCACTGTAATTATACATCCCGTCCTTAATGAGTTTTTTTTCACCTTTATTATATTCCAAGCCAGGGCCGTGTGAGAGTCTTCTGACTTAAAGCTTCACTCAACCCGGTTACTGTTTCTGCAGAGGGAAGCACCTGATCTCTCCCTCTTCTAAGCTGAATGGATGATGGGGAGCAAGGAGATCCAGTTCTGACTCTTTTCTATGGTTGCTCTTCATTTAGGCCACTGAGAAGCAATCTATTTATGTCATTAATAAATCCATGCCAGGGCTTGAGAGATGGCTTAGCGGTTAAAGTGCTTGCCTATGAAGCCTAAGGACCCAGGTTCAATTCCCCAGTACCCACGTAAACCAGATGCATAAGATGGTGGATGCATCTGGAGTTCGTTTATAGTGGCTGGAGTCTCTGGCACACCTGTTTTCTCTCTCTCTCTCTCTCTCTCTCTCTCTCTCTCTCTCTCTCTGCCTCTCTCTTTCTGTCTCTCTCACTTTCTCTCTCAAAATGGATAAATAAAATAAAACAATAAATAAATATATTAAATAAATAAATAAATTTCCATGACAACATGTCATGCATGTGTCATTGTTCCTGAGCAAGAAAGATCTTTGAGGAACAACACCCTCACCAAGTCAGGTCTGGGTTGCCTGGTGGTATAGAAGATGGTTTGGTAAGGCCTCATTCTTGTTCTAATGGTATCAGTTCATCACCTTCCAAGTGCCATAAGACATGTCTTGGTAGCTGTCCAGAAAGCTCTTGGACTTAAAAGAAAAAGAAAAAAAAAACACAAGAATCATGCAAGAGTCAGAGTCAGGTGTGACATAGCATCCAAGAACAACTAATCATTTTGAAACTACTTTCTGTTCTTATTGCTCTCATTCACTCCCACCAATGCTTCTTCCTCCTTGGCTGCAATTTGGGATCATCTGGGGAGCTTTGAAAATCTCTAAGTGACTAGGCATCGTCCACCAATCAAACAAATCACAGGGGACCCACACATTGGCAAATTATAACTTTCTTCTAATGCCCAGGCTGAGCAGTCTTAGTCCATTCCTTTCTTTGTGACTGTTCAAGGTTACTCAGTTTTAGCTGTGTGGCTTGTCCCTGACTGAGGGCTTTATTTTGCTAGGCTAACAGGTGCACATTTATTGTCGTGAATTACATTTTGTCTTTAAAAAATATATTTATTTATTTGAGAGAGAGAAAGAGAGAGATAGATAGAGACAGAATGGGCATGCCAGGGCCTTCGGCTACTACAAACAAATTACAGACTCATGTGCCACCTCATGCACCTGGCTTTGCATGGGTACTGGGGAATTAAACTTGGGTCCTTAGGCTTTGCGGGCAAGTGCCTTAAGTGTCGTGCTAGCTCTCCAGCTCCCGTTTTGTCTTTTTGAAGGTACCTTACTTTATATCCCCCCACACCCAGTTTTATGCATCATTGTTTTCCCTTGAAGTCCATTTTTTTTCCTCTAAATTGACTGCTTTGTTTTTTCCCCTTTTGGTAATTTTGAAGATAAGATATTTCATATTCTATTACTAATTAAACTTAACATCTTTAAATACATGCTCTAACCTATATTTTTCTAATTAACCACAGAAACTATAAAACAGAATTTCCTACAAAAGAGGAAATTAGCATATCTCTTTGCTCCAACATTACTCTTTATATCAGTATAATCTGGAATATTTTACCCTAGGGTTCAGACTGGAATGATATCTTATGTATTCTCTTCCAAAGAATATTTTTTTACATTTGCATTCTATTTTATAACTACTTTTATAGCAATTATTTAGATTCATTACTGTGCCTGTTTATTTGCTTGTTGCTAACTTTTAAAATATGTTTTTATTAACCACAACCTTTTTTTGAGTTCTCCATTTTGACTCATCTTTTTGTTGGCTATAAAACATCTTCAAGTGGTGTTTTATGAATGTCATGTGAATACTTATATTTCTTGAAGCCTCTGATATCTGAGAACAGCATTCTGTTCCCCTGGCTCTTTAAGAACTTAGCTGAATCACATCCTAAGTTATTTAGGGCCACATGTATACTGTATCTCACAGAACTCCCTCAAGGGTCACACCTCACTCTTTTCCCCTAGGTTCCAGAATCGACTCAAGTGTCCACCTTACTTTCACAGATTTTGGTCAATTCTGGTGCTTGAGGTTTGGAGCGGGGTGGGGTTATAAGGCCCCACAGTCATGGCACGCTCTCTTCATTAGACACTCACTGACTCATGCATCAAGTGTTAGTTGAGTATCTACAATGTACCAGGCACTGTGGGAGTCAGGAGTAGTTCAACAGAATCAAACGAACAAGATTGCTGGTCAGGAGTATGTGCCGGGGAGTATGTACATGTTTGGAGAAGGAGACGGGCAAGGCCATAAACCACTAACCAAGCAAACAGTGCAGTTGTGAAGATAAGCAGAGCTACCATAGAAAGCTGCAAAAGACTCCAAAAGAGTTCCCCTCAACAAATGCTAGACATAAAAAAGAATCAAGTGGTAGAGCGATGGGGTGGAGGCGGGGCCCAGATATTAGTAATTAGATTGCGCCCACAGCAAACCTGTGTGTTCACATGCTCACGGTGCTCTTGGCCATCTTCCCTCGGAAACCATCATGTTTTTTCTATGTCTTTAGTCCATCTTGGACTCCTTCAACAGGTCACACCACCGGCTCATTTCTGCCTCGCAGATCACTCCCTTTGGGTACTACCATCATGTCGTGCTTTCACCTGAACAAGCACAAAACTGGAAACAACAGCTATGTGTGGGCAGCCCTGTCTGGCCTAATTCAGTGCTGATGCGATGGCTGGGGTAGGTCACTAGCCGATGTGACAGACGCCCTCAAGGACTCCTCCCGTTGACTTCACCCCAGTGGGCATTCTTGTTCTCAGACTGCAAGACCAATGAGAACCACAGCGTCCTTCCTGTTCACGGAGCTTGCATTTGAGTTTGGCACTCCCATTCTCTGGCTAGTGTGACCCTGGCAAGTCACTCTCTGTGCCACAGTGTCTTCCTCTTTAAATGGGGGTTAGGAACAGTACGTACCTCTTTTTTCTTTTTTTTCTTTTTTTGGAGAGAGACAGAGAGAGAGGGAGAAGAAGACAGATAGAGATGGGTGCACCAGCAGCAGCCTCTCAACCATTGTGAACAAACTCCAGATGCGTGAGCTCCCTTGTGGGCAAGTGCGGCATTGAGCCCTTGTGTCACTTTGCATCTGGCTAAACGTGGGACCTGGAGATTGGAACTGGCATTCTTAGGCTTAGCAGGCAGGCGCCTTAACCGCTAAGCCATCTCTCCAGCCCAGGAACAGTATGTACCTCTTAATGTGAATATGAGAGGGAGTAATTGATGAAAGTGTTAAGCATGGCGTCTGTACCCAGAAACCCTTGGTAATGTATAGCAACCACTAATATGAACAAACTTCGTCTTAGGCTGCCTAAAAGCATTTTTGTGTCCTTCTCTCTCCTTGGCTCAAATTCTTTGAATACTGAAAAAATACTGAGATTGTGGTTGGAGCGATGGCTCAGTAGGTAAAGTTCTTGCCGTACAAGTCTGACATCCCAAATTCAAATACCCAGAACCCATGTCAAGCCAGATGCATAGTGCAAGCACTTGTAATCCCAGCACTCCTGTGGTGAGAAAGGGAGGCAGAGACAGGAGAATCCTGAAGTCCTCAGACCCACTAACCTGGCAAACATAGTGGCAAACAAGAGAGACCCCACCTCCAAAATCAGGTAGAAAGTCTCTCTGGCTGACTTTGATGGGAAGACTTTCATCAACAGGTTGGGAAAGAAATACTTCTAGGGCTGGAGAGTTGGCTTAGTGATTAAGACGCATGCTTGCAAAACCTAAGAAACCAGGTTCGATTCTCCAGGTCCCATGTAAGCCAGATGCACATGGTAGCACATGCATCTGGAGTTCGTTTACAGTGGCTAGAGAACCTGGTGTGCCCATTTTCACTCTCTGTCTCTCTCTCTCTCTCCCTCTCCCTCTTTCTGTCTCAAATTAAATAAATTAATTAAATAAATAAAATCTTAAAGGAAAAGAAATACTTCTAAAAGAAAAGAACATGGGTGAGACAGGGAGAATTTGAGCACAAGGAGTGAGTACTTCCTGTTTTGTTTTTTTTTTAATCTTAGTGTTATTCTAATTAGCATTTTAAATATTACATTCACCCAAATATCAATATAACTGATACAAAACATAGATATAAATGTTAGAAGGAGGGGTAAAAGGTGCCCATATCCATATTTGGGATTTTTTGTACTTTTATATATTTTAAAAGTGTTTAGGGGCTGGAGAGATGACTTAGAGGTTAAGGTGCTTGCCTGCAAAGCCTGAGAACCCATGTTCATCTCTCCAGATACCATGTAAGCCAAATGAACAAAGGTGAGGCAAGCACAAGGTCACACATGCTCACTAGATGGAGCAAGCATCTGGAATATGATTGCAGTGGTTGAGGCCCTAGTGCATCAATTCTCTCTCTCTCTCTCTCTCTCTCTCTCTGTGTCACTTTCTCTAAAATAAAAATAAAAAATGGGTTGAGGACAGGCTGGAGAGATGGCTTAGCAGTTAAGCACTTGCCTGCAAAGCCAAAGAACCTCAGCTCCATTCCCCAATACCCACATAAGCCAGATGCACAAGGTGGCGCATGCATCTGGAGTTCATTGGCAGTGGCTTGGAAGCCCTGGCACATCCATTCTCTCTTCTCTCTCTCTGTTCTCTCTCTCATTCTGCTTCTCTCAAATAAATAAATAAATAATTTAAAAAGTGTTTAGAAAGGGCTTAACATCATTCTGTCACAAAAATTAAGTTTCATTTCATTTGGAAAAAAATCACCCAGAGACCTACAGCCCCAATACAGGTTTTATTTGGGGACTCCTGTCCAATCTTTACCCATATATAAACAAGTATTTAATAGCTATCATCAAAAGCACACATATAATTTTATGACCTACTGTTTTACTTAAAATGATAGTTAACACTCTTTCCACAGGGTTGTATTTATCACTTTCATGATTGCATTCAGACTACACCACATTAAAGGCTATAATTTACCTCACTTTATTGGGTTGACATATAGGTGGTTGACATTTTTCTCCTCTATAGTAGAATTATGTCACTATCAACATCTTTGTGCCTGTGGCTCGTTTTCTTTTAAATTAATTTCTAGAGCTTATGTAGTTAGAGTATTTGAGTAGTTAATAGCACTTAATAAGAATTCACATACTCCCTTTTAAAAAGGGGTGTGTCAAATTTACTCTGAAACCAGCAGTAAATGCATGTATTTGCTCCCAGATAACATAGCTTTTGTGGTAAGGGGTTTTATGTGTTTTTTTTTTCCTTTAATTTTTTTTTTTGTTGTTTTTGTTTTTGTTTTTGTTTTTGTTTTATTTTTCAAGGTAGGGTCTCACTCTGGCCCAGGCTGACCTGGAATTAACTATGTAGTCTCAGGGTGGCCTCGAACTCATGGCGATCCTCCTACCTCTGCCTCCCAAGTGCTGGGATTAAAGGCGTGCGCCACCACGCCCGGCTTCCTTTAAGTTTTATCTAGCGGTATGGAATGTGTTTTCACATTAATCCTAGTTTCTTTAAAAAATTTTTTTTATTATTTATTTAAGAGAGAGTAGAGAGAGAGAATGGGCACACCAGCGTCTCCAGCCACTGCAAACAAACTCCAGATGCATGTGCCACCTAGTGCATCTGGCTAGGATGTACTGGCTAGGGAAATTGGACCTGAGTCCTTTGGCTTTGCAGGCAAGTGCCTTAACCAATAAGCCATCTCTCCAGCTAGGGCTTCTTTCAAGTGACTCCTCTGGACATAATACTCTTGGCTTATCTTGGACACTGTCCTATAGAATTAAAAAACTTCAGTTCAATACTTTTATCTTCCCAATATCATAGTTGTTGCAATTATATTTTACATCTGATTATTTTTCCTTTCTAATTCTGGCTTAGCATTTGTTTATGTTACATGCATAGCTGTTTCCTCGCCTTCTCCTTGTTCCAGGATTTGTTAGCCATTGGCATGAGAGAGGCTTAGGGTTTTGGAAGAGGTGATCCTTAAGGTGAAGTACGGAGTGATGACAGGCAGTGGGCAGAGCACCTAGAAGAGAAGAGTCACCTCCCTGCCCTGGTTATTTAAAAGCTTTGGCCTCTAAAAGACAGTGCTCACCTGACCTCATTAGCAGAGTGCCTGTTGTGGCATGCAATCGTCAGATTCCCCCATTATGTCCTCATCAAAGACATTTAAAGGAGAGAGGCGGAGAGAGGTACGCGCCATACCCTTAAGCCGTGTTCTTTCCTACTGCCTCAAACTAAGTTGAGAAGGACCAGAAATGTGCCTCTGCATGTCAGCTTGAGTGATAGGGTTTCCCCAACACAAAGGACCAAGAATAAGTGTCGCTGCTTGGGGTGGGCATGTTGAAAAGGGCAAAGGAGCCAATAGAAAGCCAACTCTGCCCTGTGCGCCATCTGCCAAAGGGACCTTCAGTGCTACGTCCAGCATGGAACCCAGCATGGCTCCCACCTAGAGCCCAGAGCCCAACCCTGGTGCCACCCATTCCTTCTGTTGTGCTCTGTAGACTAAGAAAATGCTCCCCATTCCAGCCCTCGGTGATCACTGCAAATTGCTGGGGACACTTCCTGACCACACTGCTCTTCCCTTTCAGTTTCCTGCTTCTTCAATTTCACCAGCCCCTCTGGGGTCGTCCTGTCTCCCAACTACCCAGAAGACTATGGTAACCACCTGCACTGTGTCTGGCTCATCCTGGCCCGCCCCGAAAGCCGCATCCACTTGGCCTTCAATGATATCGATGTGGAGCCTCAGTTCGATTTCCTGGTCATCAAGGACGGAGCCACCGCCGAGGCCCCTGTCCTGGGCACCTTCTCGGGAAACCAGCTCCCCTCCTCCATCACCAGCAGTGGCCACGTAGCCCGTCTTGAGTTCCAGACTGACCACTCCACAGGGAAGAGGGGCTTTAATATCACCTTTACCAGTAAGTCCTCCCTCTGTCACCCACTCAGACCGTACCTGTGGGTGTCCACTTCCGAGGATGATCAAAGGTGCTCCCATGGACAGTGCTGGCTGCAGAGTTCCCAGCATTACCAGGAAGAAGCTTGGGGCACAGTCTGTTGGGGTGGCTGCCCTTCTCTATGGTCTCCCACTATAAGCATGTATGTCCGTGGGTGCCCTATGTAATGGAAAAAGAACCCCAATTATCTCATCTTCTCCTACCAGCAGGGAGGCCTCTGACATTCACTTATTTTGTGTGTGACAATCAGTTTTCAGCTCCTGATCGCCAATTTTTCATGTTCCCTCAAATCCCTGAACATGACTTCCTGTTGATCTCTGGGGTTCCTAAGAGTCTCCCCTCACTTCATCTTGTCCAGATCCCATCCCTATAGACATTGCAGAAGCAAACGCTTGAAGCTGTGTCTCCATGAGGCCCAGAGGCTTATTGAAGCCTGTCTTAGGGTGACAGTCCAGAAATTGTCACCTGCAATTGCCATTCTGGATCCCTCCTCCAGAAATAAGCTGAAGCTCAGCAGTCCTGGGTCCAGGGGCATGGCAAAGTGGCAGGGCGGGGGCACATATACGAGAACAGAGACTTGAAACCGTAAGCCTCTGGGACACAACAACCAGCTGTGGGGTCATAGCGAGCCATACGCCTGGTGAATTTGGCCATGACAGATATTCAAGAGGAGCTGAAACTTAGTCGGTGGAGCAGTTATCCATCTTCTTCCCCAGGGGCCACTTGGGAACCCAAGTCCTCAATTCAAAGTCTGTCCTACACTCACAGGCACAGGCAAAGAGATGGTGCCTCGGGGTCTTTTGGACAAACCATTCTCTTCCATGTGTGTATTCCTTGACATAGAGACCCTGCCCCTTGTCCCACCACCCATTCCTTAAGACTTGGTGGCTATGAGGTGGGCCACTTATGACTTTGGATTCAAGGGAGCATCCAGGCTAAGGCCATATTGCTGCCATCACCCATATTCAAGACACTGAATTTACTGGAAACAACCTTCCCAGGGCGCATTTCCCCCAGGGGTTTCCTGTCCCCTTGACCTAAGGACAAGAGAAAGCAGACAGGGTCCTGTCTTCCTAGGCATGCTGGTCCCATAATGATGGCTCTCGCTTTTAGCTTCTCTGCCTCCCGCCTGCCTCCCCATGAGATTATGAGCTTTGGAAAGGAGCAGGTACATGGCTCCTCCTTCTAGGTCCTGGTACATGCACGGTTCAGTAAAAGCTTCGTGAATGGAAGAATCCACAAGTCACTCCATGCTCTCTCTTACCCCATGACAGTGGAAAGAACAGGGGGAAGAGGAAGCCCAGGGAGGTCCATGGATCCAGTTTGGTGACGGCTGGGGACCCCAAAGCCCCTCCCAAAATAATCCTTGCCAACACTTGGCAAACGTGATGACAAATTGCAGATGTCTTCCTGCGCATGTATACAGATCAGATGAGTGGATAGAGAGAATTTTTCAGACTCTGGGCCCCACTCAGAGCCTGTTGAAGGAGAGGATATCTCAGTCCACATTTTCACAGTAGAGGTGGTGGGTTCAGAGACAGTCAGTGAAGCTAGTTCCTGGACGGGTGTTTGGGAGCTGGCATGGTTACACTCTAGAGGTCTTCAGCCTCCTCTCCCATCTCCACCACTGATGAGCTGAGCTGAGCTTGCCTTTGCCGGGTGTCAGGGAGCCCACCTCCCTGATGGCCCTCGCTGCAGCTAGTGAGCATGCGTCGCACTCCCCGTGTGACTTGTTATCTCTGTCCCTTTATCAAGGGTTGGTGGTCTGTTCCCAACATTAAAACTCTCAGAAGTAAAAGCATTCACTCTTCCACCCGGAGCACAGGAGACAATGATGTCACTGGCTGCCACCCCATGAGCACCTGTTGAGCCCTTGACCCCATGCTGGGCGTTCTCCAGCGTCACAGGGAAACGACATCAGCCAGAATCTGCCTGAGAGGCTGAGGTTTGAAAAGGTGCACAGGCAAAAGTGGGCAGGGAGTAAATCCCAGGCTTAGAGCCCAGCTGTTGAAAACAGCACCATAGTCATCTTATGGTGTGAGGGGTGTGTGTGTGTGTGTGTGTGTGTGTGTGTGTGGTGTGTGTGTGTGTGTGTGTGTGTGTGTGTGTGTGTGTATCACTGATAGGGTTTGGGCTTGTGAGCACCAGGCCACATTCTTCCTTCCACCTCTTGGTGCCAGGGCAACCTTGTGGTCCTCGTTCCCAATGAAGAAGGGGTGAGAGACTGAGTCTGGGCTAACCTAGGCTTTGAGTTTCAGAGGGGAGAATGTGGGGACTCAGCCCTGCACAGGTCACCCCAGTCGTTTCCCTGTCAGAAGCCCCACATCTATCTGTGCACAGGAGATCATGGGTTTGCAGGCGTCTGTTCCTCCAACAAGAACTAGTGGCCGGCAGAGTCACTTCTGCATGTGTGCTTGTGTCTCCACTGCCACCACAAGGAGATTTAACAGGTCTGGGAACTAGGCTCTTTTAAAGTGACAGATGCCCACACAGCCATGAAGCCCTGTCTCCGTGTGAGGGTCATCATGCTTACAACAGCAGGGGCATGCATGAGGCCCAGCTTGATAACATTCCCGTCCACAAACAAGAATGTTCTTAGTGAAAGTGGCAAAGACATCTTACCATGCAGGGAAAGGGAGGAGGCAGAGACTCACCCTCAGCGAATGTACACTGTCACCAGACCTTGCCTGTTTCTTTTTCTTTTCTTTTCTTTTCTTTTCTTTTCTTTTCTTTTCTTTCTTTCTTTTTTTTTTTTTTTCCGAGGTAGGGTCTCACTCTAGCCCAGGCTGACCTGGAATTCACTCTGTAGTTTCAGGGTGGCCTCGAACTCACTGTGATCCACCTACCTCTGCTCCCGAGTGCTGGGATTAAAGGCATGTGCCACCACGCCCAGCAATCCTCACCAATTTCATGACCTTATCAACTCATTTAAATTCTATCCCAAAAATCACCCTGCAAGAGATTTGACAGGTCAGGAAACTGAGGCTCAGCAAGGTGACAAAAATGGCCCAGCCATGTACTAATAAAGTAAAGCACCCGGGCGTCATATCTGCCCCTTTCCTCTCCCCACTCACTCTGGCACGATCAGTCACGTGCGCAGACACAGAAGCAGCCATGACAAGAGGCAAGGAAATGAAGGAGATGGCTTCAGACAGGGTAAATTCCAGGGCAGCTACTCTATGATTCTTAATGTCTATTAGTGTCACAGGACTGAGAGCCAGCTCCTCCTCAGCCTAAGTGACCCCATAACTGTCTCAAGTTCAGGAAGTGCAGGATGGATTTGACATTGAAGAGACATATCTGCTCCTCAGCTTCATGGAGCCTCAGTTTCCTCTCCTGTAAACGTGGTAATCCTGTCTGCTCGATAGAATTGTGATATAAGCCAGTCTCATCTGTCAGCATCCCTTAGAATGAGACACTCAGAAAAGCTGAACGCCCAGTTTAACATAGGTGTGCCTCGTGTCCGTTGGAACCTCAGGGCATCTCACTCTCCCTACAGTGTGGCAAGTTCTTGGGGAAGCGATGGAGGTCTGGGGTTGACCTTCAGACTGCAGCTTACTTTGACGAGTGTATTTTTGGGACGGGGAAGGGGTCCCTGAACACATCAACCTGGTCTAATCATGCCCTTGACCCCTCATCCACACAGCCTTCCGACACAATGAGTGCCCGGATCCAGGCGTTCCAGTTAACGGCAAGCGGTTTGGTGACAGCCTGCAGCTGGGTAGCTCCATCTCCTTCCTGTGCGATGAAGGCTTTCTTGGGACACAAGGCTCTGAGACCATCACCTGTGTCCTAAAAGAAGGCAGCGTGGTGTGGAATAGTGCTGTGCTACGCTGTGAAGGTGAGTGCCTGTGGCTGGGCCATTGGCTGTTAGATAAGTGTTGGGGAGAGGGGCTGAGTGGTCAAGTTACCATGGTCCCTTTCCACATCTGTTGATCCTCTTCTCCAAGGACCCAGGGTCACCCCCTGTCCTCACACTGGGATGGCAGGGGCTTGGTGGGAGCATGTTGCCTAGGAATTCGAATTGATATGAGAGATTAACCAGGAGAAACTGGTCTTAGACTATCCAGCATCAAGAGTGTCTCTGTGTTGAGCTGGGAGCTCTCAATATCACAGGCGTCAGGAGCTGAATTCCCAGCTCCCACTTAGGGGAGACCCACAACCTTGAACAGGCTGCTAGCCACTCTTCCCTCCCTGTGCTCATTTCCCATTCCCAGGACTTTCTCCACTCCATCCTTTGTGCCCCTGTTAAATGCTGCCTTGATATCCTTGTGATCACTCTCCAGGCGACTCGGGACTCTCAGCAAGCACTGGGCTTATTAGAACATCCGCTCAGTCCAGCCTTACCTCTGGCAGTTGAGTCAACTTTAGAGACCAGAGTATGTTCCCGTAGACAACAGGCAGTTAAAAGGGATTATGCCTCCTGAAGATAGGAATCATGTCAGATTTGTGTATCTGGCACAGAATCATTTCTCACTATGGATTTGGGAACAATGGATGGATAATGCACATCCCATAGGTCTCTTGAAGGCTGCAGTGGTGCCCAAGAAGGCAGGAATTGTGGTTTCAGGAGCTTGTTCCTCTCGTCTGCTGTGATGGGCAGAGGTCGGAGACCTAAGAGACCTGCCTGCTTACCCAGTCTCCAATCTCACATCTCAGTTAACCTGGCAGAAGTGGAGGACCAGGGGCTGTAGAAGGGAGGGCCTTGGAGAGGGCTTTGCTGTCCGGCTGACACATCAGGGTGGGAGAGGAGAAACCACCCAGCACACAGTGCAAGCAGGGGGTACAGAAGGGCACTCGCTTTTCCCTCTGAACCTCTGGTTTTTCAGCTAAAAATAAGGAGATGGAATCACACTAAGCTGTATCTGTTCATAAAGAGCCATGCTAGGCCTCAAGCAGCCCCTTGCCAATGCTTGCTGTACTTCCACTGCTGTGTGAGCTCCTTCCTGGCTTGTAGCTCACATGTGCAGTACTTGACATTTGGTAGATGTTCAGTCAGTGCTGGTTAATGAATGAGTGAATGAATGAATGCATGCATGAATGGATGAGTTCTTAAACAGGCCAAAACCTCCCAAAGAGAAATGTGTCAATGACAAGCCTTCAGTGCGCAACATCTCACCTTGCAGTTTACCAGCCAGGTCACTGTGGGCAAGCCACATGGCCCTTTTGAGCCTCGGTTGTTGATTCAGGAGCCTCCTAAAGAGTTGCTGTGAGCATGTCCCCCTCTTGGAGCTGCCTGGCACAGAGGTCATAGTCAGTAAGTGTTGGCAGTTAACATTGTTTTGACCCAACTGTAGCCATTTCTTCATGGAACCCATCAGATTAGTACTCACTCTTCCCATTGGAGAAAGCTCTGTGTGTTTATGGACTGAAACCTTAGAGTGGACAAGACAGCCAATGCCTGAGGACCCTGCCACCCTCATCCAGTCCTTCCTTTTGTCCCCACGTCGGAGGACCCTGCTTTGTTATAAGCATCTTGATTTCCATTTTTATCTGGTTTTGTTTTTGATTAAGTATCCCCACCTGGTGGACAATTAAATGCAGAAGCTAATGGTCTTTTAGACGATCTTTTAATAGATGCTGAAAGCCACTCAGCTTTGGAGAAGCTGTAATAGGACATGGAAGGAAATGGTTTCTAAATTTGGAAAGAAGGGCTGTCACCTGGGGATGGAAAGCAGGAGTGGGCAAACTTCTTCTTAAAGGGCCAGAGGAAGTATTTTCAAACTTGTGGGGCCACAAATTCTCTACTCAACTCTCCAAAACAGCCTTAGGTTTTCCAAAAGTATGGTGGGCTGAGTGTGCCCCATGGCAGTAGTTTGATGACCATGGGTATAAAAGACATGGGCAATCCATGTGCTTAAAATAATAAATATTGTTTATTTTTTATTTTAATATTTTATTTGTTTATTTAAGATAGAAAGAGGCAGATCGAGAGAGAATGGGCATGCCAGGGCCTTTAGCCACTGCAGAGGAACTCCAGACACATGTGCCACCTTGTACATCTGGCTTTACATGGGTACTGGGAAATTGAACCTGGGTCCTTTGACTTTGCCAGAAAGTGCCTTAACTACTAAGACATCTCTCCAGCTCTAAAATAAGAAAGAGTCTAAGAAAGACTTCCAGGTAGTTGAACGCCACTTCCAAGGAGTGCCTGGCTATGCCCCACCTTCACAGATTTACTTCTTCTCTTTCTCTGAAGGAAGAACCAAATAGCCTTACCCCACTATAACAATTATTTTCTTGGAAACAATCACCTCATGGCAACCTTGCACTGGCCCTAGGAAACTGTTGTCCCCAGTGATTCGCAGGACAGCAAGGCATAGGTCCAGCATCCTCCTAGCTTATAAGTAATGGAGCTGGCATTCATACCCATGCTCTGGGCCACCCTGTGACTGTGCTCTCCTCGAGTGCCATCACCATAGAGAATACAATATGAAACATGCTCACGAAAGATGTCAAAGCAGGCACAAACAGAAGAAAAGGCAGGTTTTCTACTTACCACATCCTAGTAGAAAATGAAAACAAAAGGAAACATATTGCCTATCTCCAAAGACAAGATGGACACCACATGGAAGTGTCGGAAATTGACAGCATGAAACAAAGTGACAGCAGTGAGACAAATGTATCAGTTATGACAATAAAGGTAATTAAACTCACTATTAACAGACAAAGACTCAACCCGAGTTTAAAGAAGTGCTCCGTGTACAAGAAGTACATGAAGGAAAGGTGATAAATGACCTTATATTGGTTGTATTTTCCTGTTTCAGTTTTTAAAGGAATACCTGTGATTGTAAAAGTTTCAAACCATATCCAAGTATAAAGTCCAAGGTCAAATGCTCATTTTCTGGTCTCACCCCCATAGGAAATGGTTTAAGAATTTGGTGTAGACCCAGCC
The DNA here is from genome assembly GCA_036365145.1 of Orientallactaga sibirica. Classification (NCBI taxonomy): domain Eukaryota; kingdom Metazoa; phylum Chordata; class Mammalia; order Rodentia; family Dipodidae; genus Orientallactaga; species Orientallactaga sibirica. Next base: position 35,673,869 of record JAEOAD010000014.1, read on the forward strand.
ACTATGTCTTTGCTTCAATTACACTCTCCCATGTTCAAGGCATAGTACTGTATCCATTAAAAAAGAAGTCTGGGGGTTGGAGAGATGGCTTAGTGGTTAAAGCACTTGCCTGCTAAGCCTAAGGACCTATGTTGCACTCTCCAGCTCCCACGTTAGCCAGACACACAATGGTGAGGCAAGCTCAAGGTCGCACATGCCCACAAGGTGGTGGAAGCATCTGGAGTTTGACAACTTTTAACAGTTGCAATGACTGGAGGCACTGTGCACCAATTCTCTCTCTCTCTCTCTCTCTCTCTCTCTCTCTCTCTCTCTCTCTCTTTCCCTCCCTCCCTCCCATAAAAAGAGGCACCAAATAAATAAATAAAAATAAACAAAAATATTAAAAAAAAAAAAAAAGGCTAGAGAGCTGCCTTAGCAGTTAAGCACTTGCCTGTGAAGCCTAAGGACCCCAGTTTGAGGCTTGATTCCCCAGCACCCACATAAGCCAGATGTACAAGGGGGCGCATGCATCTAGAGTTTGTTTGCAGTGGCTAGAGGCCCTGGCGTGCCCATTCTCTATCTATCTGCCTCTTTCTCTGTCACTCTCAAATAAATAAATAAAAGTAAACCAAAAGAATTTAAATAAAATAAAATAAAATAAAATAAAGGCACCAGACTGTTGGGCTTTCCTCAAAAAAGAAGGAGGAGGAGGAGGAAGAGAAGTAGTAATAGTAGCAGTCTGGGGCTGGGGAGATGGCTTAGTCAGTAAAATGCTTGCCTTGCAAGCATGAGGACCCGAGTTTAGATCCCAAAGACTCACCAAAAGCCAGGTGAAATGTACCTGCAGTCCCGTGGTGGGGAGGAGAGACGGGAGAATCCCTGGGCTTGCTAGCTAGCTCATTCAGCCAAATCAGTGAGCTCCAGGTTCAGTGAAAGACACTGTCTCAGAAAATAGAAGTGGAGGGCTAGAGAGATGGCTTAGCATTTAAGGAGCTTGCTTGCAAAGCCAAAGGACCCAGGTTTGGCTCTCCAGGACCCATGTAAGCCAGATGCACAAGGGGGCACATGCATCTAGAGTTCATTTGCAGTGGCTGGAGGCCCTGGTGTGCCCATTTTCTCTCTCTCTCTCTACCTGCCTATTTCTGTATCTCTCCCTCTTTATCTCTCTCTCTCTCAAATAAATAAGTAAATAAAAGAAAATAGAAGTGGAGCATGATGTCAACATCTGGCCCCCCACATGCACACACATGCATGTGGATGCCCCACACACACACACACACACACACACACACACACACACACACACACATGATATATTTCAGTATGGATAAAATGAACATTTCATACAGTATCTTTTAGAAAAGTGGCATCCTAGTTTGGTTCATACATTATAATGGCCTGGCAGGTTGCGAGCCATGTTTTAATCTCCAGGTGTCTCCCACCTCCTATTATATTTGTTTAAACTGCAGGCGTCAGTTCATTCTTCCCAAGGAGGTCTTGCATTCTGAATGTTGCTGATTGCTTCCCCGAGTGGCTGCTTAACATGATCCCATCTCTCTTATACTTCCTTTAATTGGCAGTAAGATATAGAAGCTTAATCAAACTCAGATCCCCCCCCCTTTTTTTTAACCAGAACATTTAATAGGCAGGGCTTTACATTCCCGTAAGAGACACTTAATGTCCCGTTGCCTCTCTTTGGGGGACATTAGGAACCATCTATGACCTCAGCCTAGGGATTGCAGAATGGAAACCTTGTGTGGTGACTTCGTTTTTCTGCTAGAACACTTCAAGAAAACTTACTTTCATCAACCATTTGGTTACTCTAAGGCGTAGTTCACAAAGGAAAGGCAGGAGAGAGAGTCATTTCCTTTTACTTACCAGTTTTCAATTTAATAGATCCCTAACATCTTCCAAAGTTGAAGATTTTCAAATGGCATTAGAGTCCAATGTGTTTAAACACAGCTCATGTGTTTAAATCCAATGCAGTTAGCCTTCTGGCTGATGTTCAGATTGTCCAGTGGCCAGAAGGAGCCTTTTGAAAGTGGCCCAATCTCCTCTGGGACCTGTCATAACCCTGACCTAGAAACACTTGCTTGTCCACAGAGCCCTGGCTCATTTTAGTGGAAATTGATGTTTAGAATCAGGACGCAAGAGGGAGTTACTACTATTATGTTGGCCCTTGCTTGTAAGCCTGTTCAATGCACACAGCTAAGAAATGTTCTTTAAATAAAATTTATATGACTTGCTTTCATTTCACATGTAAGCATTCTTTTTCTATTAACCTTAAATTTCTTTGACATCATATCTGCATCACCTTTTACCCTTACTAAAATCCACATTCCCAACAACACTATCATGGCTTCTCTTATCATATCACATACCCAGGTATAGCAATTACCTTCTTGCAGCTGGGCTGGAACACCAAACAAAAGCAGCTTATGGGAAGAAAGAATTTATGTCAGGCTTACAGTTTTAAGGGGAAGTTTCGTCATGGTGGAGAAAGCATGGCAGAGCAGAGGAGGCTGGGCGTCACATCTTGTCACATCAGCGGGGGAGTGACAGCAAGAATAAGCAAACTAATGAATGCCCAGTAGGGCTGGACTAAGAAACCCCAAGGTGCACTTCCAGTGACACGCCTCCTCCAGCTTTGGGGCTCCTCCTGCCAGAGTGCCACCAGCTGTGGGTTGAGTAGGAGGCTTCAATCGCAAACACACGAAGTTGCGGGAGAAAATTCACATTCAAAACACCACACCAGGAGTCTGAGAATAGTAATACCAGTGCTCCAAACAACACAGTCCTATTCATCTTCGTCGTCATTTTCAGTTCTTTTTGTCCTTCCTAGGGATGAGCTATCAAATTACCATGTTCTCAAACCTTTTGAGTTTCCTCCTATATGATTATGCTGCCAGCCAATATGCTATTGTGTTCACTTTGTGGTTTTTGAAATTGCATATCAAATTTAATCATTCTTTTTTAATTATGTAAAGAGATGCTATAGTTGCAGAGTTAAATCTACCAAAAAATGCACATCCTGGGAAAAGTGAGGCTCTTGACTGGGTCTTTTCTACCCATGGGTAAACCTCTTGCTTTTGATTTACCTGTTCATTGAGCACTAACACTTTCCTATTAACGTAACTTTTAACATCCGCTCTTCCTTAGGTAAATGGAATCATACTGTGCCCACACTGCTTCACTTACCACTGTATTCTAGAGGCCACTCCATGGCATTATCTAGCTCATTCTTTGCTTTTCATCTGGCCGCATGAGCATTCCATTTGATTGGTTATCCTGGCTTGTTCAGCCACACTCCTATGGCTGAACAGGTAACCATTCCCATTCCTTTTCTCTTAACAGTGGCGCCACAATGGTTAGCCTTGTAGAAATGCACATGCTTCTTCACATTTTCATAGAGTTCTAGAGAAAGAATTGCTTTGTCAGAGGTTAAATGCATGTGAGTCTTTGTCAATATATTATTACCAAATTCCTGTCTATAGAAGTTGTGTCAGTTTGTATTTCCCCCAGCAAGATACAGAACTGCTGCTTTTCTTTCTTTTTTTTTTTTTTTTTTTGAAACTTTGTATGTCATTAAACATTGGATTTTGCTTGACTGATGGGTAAGAAGTAATATCTCATTATAGGGGGTTTTGTGTGTGTGTGTGTGTGTATAATATAGTGTGTGTGATATATGCATGCGTATGTGTCCTTGTGGTATCCCCTACTTTCTGACCTGTGGCAAGCAGCACTCACCTGCAGAATGTCAGGTGTCCTTCTCCCTCATACTTCTCTAAGTTCTTGGTTGGTTCTTACTATCACCTACGAGTCAAGGCTATTCACTGGTCTTTGCTCCCCTTTGTGGACACACTCAGCTGTTTGCATAGATTCTGGAGATTCAAACTCACGTGATTTCAGCCCATCCCCATCAAACCCTCATGCTTGCACAGAAGGTGCATTTAACCACTGAGCAATGTCTCCATTCCCTTATTGCAGATGTAAGATAGATTTTTTTTTTATCATGAAGAGTAAAGTTGAATATCTCCTCAAAGATCAAAGACAAGAGATTGCATTCAGAACTCCTTCTTTCCAGATCTTACCAGTCAACTACCACTTTGGAATATAAGGATTGAACAACAGAATGAAAAGGGGGGATGAATAGAGAGGTCATTTGACTGTCCCTTGAGCCCAGGAAGAGATTAGCTAGCTAACATGACACAGCAACAAAAGAAAGACGAGAAAGTTGTGAATGCCAAGAGAAAGAATTCCGTTCCCCTCTGGAGGCTGTGGCTGGGGCTCTGCTGATGTATACGCAGTACATGGAGAATACCCACAACCAATGGTGACTGAGATCTATGGATTCCTAGAAAATCAGAAAGGCTGGGCCGAACTGGAGCCAAGCTTGGCACCTACATGAGACCCTGGGCATAGCACTAGGCACACCCTGCCTCATCTCTGAGGTAACATGTGCACTGAAGATGGTTCAGTGAGATAATGGATGGAATTACAGAAGTGACAATATACACGTGAGACTTATTTCTCAATGTTTGATATAGACGCCATGTAATGACTTAGTTTGTCTAAACCCCCATTCACAGAAAATAGGACAATAATCCCCTTCTATAAAATGAGGATAATAACATGCGTGCTTGTAGGATAATCCACGTTAAACCCTGCCACCTAGCTCATTTCCGGTCTGCTCTGACTGTAGTGTGCTGTGTGCGTGGGGATTTAGGGATGAAGGTCCTCAGGTGAAATCTCAGCTCTCACTTCATTAGCTCGGTGCCTTTGATCAGAGCTCTTAACCTAGCTGGCCTCAGTTTTCTTTTTGTAAATGGAGATAATAACTTTATTAACATACATTTGGAAGAGATAATTTATGGAAAGCACCAAGCAGAGGAAGGCATGAGCACAACTTTCCTACTAGCTTCTGTTAATTAAATGTCTTAATATGCTTTTCTGTTAGAATGCTTGACTGGGCTTGGGGGGATGGCTGTACAGATGGCTTACCAGTTAAGCTGCTTGCCTGAGAAGCCTAACCCAGGTTAGATTCCCCAGTAACCACGTAAGCCAGATGCAGAAGGTGAAACATGTGTCTGGAGTTCATATGCAGTGGCTGGAAGCCCTGGCATGCCCATTTCTCTCTCTCTCTCTCTCTCTCTCTCTCTCTCTCTCTCTTTCTCTCCTCTCTCTCTCTCCCCTCCCCCGCCTTTGTCTCTCAAATAAATAATAAAAAAGAAAAAAAGAGTGCCTGACTGGGGAGATAGCTGGGTCAGTACCGTGCTTGCATGAAGACCTGAGTTCATTTCTTAGTACCCAGAAAAAGATGTCAGGTATCGTGGTGCGTGGTTGTAGTCCCGTACCGGGGAGGCAGAAACAGGTGGATTCTTGGTAAGCTTCAGGCTACTGATGGGCCCTGCCTCAACAAAGCTCAACATGTTCCTACAGAACAACCCCAAAGGTTGTTCTCTGGCTTCTACACATAAGCATGTGTGCATGCACGTGTATGTACACACACATATATGCATACCTACATGCATACTGTCAGGCACACACACACACACACACACACATTAGAAAAAAATGCCTGACAGTGATTTTAGATGTTTCCAGAAGGTTATAAACTCAAAGAAAATTGGGGTACATCTGGCTAGATGGTACAAAACGGATGATCTGGAGAAATCTAGAAGACTTTGCAAAGAAAGAAGTGCTTGGCAGCTTCTTTACCCCCTTCCCAGCCCTGTTCAGGTTTTTGGCCTCTGACATGTCCACAGTCGGAGGGTCTAAGAGGAAGCAGAAATTCCTCGGAGATGAGGCGGCTGCTTAGTGTACGATGCTTGGATGTGATGACGTGCCAAAGGCTGTGTCTAGGCAAAATACTTACCCTGCATAACCTCAGCTTTCTCTCATGGTTATAGCACCAGCCTCAGGAGTATTTGTTTAATGAAGAATGAACATGACGTGTGTGTGTGTGTGTGTGTGTGTGTGTGCGCAAGTGTGCGTGACATGGAGCGAGCACTCAGCCAGTGGCAGTGGCCATGACAATGAAGGACTCGAATGAGGGGGTGGACTTATCACTCCTCTCCTCGACCTGGGGCAAGTGTTAGGTGGGCTGGGCTCAGCTATGAAGAACAACTCTCAAATCACAGTGGCCTAAAGGCAGGATCATAGACGACTTAAGCTACACGTTTAACATGGGTCATGTTAGGACCTACTCCTTAGAGTCCTTTACAGGCCCAGGTGACACCTGTTTCACAGTCACCGAGGCAAGAAGAGGAAACCTGGCAAGTCACTCTGGCTCTTCACCTTTCTGTGTGGACATGGCATTTTATTGTTCAAAGCAGCCATGTGGCTTTGAGCAGCCTGAAAAGGGAGTGAACTGTGAGATCCGCCATGTGTCCTGAAGAAGGACTACTGGAATAGGTCTGTATCATGCAGGCCAGCGTGTGGTAGTGCGAAGGAGTGGGGAGCACAATGCTTCGTTAAGACCAGAGACAGCCAGGAGGTGTCCCCAAACCAACCAGTGCCTTGCAGAGTTACCTTCTATTCATTTACTCATCATCCAACAGTCCTGGAGGTACAGCTGTGTACCCGGTACTACGCAAATAGCACAGTGCTCACAGTGGAGCAGGGTGTGCCACGGCCCTGAGCTGACCCCAGTTCTGGCTACTCACTTTCCAGGGTGGGTGGGAAGAAGTTTGCTGGGTGAAGGCCTCTGCCTCAGGTCTGAAAATTGAATGAGGAACAAAGAAAAATGCCAGCGTGGCCCAAATACTAGCTATGCTTTGGCCCTGCTAGAATGACAAAAGGACTTTACTTAAAGGATTCTTTTCGCTTCTCCCCTCTGGCCTTCAATAAACCTCCAAATGATGTGACTGGCCACATCCATAAGGGTCCCAGTAGGCAAAATTCACAGTTATAGTTTATGTAATTTTTCCATAAAAACAAAAATAATCCTTGTTGTCTGACACATTTTTACGGAGAAGATTTTTGTTTATTTGCTCATTCTTTTGTCCCCCCAAGAAATCTGTTTCTCTTCCTCTATCCCTCAGCTCCTTGTGGCGGTCACTTGACTTCGCCCAGTGGTACCATCCTCTCTCCTGGCTGGCCTGGCTTCTACAAGGACGCCCTGAGCTGTGCCTGGGTGATTGAAGCGCAGCCCGGCTACCCCATCAAAATCACCTTCGACAGGTGTGGGGATCATAGCATGGAGGGAGGGCAACACAGCCATGTCAGTATCAGGGAAGAGTTCTCAGTGGTTGGGGGCAGCATCACCAGTGCTAAAATGTCAGCAAAGGGGGAGAATGCAGGAGTGACTGCTGAGTGGGGACAGAGCCTACTGGCTTTGCCCTTGGGCTTAATTGGTGCTGTTGGAGGACAGTGGAGAAGGAAGGCTCGGCCATCACTTGGGACCCCAGAGCTCTTTCCTCCCCTTCCTCCCTAAGGAGGGCGATGGCAGGTAGAAACCATTTGATGCTAGAAACAAGGCAGTTTCCAGCATGGGAAGGTGGGCTTCCTGATTGCTGTCCCAAATTCTGACTGCTACTGCCACCTTGCTTTAAAGGGCGCATGCCTTTAATCCCAGTACTTGGGAGGCAGAGGTAGGAGGATCACTGAGAGTTTGAGGCCACCCTAAAATTATGTAGTGAATTCCAGGTGAGCCTGAGCTAGAGTGAGACCCTACCTAAAAAAAAAAAAAAAAAAAAAAAAAAAAAAAGTCATTTGGTGAAAAAGTAGCTTCCCAGATATGAACTCAAGCTTCCTCCAGATCCAGATAGAGCATTCCTGGTCTGGAAGAACATTCTGCAGACTTTTCCAGAAAGGACCACATAGTAAGTGTGCTACATTTCATGGGTGACTTGCCTGCCTATGGGTCCATGTGTCAGATTCCTTGTTGCTTTGGTTTTTATTTACATCACCTTGCAAATATAAAAATCATTCTTATCTGGGTGTGGTGGCGCACGCCTTTAATCCCAGCACTCAGTAGGCAGAGGTAGGAGGATTGCCTTGAGTTCAAGGCCACCCCGAGACTACTTAGTGAATTCCAGGTCAGTCTGGGGTAGAGTGAGACCCTGCCTCGAAAAACCAAAGTCCTGGAATTTTAGCATACGGGGCCCTGGCCTCGTACATTGTGACCCCCGTGAAGTGAGTCAGTGTCTGTAGGCCTTAAGATGGGTTATGACCCAGACCATGGAAAGGATTGCGAGGTCTGTGTCCTAGCATGAAAGGAGGAAGAGGATTAAATACAGTAGAGAAGGTTCTTTCACATCTAGTAAATATATGCAAATTATATTAAAAGAGCCCAGCTGACCAAAATTTGACTGTCTGAAGCCTTGGGTCAGTCAAAACAAAAAATAAACCTTGGTCTTCTCAAGAAGTCTTTCTTTTTGTCCTTTGGTAGGTTTAAAACCGAAGTCAACTATGACACTCTCGAAGTGAGAGATGGCCGGACATACTCAGCACCCTTGATTGGAGTTTTTCATGGGACCCAGGTCCCCCAGTTCCTCATTAGCACCAGCAACTACCTCTACCTCCTCTTCTCTACTGACAAGAGTCACTCAGACATTGGCTTTCAGCTCCGCTATGAGAGTAAGTCCCTAACGGTGGCACAGGGAGGTGGGTGACAAGGTTGGCCTAGGTAGGTGAAGTACACAAGGCTGGGCCCCACTGTAAGCCCCAGCTCAAAGCATTTCCGGGCATTCTTTGTTAAACTGCATGTGTCGGAAGGTAATCCCTCTGTCTCAGCATCTCATAGGTTGTGGAGTTGAGTTGCTCATGGCCTTCACACAAGGTCCCATCTGCACACCTCACCATTTCTGTGTGCAAAGGACAGGGTGCCGCCATGTTGGGCACTCTGAGACAGTGTTTGACTGACTGTGAACTTGAAGTGACATGGCATCTTGGGCTCACAGTTATAGGCCCTCATCATCTCCTGCATCACACCTTGATTTAGAGGATCAGTGTCATTTCAGTACTTTCCAGCCCAAACCTGGAGAATGTCATGGAGCAACCCATGAGGGCCGGGATATTTTCTTAGTGATGGTTGTGTCACTAAGCCTTACCACAGTGCCTAAGCCCCTGGTGCACACTGAGCAACTGGATGCTGGATGAGGGAACCATCCACTAAACCAGCCTGTGTGAGAGCCAGGTCTTCAGACACCCTCTGCAAACACCAAGAGTCACGGCACCTTTCATAAGTCAGCCTATGTACATGTAGGTTCTCTCCCAGCCCTCTTAGTAAACCTGCTGGGGTCCCTCCTTGGTGGCAGCCCTTCACACTGTCTGTTACAGCAGTGGCCTCTCTTTTCCAGCTATAACACTACAGTCAGACCACTGTCTGGATCCCGGCATCCCTGTCAATGGGCAGCGTCATGGGAATGACTTCTATGTGGGAGCACTGGTGACATTCAGCTGCGACTCAGGCTACACATTAAGTGACGGAGAGCCCCTGGAGTGTGAGCCAAATTTCCAGTGGAGCAGGGCTCTGCCCAGCTGTGAAGGTGAGGCACACCATCAGGGGACACTGGAGAGCAGTCTTTTGCTTGTCACGGTAAACTCGGAACCAAAAGAGCCCCTGAGTTCCTAACCCCATCAGGGAGGGTGGCAGGGATGTTGAGAAGAGTTGGGTCACGGGGTCCCAGGACAATGGTGAGGGGAACTCTCCAAGCCACTCTGCATGTTTCCTGCCCTCTTCTCTCCTGCAGCTCTCTGTGGTGGCTTCATTCAAGGCTCCAGTGGCACCATCTTGTCACCAGGGTTCCCTGACTTCTACCCCAACAACTTGAACTGCACCTGGGTTATCGAAACATCCCATGGCAAGGGTGAGTGTTTAAGGCACATTGGTGGGTGTAGGTCCAAGGTCAGGACCCCATGTTCCAGGTCAAGGAGATGTCAATGAAGAATTTGCTACAAAATGAGATGTAAGTGTAGTTTTAATTTTTTGTCCAAACAACAACAGCAACAAAATCTTCTAGGACCTATTCATCTGTCTGAAACACAGAACTCACTCAGTAATATGGTTGAGAATCTAACCCCTCCATGCTGAAGGGCCTCTTACTGGTTACCAGCCACTAACTCTCTCTCAGAGCAACATTCCTCTCTCAATCACCTCCCATGTGGTCATGTACTCGGTTGGTGAGATGGCCATCCTGCTCCACAAATGGACTCCTACTATCTTTTCATTTTGTTCTGTTGTTGTTGGCAGTGCTGGGAATTGAACCTAGGGCCTTATGTGTCACTGAACTATATCCCTGACCCTGCTGTGATCCTAGAGAGAGAACTGAGATGAAGTGCCCTTACAGAGTTACAGCTTTATTAGGAAAGTTAGAAACTATGCCAAGGTGGCATAGCGGGATCCAAAGCCAAGGGAGACAGGTTCCAGAATTCTGAAGAACAAAGTGAGTCGTCCCCTTTGCTGAGAGATAAAGATCTCCAGTCCTTCAGGGTCTCAAAAGGGAGGAGTGCTCTGCACCATTCTCATCCTACATAGAACCCAAGTGCATAATCTGGGTGGCCTTTGGTTTCTGTGGCATCAGAGGGCTGTTCTGGCTTTCCTAGGCAGCAGGTTGGGGCTAGTCTTGACTGCTGGCCCTGGACTCCAGACATCAGGACCTCTTAAAGAAACCACGTGTGTTCTAACAATCCTCAACCCTCTTTGTAAAAAAATTATATGTACATATACACACACATATAATGAATATACATATATGAATATATGAGAGACAGAATATGGGTACACCAGGGCCTCTTGCCGCTGTAAATTCCAGATGCATGTGCCACTCTGTGCATGTGGCTTTATGTGGATACTGGGGAATCTAACCCAGGCCATAGGCTTTGCAAGGAAGCACCTTTAACCACTGAGCCATTTTCCCAATCCTCAAGCCCTCTTGTTACTTTTTTATTTTGAGACAAGGTCTTGCTAGGTTGCCTAAGCTGGCCTTGAACTCACTGTGTAGCCCAAGCAAGCCTTAAACTTGCCTGAGCCTCGTGAGTAGCTGGGAATACAGGCCTGAGCTTTCAGAACTGTCCCCTCCTCGTAATCCATCAGGAGTCTTAGAAACCCTCATCATTGTACTGTGCCCTCAAGGAACATAGGTGCCCGCAATCGTTCCTCCTGATGTCCACCCTTCCGATTCTGAGCATGGACGGCTCCCCTTGCATAGCTCCCCTCTTCCCAAGGTGATGCACATCCGTCCTCCTCTCCAACCTGCACAACTGCCTCTGCTTCCCTAACAGAAGTGGTCTTCAGGAGTCCAAGTTCAAATGAAGGGGGCTTGTTCCAAACTAGTCCACATGCGCTTTCTTCCAACACACATTCACTGAATGATCCTTGTGTGGCCACCACTGGAGCTGGACATTACAGGAACCAGGCGGTGGCAGCCTCTACCCTCAGAAGCTCATTCCAGGTCTACTTAGCGCTCGCTCTTCCTCTCTTTAGTTTAGCAAGAGCACCGGGGCCTAAGGCCACACCCTAGAACTTTGCAATTTCTCTGCTGAGGGTGGAAAGCGGGCATCCCCAGTTGAAAGCACATCACTGACAAATGTGAGGCTTGCCTTTAACTAAGAGCCTCCAATCTAGAAACATTAACATGCAATGGAGCTGTGGGGCCGGAACTGGAGTAGAAGAAAAACCCTCCCAGATACTCACATATTGTTACATGCTAAGTAGTGCTAGCAGTGTGGAGTAAGCGCAGGTACTCACGTATTGTTACATGCTAGTAGTGCTAGCAGTGTGGAGTGAGCGCAGATACTCGCGTATTGTTACATGCTAAGTAGTGCTAGCAGTGTGGAGTGAGCGCAGGTACTCACGTATTGTTACATGCTAGTAGTGCTGGCAGTGTGGAGTGAGTGCAGATACTCACGTATTGTTACATGCTAGTAGTGCTAGCAGTGTGGAGTAAGCACAGGTACTCACGTATTGTTACATGCTAGTAGTGCTAGCAGTGTGGAGTGAGCGCAGATACTCGCGTATTGTTACATGCTAAGTAGTGCTAGCAGTGTGGAGTGAGCGCAGGTACTCACGTATTGTTACATGCTAAGTAATGCTGGCAGTGTGGAGTGAGTGCAGATACTCACGTATTGTTACATGCTAGTAGTGCTAGCAGTGTGGAGTGAGCACAGGTACTCACGTATTGTTACATGCTAGTAGTGCTAGCAGTGTGGAGTGAGCGCAGATACTCGCGTATTGTTACATGCTAAGTAGTGCTAGCAGTGTGGAGTGAGCGCAGGTACTCACGTATTGTTACATGCTAAGTAATGCTGGCAGTGTGGAGTGAGTGCAGATACTCACGTATTGTTACATGCTAAGTAATGCTAGCAGTGTGGAGTGCGTGCAGATACTCGCGTATTGTTACATGCTAAGTAATGCTAGCAGTGTGGAGTGAGCGCAGGTACTCACATACTGTTACATGCTAAGTAGTGCTAGCAGTGTGGAGTGAGCGCAGATACTCGCGTATTGTTACATGCTAAGTAGTGCTAGCAGTGTGGAGTGAGCGCAGATACTCGCGTATTGTTACATGCTAGTAGTGCTAGCAGTGTGGAGTGAGCGCAGGTACTCACGTATTGTTACATGCTAGTAGTGCTAGCAGTGTGGAGTGCGCGCAGGTACTCACGTATTGTTACATGCTAGTAGTGCTAGCAGTGTGGAGTGAGCGCAGGTACTCACGTATTGTTACATGCTAGTAGTGCTAGCAGTGTGGAGTGCGCGCAGGTACTCACATGTTGTTACACGCTAAGTAGTGCTAGCAGTGTGGAGTGAGCGCAGGTACTCACGTATTGTTACATGCTAGTAGTGCTAGCAGTGTGGAGTGAGCACAGATACTCGCGTATTGTTACATGCTAGTAGTGCTAGCAGTGTGGAGTGAGCGCAGGTACTCACGTATTGTTACATGCTAGTAGTGCTAGCAGTGTGGAGTGAGCGCAGGTACTCACGTATTGTTACATGCTAGTAGTGCTAGCAGTGTGGAGTGCGCGCAGGTACTCACATGTTGTTACACGCTAAGTAGTGCTAGCAGTGTGGAGTGAGCGCAGGTACTCACATGTTGTTACACGCTAAGTAGTGCTAGCAGTGTGGAGTGAGCGCAGGTACTCACGTATTGTTACATGCTAAGTAGTGTTCTCACGTATTGTTACATGCAAAGTAATGCTGGCAGTGTGGAGTGAGCGCAGGTACTCACGCATCGTCACGTGCTAAGTAATGCTGGCAGTGTGGAGTGAGTGCAGGTACTCACGCATCGTCACGTGCAAAGTAATGCTGGCAGTGTGGAGTGAGCGCAGGTACTCACGCATCGTCACGTGCTAAGTAATGCTGGCAGTGTGGAGTGAGCACAAGCGCCACACTCAAGTCAGCGGGAGACAGTACGGGTCCAGAAATGGTGTTTCTGTGTGCCCGTGTGGAAGAGACCATCTGTGGTAAGTAACCCAAGTGTCGTTTCAAGAATAAAAACAGTAGGCTTAACCTTTTGCAAACAAAAATTAAAAACCCAATCCACACCTCACACATTTGCCCACATCAGTTCCAGCAATAAAGAGTCATGGATAATCTAGCCTCCGGCAGAGATGTACCTCACCAAAGGCAGAATCCATCAAGGCAAAGGTTGATACATCCAATTAAAATAAGAATTTAATAGGATTTATGTTAAAAGAAACCGCTATAAAAATGCAAAGTCAAATAGTAAATAGACCAAAATATTTGTACCACGTATAATTGACTAAGACTTACCAGCCTGATGCAGAAAAAGCTCTTCAAAATCTGTACGAGAAATTTTCGTGACCCATCGGCCTAAAAAATGAGCAGAACTATAAACTAGCACTTCATAATTGAAACACAAATTGAAAAACATCAACCCACCAATAATTAAAGAAAGGCAATCACAAGGCTGAAGCGAAATATTGTTGTCCTTTCCCCGTCATCTAAGAACATCTTAACGCTGAAGGAGAGTGTGGACACATGATTATGCCTTACTGCGCACCAGTGTAGACAGGTTAGGGCTTTTCCAAAGACTGGTTCATGTTGTTGCAATGAAAAAGCACCTGACCAAAAGCAGCTGATGGGAGGAAAGGATTTATTTTGGCTTACAGTCTCGAGGGGAAGTTTCATGATAGGATGGGAAAGCATGGCGTGAGCAAAGGGTGGACATCACCTCTGCCACAGCAGGTGTAAAACAGCAGCAAGAGAGTGAGCCCAGTTCTGACAAGGGGAGAGCTGGCTGTGACACCCTAAGCCTGCCCCCCAGAAACACACGTCCTCCAGCAAGGCTCTACTTCCCAAATTGCCACCAGCTGGTGACCAAGCATTCAGAACACGTGAGTTTATGGGGGGCACCTATTTCCAACTACCATAGTCTGAGAGTGGAACTCAGTAGCCCTCCAAGTCCATTGCCTCTGAACCCAGCAATTCCATGTAATGGAATTTACCTAAAAACGGAACTAAACTGTGCATGGTGATGTAACTATTAGGATACTCCCTGAACCACTGTTCATCATGTTGATGAACTGGGAACTATTAAAATGTCCATCAGTGAGGAACTGTGAAATAAACGTAGGGGACAGTCACAGAATTAAATACTAGGCAGCTACACCAAGGAAGTATAATATAGGCAAGTATGCTTACAGACCAGTAGAGATGGTGGCAGTAAATCGTGAAGGAACGGAGTTTGCCTAAAGAATACATTCAATTTCTAAAGCAAAAAGAAGGCTGCTGGATAGAAAATGGCCTGAAAATATCAATCCCCAGATGTTAATACTGCGTCTCTTTTATTAAAAAAATATTTTCTTATTTATTTGCAAGGAGATAGAGAGAGAGAAAATGTGGGTTGCCAGGGCCTCTAGCCACTGCAAATGAACTCCAGACGCATGCAACACTGTGTGCATCTGGCTTTACATGGGTACTGGGAAATCGAACCCAGATCATTAGGCATTGTAGGCAAGCGCCTTAACTGCTGAGCCATCACTCCGCCTCCAAAACTATTCTTATTCTCAGCTTTGAGCTTTTTTCATTCCTGATTTTGAACATAAGTATATGTTTCATGTGAATATACTATTTGTATTTTTTAAAAAGAACAGTTAAAAGTCATTTCTATATCCTCCATGTGTACTTAAGTATTTTGTCTTAGATTTTTCCACACCTGCTCTGGCCAGTACTATATGGCCCAAGGACATTGTCCTTTAGGACAATGCCGAAAAGACAACCCTTGTACTGGTGCTGTCTCGTGTATGGACATCTGTGATCACAGAGGAGTGTTTCTGTGTGTCTCTGCCTACATGTCAGTGTACCTCATCAACTACTTAACTAATGCTTGTCGGATAGCTGCACTTGGAAACTTCTGGCTTTAGTGACAGAAATAATGTTGACTAGGGTCTCAGTGCCACAGTATAACAAAGCAGACAGGGCAGAAACATCTGGAGTCCAGTTCCAGGGGTTAGGCAGAGGTCCTCCAGTTGAAACCTAGCTAGTCTTCAAAGATGCCCAGGAACTGGCCAGGATGAAAGGTGTGTGGGCAGAGAACCAACAAGAGGTCTTGGGTAAATGGCCAGATCACGTCTTCCTTAGAACCAGGCAGAGGCTTCACTTTACCCTTAGCACGGAGCCCCTTCTCAACCAGCTGCTAAGCCCTCCATCCAAGTTCTGACCACCCCAGACCTCTGCTCTGTTCCCGGATCGTGCCATCCCTCTTTATTCCCTGAAGGATTGTCTATTTGTGCCGTTCTCTCTCCCAGGACCTCTTCCTTTCTCACACCGGGGAGGTTGGGGTCATTCCCATTTCCCTAGCACACTACCCCTCCATCCTTCCAAACTTACTTCTCCAGGCCTTGCCTGACCTCTCTCTCCAGCCCCACAGGCAGGTTGAGCTCCTTCTTGTCATTATGTACCTCCCTACCCCAGACTTCACTCCACTGGTCACAACTTGCGTCTTTACCAGCTGACTCCAGCACAGACTCGGAACAATTTGAGAGGTGGGCCTGGGCTCCCTGCACTTTTCCAGTTCCTGGTTCTGCCTGAAATGCAAGAAGCTCCAGACCTGCTTGATGGCACGAATTGGATGGAGCAGAGCTGGGACCCTTCCCTTAGGCTGTGCTCCTCAGACAGCCCTGGGTTAATGGATCATTTGACTATTTCCTGCGATTTTCCCCAAGCTAGCAGAAGCCCAGCTGGGGAAATTTGAACCTTACAAGATCCAGAATTGTCCAGTTTGCCACATGCCAGGGACCTTAAGGTGTTCAGAGAATGTTCTGGGGACAGAGACCCCAGAACTGATCTCTCGCAACCGATCAGGCCATCTGAGGATCAGATCAACTAAGAGAACAAACTGTGGTGTGCTAGCACTGTGCCTGGAACTTTGCATATGCCTTTCCAATTGTGTCCTACCCCAAGGACAAAATGCTCCCTGAGCGGGGACACTATCATCTACCCACTGCAGTTAAGAAAGGT
The DNA here is from genome assembly GCA_036365145.1 of Orientallactaga sibirica. Classification (NCBI taxonomy): domain Eukaryota; kingdom Metazoa; phylum Chordata; class Mammalia; order Rodentia; family Dipodidae; genus Orientallactaga; species Orientallactaga sibirica. Next base: position 35,690,268 of record JAEOAD010000014.1, read on the forward strand.
GCATGTGGACAGGGCCCCCAGCTTTGGCCACTGCCCTTCCACTGGTGGATGGGCGTGTCTGATGGACGCCTTTCCTTCCCCAGTGCAGTCACGATGGCACTCCAACACTGCTCACTCCAGGGTGGGCATCTGTCACATCAAATGTGATTCCATCTCCAGCACAAGGCCTCTCTATTTCTGTGACAATGTCTTAATTTTCCCACAATAGCCAAAAGAGCCCCAAGCAATCAGCACAGCTGGGAACCCCAAGGGCTTCATCTCGCTGTTTGCTCATCCTTAGATTCTCAGCCAAATGTTTACTCCTTGGGCGGGGCTCTATTTGCATGCTCCAAGAACCGAGTGCTTAATCTACTTGTTTCCTCCTGTTACTGAGTCTGACTTGCTCACCAGAGAGCTCAGTGTCCCTGCAAAGGGAAAAAAACGCGTGAGTCCCAACTCTCCACAATGAGTGCCACTGTCTCCATGCACACTATGTCAGGAAGGTAGCATTCTCACAGGCCCAAGTGTCCCCTCCACATCTGCTCACATCTCTCTGCCAAAAGTCATGCTCCCCTGGAAGCCTTCCCATGTCCCCTATGATGGCCCCCAGGCAGTTGTTCACCCTTCCCCCTGCCCACTCTCTCTGTTACTACATCTCTGTCTTCCACTAATCAGGGAGTACCAAGCACTTAGTTCAGAACTTACTAGGGGCTTAAGACAAACTGATACGTAGCCACATCTCAGTTATCTGGCCAAAGGGTTCTTACCAACCACCACCCTGCTCCTACCGTCCCTGCTGCTTTCCGGTTCTGTCTCCTCTACCCACAGCCATAGAAGGAAGCCTAGTATTCTGGGATCCTCGACGGCTATCTATAGAGAGATCAGAACATGCAGACACATTTTTACATGTGCATGTGTGTCATATGTGGGGTGTGTGTGTGTGTGTGTGTGTGTGTGTGTGTGGTGTGCACTGAGGCCAGAGAAGAACATCAGGTGTCCCCACATCCACCTGTGTCTTTGAGATGAGTCTCTCACTGACTCCAGAGCTTGCTGTTTTCATGAGCACCAGTTTCTGCTCCCCATAGAATCAGGGGTACAGGGCTGCGTGACCATGCCCAGCTATTTGTCTGGGTGCTGGGGAATTGAACTCAGGCCATCTCAGGCCCCCTGGACCTCGCATGCTTGCACAGGAAGCACCCTTAACCACTTAGCCATATCTCCAGCCCCATACAAACTTTTTAAAATGCTTGAGGCTGAGGGGCTTGGATCCAACTGTCATTTATCAAAGTACATCAGTGTCGAGGCAAAGGAGTGTATGTCTAACTTCTAGGTGCTCACACATCACTGGGCACCTTCTTAACATGCAGACTGTGGCTCAGTAAGTCTGCAGGGGAGGCTGAAACTGCGTTTCATTGCTCACAAGCTTCCAGCTGATGCCCACCCTGCAGGTCTGTGAACCACACTTTGAGTGGCAGATTGGCCTTGTTTCCCTCACAGAGCCCCACAAGAACACTGACTTGTGTATGGGCATGCGTTGGCACAATGCCCGCACAAACACAAGTAAATTCTGGACAAACGTAAGGCTGCTCTGGGTGATAAGACACTGTCTCCCCATAGGTTTCCTCACCAACCGATCCTGCCTCCACCCACCACCCTGCCACCAGCTGCTCTCTTTCTGTAACCTGAAGTGGGGGGTTAACACTGTCTCTGCCCATCTGGGTGGGGCTCAGTTCAGATCCTAGCTGTTCGAGAGCTTGCACAGATCACATCTCTTTTCCTGAAAATAGCACCAATTGTACCCATTTCTTAGTGTAACTGGCAGAACTAGATCCTTCACATGTTCCCTTCTTCTTGTTGAGGGTTAGCTACAGAGCAAGTAAATAGCCTCAAATACTTCGGGCTTGGTTAAGGGACAGCAAAGCTTTTATTTTGTTTTACACTCTCCACCCTCTCCATGCTGGGGCACTCAGAGGTGCCTGAGATGTATATCCTTGCGTAAATGAACACACGGACAGACCCATCTCTGTGGCAGTCAGCTTCACGCTGCTGTCAGAAAACACCCGGCCAAGAGCAGCTTGTGGAAGGAAAGGGTTTATTTTGGTTTACAGACTCGAGGGACGGCTCCTTGATGGCAGGGGAAAATGGTGGCATGAGCAGCAGGTGGACACCACCTGGCCAACACCAGGTGGACAATAGCATGTGCTATTTTTTAAAATGCTTGAGGCTGAGGGGCTTGGATCCAACTGTCATTTATCAAAGTACAAGGGGAAGCAAGGAGAAGCTGGTTACAACACCCATAAGCCCACCCCCAATAATACATAACCTCCAGGAGGCTCCAATTCCCAAATTGCCACCAGCTGGGGACCTAGCATTCAGAACACATAAGTTTGTGGGGACACTTGAATCAAGCCACCACATGGACCGACGCATCTCTTGGGCTATACGCAGGACATAGTCACCCTTCCACCTCTTCAGTGCTCCTTGATGTCCCCTAAGCCCTCCTTCCTCTGTCTCCTCGTGCAGCATTTCCTCCTCTTCTGTGCCCTCTAGTCTGGGCTCATGGCTTCAAATACTACCTTTTGCTAATGAGTCTCAGGCCCGCCTTTGAAGTGCTACCTGAACCCTGAACTTGCAAATCTGTCCTTCCAGCTGCCCACTAGTGTTCGGGTCCAAGGCTGACTCCAGTGGTGCTTTACCACGTTTGTTCTGTCGCACATTTTCAGGACAAGATGCTCCCAGCCATTCTTTTCCTTTCTCCTTTGCATCATGGTCACAGGTGCTGTCCACTCATCTGCCTGGGGTCTCATGTCATCTGCTCTTGCCTCATCCTGCCCAGCCCCACCCTCGCAGGAGTTCTTCTCTACCTCCTCTCCCCCATCTCTGTCCTCCTGGCCACCCTCTTGCAAAAACTGAAGTCTGGGGCTGGAGAGATGGCTTAGCGGTTAAGACTCGTGCCTGTGAAGCCTAAGGACCCAGGTTTGATTCCCCAGTATCCACATGGTAGTGCATCCAGTTCATTTGCAATGGCAAGAGGTCCTGGTGGGCCCTCTCTCTCTCTCTCTCTCTCTCTCTCTCTCTCTCTCTTCTCTCTCAAATAAATAAATATAAAATAAAAATTAAAAAATGAAATCTGATCCACTCTGGGTAAGATGGGCTTCTTGCTGCCCCCAGAAAGTGCCAGGTCTACGCCCAGCCTCAGGTGCTTCCTGAGGGTCCCTAGCCATACCATACTGTTCACAGTCTTGGAAACCTCACCTCCTCTGTCCCTGGACACGAGCTAGACTTTGTCTTACCGAGTTAATTCTTAGATATCTTTTAAGGATTCCAGTCAAGGGCTGGAGAGATGGCTCCATCAGTAGAGTCCTTATCTCGCAAGAATGAAGACTGGAATTCAATCCCCAGAACGCACATAATTACTGTGTGGTGGCACACACCTGTGACCCCAATACTGGGGGAGGGGATTCCTGGAACTCTGGACAGTGCAGGCAAATTGGTAAAATATAAGTTCAGTGAGTCTCAAAGGAAGGTGAACAACATAGCCAAGGAAATAATGCCAGAGGTTGTCCTGTGGCTCCACAGGCATTGCACCCCCACCCACCTGCACATACATGCTCGCCCGCACACACATGAAATCATATACACATGCAAACAAACAAACAAGAAGATTCAAATCAAGCATTCGCTTAAGGTTTGCTAAGCTGCCGCACAGGGCGTTCTCTCTGCTGTAAAATACCTAGTGTGGCACAGTGCTTTACGTTTGTCCTAGCATCTGTCCCTCTGTATTGTAGCCACTTGTTTAATGTCTTGAACTTGCCCTGCACCTCACCCTGGATTTTATCCCATAGAACGTGTTCAGCACGAACCCAGATACATGGGGCATGAGTTCCCGAATAGCTTTGAAACATTGTTGCTTTTCAGCTGCAGAGCTTCGTAAGGGGGTGCCCATCACTCTGACTTGATCCTTGACTAATGGCAAATTTGGGTTCAGAGTCACCTGGGTGTTCTGTCAACCCACACACGAAGGCCTGGGTCCATTGGTAAAGTTTATGCCAAGCCAGCCTAAAGCTGGGCGGTGCCAGCCGTCTTCGGGTCGCCAGCCTAACCCTCTGCTCTCTTGGCAGGTGTGTTCTTTACTTTCCACACCTTCCACCTGGAAAGCGGCCACGACTACCTTCTCATCACTGAGAACGGCAGCTTCACTCAGCCCCTGAGGCAGCTCACGGGCTCTCGGCTACCAGCTCCCATCAGCGCCGGCCTGTACGGCAACTTCACTGCCCAAGTCCGCTTCGTTTCTGATTTCTCCATGTCTTATGAAGGATTCAACATCACCTTCTCAGGTAACAAGAATGATGGTCCCTGGGAAGGAGGGACTGTGTGGAGCTATTCTCTCTCTCTCCCTCTCTGGATATATTATCTCTGGATAATAATCACACACTCCAGTCTTGGGGAGGGTGACTTCAGTGCTGCAGCCAGAAATATTTGGCTCAACCCCCCCAAAAAAACTTCCCTAGAATGGTCTTGGAAAGCACTAGCAGGTTCATTCTCTGCTTCAGGATTCACTCTGAACATGACCCCATCCCCTCCCAGCTGACAGAACTGGAGGACCTCACCAAAGTCCCTTCCTGCCTTAGTTACTCCAAATTCTTTTTTCTGGTACAACCTGAGAAATTACAAAAAGAAAGAAAGAGTTTAAAATTAATACATGTAAGTGTTTTAGCCTCTGTTTGGGATCTTCCCCATCAATGCTAACTTAGTAGTGATAGATACGTGGCTCTCTGTCGAGCAATCCTGAAAAGAAAGCTCTTTTGTTGGCACTTTGGGAGAAAAGAGCTTTATGTCACCAATACCTGCACCCTGTGATTATTGTCCCAAGGGACTCTGGCATCAGCAGGACATCAAAGCCACCCAGGGGACAGAGATATGATGGACTTCTCCTGGAACAAGCAGGAGTAATCCAGCCTCCAGGAACTGATGTATGGCCCAGCTTTAGCCTCGTGTCGCCCTCCACAAGACTCTCCCTGCCACCTGCCTGGACAGGCCTGGCAAATGGGACATATCCAGATGGCATACTTCAGCCATCTGAGAGATGCCCTCCTCCTTACCACACAGAGCCCCAGGGACTAAGGGAGAGTCACTTCAAGGCTGTCACTAAAGGCATCAGACAGGCCCCTGGCCTGTTAGCACCACCCACTGTGTTTGCCATCTGCCTCAAAGCCAGCCTTGCCTAGAGGAAGCTTCCAGTAAAGCATTTGGAGTTGGTGCCCTGGTGTGAGTTGCCCAAGGCTGGGTTATAAGACTCTGACCCCGTGGAAATGGCTGACTTCACTGAGCAGTCCATGCGTGGAGAGAAAGAGCAAGAGAATCTGTCAGCTTCCAGGGCTCAGGGTTCCAATAGAAATGAAGGTACAGTGCTGGAGAGATGGCTTAGCGGCTAAGGCACTTGCCTGCAAAGCCAAAGGACCCAGGTTCGATTCCCCAGGATCCACATAAACAAGATGCACAAGGTAGCACATGCATCTGGAATTGTTTGCAGCAGCTGGAGGCCCTGGCATGCCCATTGTCTATATATCTGCTTCTTTCTCCCTCTCTGCCTTTCAAAGAAATAAATAAAAATTTTTAAAAAAATTTTTTTAAATAAAAGAAGAGACAGAGGAGGAACTAGAGGACTCTCAGAAGTCCTCCTGAGCTTCATGACAGTCCTGCACCACCCGGCTTTCCTCTTGATCTCGGCTCTCAGGCCATCCACTCTGTCCTTGGCCCCTGGTGAGAGCCACCAAGCTGTGGTCTGTGTGCCTGTCTTCATTGCCAGCCCTCCTGGTGCTTTGGCCCATGTGTTTGTTCTCTGCTTCTCTAATTGTCCCTGAGTCCTACTCTCCCGCTGCCTTCCTTTGCAGAGTATGACTTAGAGCCCTGCGAGGAGCCCGAGGTCCCAGCCTACAGCATCCGGAAGGGCTTGCAGTTTGGCGTGGGTGACACCTTGACCTTCTCCTGCTTCCCCGGGTACCGTCTGGAGGGCACGGCCCGCATCACGTGCCTGGGGGGCAGACGGCGCCTGTGGAGCTCGCCTCTGCCAAGGTGTGTTGGTAGGTGGTCACGTGCTTTCATTCTGTTTCACTTAATGGTGGGCCAAATTTAGTCAGGTGGCATGAGATGGTTGGTGGGCTGCACCTAACGGGCAGGGGTGGTGGGGCAAATAGTCCTGGGGTTGAAGATGGAAATAGCCCATGCTTATCTGTATGGGGAACCCTGGACAGGTGACCTAATTTCCTCCTGTGTGAGATGAGGGGGAGGGGGCTGTTCTGTGGGATGACCTGGCTGGCCATTGCCCACTGCAATGATGTGTGGCCTTTGCCCAAGAGGAGTCCCAATCCAGCCCCATAGGAGTGCCTGCCCTTGCAGAATCCCTGGGAAAGACCCTCCCTCCTGCTGAGGGGGGTGGGACAGGAAATCGATTCATTTATAAAGCACCCAGTGTGCATCAGGCACACTTGTAGGTCTCGGAGAAGCAAAAGTGAACTCAACAGAGAAACTTTCCTCTTGTGATCTCACATTTTTAAAAAATATTTATTTATTTATTTGAGAGAGAAAGAGGCAGATAGTGAGAATGGGCATGCTGGGGCCTCCAGTGACTGCAAACAAATTCCAGACACATGCTCCACCTTGTGCATTTGGCTTGTGTGGATACTGGGGTATCGAACCTGGACCCTTATGCTTCACAAGCAAGTGCCTTAACTGCTAAGCCATCTCTCCAGCCCTGACCTCAAATTCTTAATGAAGAGACACTAGTGTATATACTGTGCCCAGTAGTGCTGAGAAGCACAGAGAAAAATCAAGTCAAGGCTGTGGAGAGAGATCAGCCAGTAAAGTGCTTGCCTTGCAAGCATGAGGACCTGAGTTTGATTCCTCAGTGCAAAAAGCCTGATGTGGTGGCATTCACTTGTAATCCCAGCACTGGAGACCCAGGGACAGGTGGACCCCTGGGGCCTGCCAGCCAGCTAGTAGCCTGACAAGCTCCAAGCCAGTGAGAGAACCCCATTCATAAACAAAGGTGGATGGCAGATGTGACAATGACACTCAAGGTTATCCTCTGGCCTTTACATACATGTACACATATGTGCTCATGTACCCACATACACATTGTAGTCATATACATATCCATATGCACACATATACACATTCCCCTCACACACACACTTAAAAAGAGAGAGGCCAGGTCATTGGAGAAGGTGCTGGAAGTGAGGGTAAAGGGTGGACAAGAAAAATGCACGGTTGGTCAATTGTATTTTAGCAGAGATTGGAAGGAGCCAGACAAGGGGGACTGAGTGCTCAGGCCCCTACCCCAGGCACCAGGCTGCTTCTGTGTTTGAGAAATAGGTGAGAGGCTAGCTGGGAGCAGGCAGGCGGGGGCGGGGAGATGGGGTGGAACAGGAGCTACTGAGAGCAGACAAGGTGTGGATTAGGTATTGGCACCAGCCGGGCCCCATCCTTGCCAGAGTCCTCAAAACTCACCAGCACTGGGGGCCCAGAGATGGGGGGGAGAGTAGGATGACAGTCTAGAGAGCAGGAACAATCCATTCCTGGTCGTCACTAAGTCTCAACTGCACTGCAGGGCTGCGTGGAACATGGGCTGAATTAGTGGTGAATTTAAAGCCATGCTCACTGGTAGCCACAGAACTCACAGCAAGTGAAATATTACATAAAACCCCAGGGAATATCATAAAAGATCTAAGCTGGACTGATTGAAATAGGGACCAGTATCTTAAAAGCTCATGAGGGGTTGAGGATGTGGCTCAGTGGTAGAGAACTTGCTTAATATGCAGGAGCTCCTAAATTCAATTCCTAGCACCACACACACACACAAAAAAATGAAGGCTGGAGAAATGGCTTACATGTCTGCAAAGCCTAAGGATCCAGGTTCAATTCTCCAGGTCCCATATAAGCCAGATGCACATGGTGGCACATGCATCTGGAGTTCATTTGCAGTGGCTAGCGGCCCTAGTGTGCCTGTTCTCACTCACTATCTCTCTCTCTCTCTGTGTCTCTAATAAATAAATAAATAAATAAAAATAAATCTTTAAAAAATGAAAAAAGAAAAGAAAGGGGAAAGGGAAGGGAGAAGGAAAGAAAATGAAGAGGGAATGAATGGAATGAGGAATGGAAAGAAAAAAGGAGGAGAGGAAAGGAGAGAGGAGGGGAAAAAGGAAAAGGAAAGAAAAGGAAGAGACTGTGAAAAAGGGGAAGGGAAAGGAAGTCCATATGTCTAGCCTTGCCTGAGACAGCTCCAAGGAGCTCCGAGCTCTGCAGAGAACAGTTCGTCAGACTGTTGTGATGAGCTGGGCCCTCAGTCAAACAGATCATGGTTAAGTCTCTAGACCCATCTACCTGGTGTCCTCACTTAAATGGAGAAAACAATATCCAGCTCACAGGCCTCATTCTAGATGAGTGGCATCATTTCCATAAGCCAGGAGGTGCCACATGCTTATCTGTATTGTCAGGATACCAATTTTGTCAATAATCATTCCATTCTTATTTATGGATTAATGAATTACCTTTTTTTTTTTTGCCAAGAACCTTTTACAAACTCAGAGGGGAAACATCAAAACAAAGACCTGCAGAAGTCCAGTTTTTGTTTATTTTTTTTTTAGAGAGAGAGAGAGGGGAAGAGGCAGAGAGAGAATGGGCATGCCAGGGCCTTTTCAGCTGCTGTGAACGAACTCCAGGCATGTGTCCCCTTGTGTGTATGTGCAACATTACACGCTTGTGTCACTTCTGCATCTGGCTAAACGTGGGACCTGGAGATTCAAACAAGTGTTCTTAGGCTTTACAGGCAGCCACCTTAACTGCTAAGCCATTTCTCCAGCCTTTTTTTTTTTTTTTAAGCTAGGGTTTCACTCTAGCCCAGGCTGACCTGGAATTCACTATATAGTCTCGGGGTAGCCTGGAACTCATGGTGATCCTCCTACCTCTGCCCCGAGTGCTGGGATTAAAAGTGTGCACCACCATACCTGACAGAAATCCAGTTTTGACCTCAAACAGTTTGTCCTATCTCTTGTACCCATGCCCTTCCCAAGCCTCCACCCCTAACCTGGCACACACTCAGACACTTGGAACTCCCCCTGGAGTTGCCAGCCACTGCTCTGGTGTCTGGGAAAACACCCTCAGTGAGGTCCCTGGGGGGAACATTTCTTGAGTGGGGATCTCCTAGCCTCTACATGATCACCCAGCTCGAGCGCCTGCCTCACTGATCTCATTACAGAAGCTCATCCCTTAACTCATTATTCCAATTACTGTTTGTTCATGACACCTCACAATATTTTCATTACTACATTTGTCTTCTGTTTCACGTGTTATTAATAACGTGCCGCAATTACAATCACCTCTAATTACCACCAGCCCTGCAGCAGAGGCTCCCACTGGAGAGATCTCGGGACTGCCTGCCCAGGAGTGCTTCCAGTTGCCACCTACACTGGAGGTGCCAACTGAACCATTTAGCCCTTACCAAGTGACCAGAAATATCCCCAACCCAGAACAGTACAAACAGCCCTGAGCTCTCATTCATAGTGTGATGGGGGCATGACACAGCTCCTGATCTCAGGGGCTCCTGAATTTGATGTAAAGGAGACAGCCCTGACCCTAGGGGGACCCCATTCTGCAACAAGAGACATGGTCCTGTCCTTGAGAGCCCCAGCGTGATGGAGAAGACCTAACCTTCCACCGCAGGAACCCCAGACTGACGGATACGATATGGTCCTGCCCTTCCCGAGACCTCGTCTGACAGGGGCAACAGAAGTCACAGATGTCTGAGTCAGCGGCATCACTTCCCTGGCATGTGACTGTTTGTTTCTTTGGAACATTGATTTGTTTCCATTTATGCCCACGTTTGGCTTCCCCGTGCATCCGTTCATCTCCCCTGTTGCTTTGGAACCTGTCCTAGAAACAACTGCTGGGTCCCTCCACACTCCTGTCCCTTCCCTAGTGCTCAACACTGAGGCCTTGGCAGGGAGTCAGTACCTGGTCATTGGCGAGAGACCAGCCACGTCTGAAGCCATCAGCCCCGTGTCCACCCTCACGAAGGTGTTGAGCATATAGGGAAGATGTCTTAAGGACAGAGAGTCGGTATATAGGGAGCCAGGGCCAAAGCCCATGTTTCGAGGAAGCCATTTGTCAAGAGCTAGGTAGAGGGGCTGGAGAAATGGCTTAGTGTTTAAGGCACTTGCCTATGAAGCCAAAGGACCCAGGTTCAGTTCCCCAGAACCCACATAAGCCAGATGCACAAGGGGGCACACACATCTGGAGTTCATGTGCAGTGGCTGGAGGCCTTGGCACGCCCAACTATTTCTCTCTCTCTATCAAATAAATAAAAATAAAATAAAATCTTTTTTAAAAAAAGAGCTAGGCAGAGGGCAAAAGGAAGACCCAGATCTAGTGAACCCTGATTAGCTAAGACCGTCCCATAGCTTCCCGGGCTTCTGGCAGGTCAGGTGCCCACTGGGAGCGGGTAAGCTGTGTCGATTGGCCTGGGGCACAGAGGAAGTATGGCACTGGATGAGGGCATACTATGCGCTGAGAATTCCTCCTGTATTCACCTGTCTCACACATAGACTCACATGCCCTTGCTCTCTAGTGTCGTGAGGCTGTTCTCACTGTCAGGATGAAGGCAGAGGAAGAGCAGGAGGTTCCGTGAGTTGATAAAGCTTGTCTGTCCCCCAGCACCTCATGATCTGCCCCGATGGAGTGGGGCTCAGCGACAGTGAGAACAGGCTTCAGAGCCCCTGAGTGGCAATGTAAAACTGTGTGTAGTCTTCAGCAGTGCCCCGCAAGGCCCCATCCTTATCTGAGGGCACCCAGGAAGTATACACACTCTAGAAACATACCTGCAGAAACTGTCAGCCATCACTGCCCCTGTGCAGTCTGTCCACCAGTGTCCCTTCAATTGTGAGCCCCAGTTTGGTCATATGATATTAGTCACTTTGCAAAATAGTTGAGTTTATTTTTTAGAGTTATTTTATTTATTGAGGTGGGAGATGGAGAGAGAATGGGTGTGCCAGAGCCTTTCACCTCTGCAAACAAACTCCAGACATATGAACTGCTTTGTGCATCTGGGGATTCTAACCAGGATCAGGTTTTGCAGGCAAGCTCCTTTAACTGCTGAGCCATCCCCCTGTCCCCAGGTGGAGCAAGATTTAAATGGAACAGGACCCAGGGAACAACAGGGCCCATTGAAAAGTAGGGATTTGAGGGTGAGACATGAATACCACCTTCAAAGGACTAACAGCACCCTTGGGGGCAAGAGGACACACAAGCATGTGACTAAGGCCATGGGAGATTGAGCTCTGTGGGTTTCCACATGCCCTGGGTATGTTCCCTCAAGCTTAAAGAACTCCTACCTTCTGGCAACCAGGGTGAGCTGTATGGCCAAAGTCAGGGCCTCTTAGTGGACCGCAAGGTCCTTCCAGCCCACTGTAAGGACACAGAGGGGAGGCTTAGAGAGAGCAGACTTTCCGCCATCAACCGCAGATTCCAGACATGTTCCCAACTCCCCATATGTCCACACAAGTAATGAGCCTGCCATCTGGACTTCTGTTTACACCCTTCTGGAACCTAATTATTTTTAGCATTGTGCATCTTCTGAGGTCAGTCTGTGCCATGTTCATTCATTCATTTGTTCATTTGGCAAATATTTATTTTACAGGCAATACAGACGAAGCCTTAGAAATGTACAGCTTCATCAAGCAATGCCCTGAGCTCTCAAGTAGCTAAAGTTTAGGTGGACACACACACACACTCACACACATACACACACACTCACACACGTAACAAGCAACCAGGGAGGCACAGAGAGGGGTTCACAGTTAGAGATCCTAGAGGGTCCACTGCAGGGTACCCACACGTATCCTGCCACTGACCCCTAGCTAGCAAAGGTCCACATGGGTGTTGGAGAGACAAAACTGTGACAAGGCCTCAAACATCACAGGGTAGCAGAGATAGAAATGCTAACAAATAAATCAAGTAAAATGTGATATGCACTATAAATAACAGTGTGGGAACAATGGGGAAAGAATGACTAATTCTGGAGGGGAGGAAACAGTTTACCAGAGAGGCTGTGAATTCATCAGCTGGCAAAGGAAGCCGGATTTGGAGGGGCACAGTGCTAAAACTGTCCCTGAGTCCCAACTGCACAGCCAGAGAGGTAGCATTCCTAGCCTGTCTTGTTTGGGAATTGAGACTTGGAACAAGTGGCTAAGTCCCACGTCCTTTATGTTGAAACCAGGGAAGATGGTTGTGACTGCTCCTTATGGTGTTGGTGGTTGTCACCATTGACAGAGACGATCCTAAGTGTCTGCCATGGTGTTTTGCACATTCAGGGCCAGCGATCATCGTTCTGTTTCTGCTCATCCCAGCTCCAACCCTCAAGTCCTGGGAGGCCTCCTCTCTCCTGGTGTGGCTGCTCCCTCCTCTGACATCTCCCTTGGCCATTTCTGTTGCTATGATACCATACAAACAGATCTGTGAGAGGGAAGGACTGCTGGTGGTTAGGTTTCATTTCTCGAGATGACAGACAAGCCAGGCAGAAGACATGAGGAAAACAGGCACACGACGATAGGCAGGCAGGTGCTTTTAAAGGTTGGACAGGCAGTCCTGGAGATAGGCAGACGGATGGATAGGCAGGCAGGCAGGCAGGCAGGCAGGCAGAGAGCCTTGTTGCCCCTTGAGGGTTTCCAGAGCTGCGAGTGGCTTTCTGCATGCAGCTGGTGTTGGCTAATCTGTGGTTATTGTGATTTTCATTCCAGCTGAGTGTGGGAATTCGGTCACGGGCACTCAGGGCACTTTGCTATCTCCCAACTTTCCTGTGAACTACAATAACAATCACGAATGCATCTACTCCATCCAGACCCAGCCGGGGAAAGGGATCCAACTTAAAGCCAGGGCATTTGAACTCTCTGAAGGAGACGTCCTCAAGGTACAGTTACCGAATTCATATAGTGTGTATGTTACAGCATGGTTACTCTCCTGTCTAGCCCTGTGTCAATGATCCAAACTTTCTTCCTGAGTCCCGAGATGGCTGTCCTCTCTCATCTGTCAGAAAATGAGGACCAAGGGAGAGGGAAGCATGAATGTCTAAGAATATGGTGTCAGAAGTTACTCAGGGACCGTCTGCTCTCACAGATGTGTGAGTTGGCTGCATAATTAAAAGAAAATACTGATGAATTCAGTTGAAGAAGCCAGTGGGACAGGTTCTCCCATTATGAACCATGATCCTCAACCTGGATAATAAAGAGTTCATAGAATGAGCTATGTGCATGCATGCGTGTGTGTGTGTGTGTGTGTGTGTGTGTGTGTCAACATTTGTGCAGCTAGGTGTTTGTACATTTCCACATGCGTGAGTTTATGTCCGTATGTGTGTGTGCCAGAATGCTTTGTACACCTGCATTTGTACATGCTTTCAGAACGCAATAGCATCAGTGTGCTATGACACTGGCCTGTGAATGGCAATGGGCTAACGAGAGTGAGTTCAGGTCTTGGTTAAGGGAAAGACATGATGGGACTTGGATGATAGACAGGGAGTTATTAAGAGCCTGAGAGGCATCTGTCTTGGATTTCTTTGTGTGTGTGATTAAGTGACTGTCACTAATAATGTGGAGGGTGTGCATGTGTGAATAATCAAAGAGTTGAACTTGGAGAATGTATTAAAGAGTGCCTGTAATAAAATGAATTATAAGGAAAACATCACCCACATTAAGTCTACTTTCATCCTAAGCCAAGGAACATTACTAGTTTATTCTAATACAATTTCACTCTGTAGACAGAGAAGTACTGGCATGAGGAAAAATCTGAAACATCCAAAGACCACAATGAAAAGGGCAGCTATAGCCCTGTAAATTGCTGCCATTTTATGTGCAGATGATACACTTGATCCATCCCTGGAGTATGTGTTCCCTACTGGGGGGGGGCACTGTTTCTCCACCTCATCCCTCACAAAATAACTAAGGGTGGGGCTGAGGGGCATCATAGAGGACAGAACATTCCTGATGGGAGTTGGCCGCTTGCTTGTTAAGCTCTTCTTTTCAACTCCACACAAAAACTGTGTGTGTCCCATCAAGAGAGCACAGGAGGGTTTTACATCCTCCCAAGGACCGTGTCATCTGGTGTCACCATTGACCCTCCTCACTCTCTATCCACTTATCAACAGCAGACCCTCAAAGAATACAACAGGACAGCAGGGCACAGGGACTTCCTGTCCATCGTGGTAAAGATTTGGAAGGGACGTGACCTGGACAAGGCAGTGGCCTGCTTAAATGCAGGTCATGAGCAGAACAAGGCAGCCTGGAGGCAGGTGGTTAAGGAAGTACAAACAGTGGCTTTGTGCTTGGGCCGTGATAGGGCCGAAAGGATATCAGCTAGAGGTCACACAGGCAGAACACAGAACACAGGCAGTCCTTGTGCTTCCTCGGCTGGGTGGTCCAGACTCAGAGCAGCACTGAGGCTGCTCAGCAGGCATGCATACCCATCTGCACAGTCAAGGTTCAGCCTCAGGGTCAGGCAGAAGAGAGACTTTCTAAGCAGTCAAAGGAGGGATTTGGGTGGAAACCCAGGACAGTGATCACAGAGAGCTCATACAAGGTACAGGACCTGGTTAAACCTGCACAACTGGGGGAAGAGAGGAATCCCTAAGTCACAATGAAAAAACGTCCCAGACCTCAAACTGCGTTTTACTGCCACCCACCTAGCTGGACTGCCACTAGCTTCCAACATGGAAATGGTCAACCTTCTTTCTGATTTTCTATATGTGTGTGAGTGTGTGTGTGTGTGTCTGTGTTTATGAGTGTGTATAATGTATATACATGTATGTGTATCTGTATATGTATGGGTGCACATGTGGGTGTGGGTGCACGTGCACATGTGTGCATGTTGGTGTGGAGGCTGGAGGATAACCTCGGGTTTTATTCCTCAGGAGCCCTACCCACTGCTTTTGTGACAGTGTCTTTCATTGGCCTGGAGCTCACCAAGCAAGACTGGCTAACCACTGAGCTCCAGGGATCCTCCTATCTCTGCATCCCTCGCCCTGGGATTACAGGCACATGCTGCCATGCCTAGCATTTCCCATGGGCACTGTAGATTGAACTCAGGTCCTCACACTTGCAAGGCAATCACTTTACCCACTGAGCAAATGAAACACAAGCATATAGATACGTCCTCCATATGTTCCACTTAGGATGAATGAAGGCAAGAAAAGAAAGATGGTCTCATTTACAGCTTTTTTTAAAATGTATTAAAACTCAAGGTTTACTTGGTCACAGTTCTATTCTAAGAACACAGTACTGGCAGAGTTTCCTGGCTACATCATGACATGATAGAGGGCATCATGTGGTGATTCCAAGCCTATGACCATGAGATCCTGCCCAGGGGAAACACCCAAGGAAGAATCAAAGTCACAAAATGGCCAAATGAAAGGACCATCCACACCATTTGTGGATTGAGTGCCATAACCACTTAAGGGAAACCTCACGTCAGACCACCCCTCTCACAGCAGCACAGGGTAAGGCCATTGGTGAGGAAAAGATCACTGTGCTTCTAGTTCCTCAGGGTGTATATTAAGTTTGAGAGACGACCCAGAGCCCCCATTCTCTCATGATGTGACATCCTGGCCTTCACCTGGCTTTTATTGACACTCTGGGAAGAGCATGACTGGTATCTACCAACAACACGCAGGCTTACTGAGAAGGGACTATCACCCTCACCCCCACCCCCAAGCCCAACACTGGAACTGCTTCTGTGTGCTTTGGCGCGATTCGGCGTCCCTTAGAGACCAGGGGATGGCTATCTGCTCCGTTTTCATGCTTTCTCTGCAACAGGTGCCAACAAGGAAATTAACCAGGTCCATGTAAATATTCAGGAGATGAAAATAAGAGGACCTGTCTGAGGAATGAGAGCTAATTGCTCCTCTGTATGTCACAAAGAACACAAACATACCTTACAAGCTCCTAATTGGTATTCTTCATGGGATTTGTGAGAATATTATATTTATGGCACAAAATAGGCAATAATGAAAACATAGCAATCTCAGATGTGGAAAGATTGGATGGAGATGAAAAACATGATCACCCAATTAAAAAATGGAATGGAGGCTGCGAATGGAAGGTGGTAAAACACAGAAAAATGAAATCAGTTCATTATAAGAGGCAGCTGAGAACCTCTCCACATTCATAAGGAAATGAAAATGAGCGTTCTTTTATATTAATAGAATGTACAATCAATCCATAATAAAACTTTATGTGCCAAGCAACATAGCATGAATAAATTAAATAAAGACTGCTAGGAAGGTACAAAATTTTAATAAAGTTACAGTCATTCTGGAACATTCTAATATGCCTCTGTTAGTCTCTGACATGTCATCCAGGTTAAAAATAGATCAGGATTTGATGATGAATAAGATCACAGAATAAACCCAAAGAGTGGAAAGAAACATTGTCAGTTTGTTGGTTTTGAAACAGTTTCCATATATAGCTCTTGAGTGATCTATCCACTTGCCTTAGACTCCCACATGCTGGGATTACAGGCATAGACCATACCTGGCTACAGAGGTGGTTTTCAGAATAAAGGCAGAAGCTTGGCATGATGGCTTAAGCTACATTGTGAGTTCCAGGTCAACTTGAGCTACAATGTGAGCGAGATGCTCTCTTATTAGGCAGGTAGGTAGGTATATATAGGTAAATGATATGATGGTAAGACAGGTAGACAGATGTGCATATATACATTTATGGATGATAGATGGACAGATAAGTAGGTTGGACAGATGACAGATATATGGATATATAGTTAGATGATTGATAAATAAATGAATTAAGTACTAGAAAAAAAGAGAAAACTAAAAAGCAGTAGCTTGATTTGCAAAATCAGTTCTTTTAAGTAATGAATAAAACAGATAAACATGGCAGGGCTTGTTAAAATGGCTTCTGGTTTTTAGTCTATACATTTCCATTTTGTTTGAGCATTCATTGGAATTCCCCTGTGTCTTCTCTCAAAAGCCCAGGCCTAGACTATTCTACAGGTAAACAGAACTTTAAGGAGCAGTTAATCCCTGTGATGATCAAGCTATTCTAGAAGAGAGAAAAATAAAGATCCATCCCCCAGTTCATGTTTATAAATGGGACGAGCAAAAGCCCAGATATTGAAGAGTGGGCAGGTGGTTTCCACAGGCTGGGGGAGCAGGGACATGGGGAAGTGTGATGATCAATGGTGGGAAGCCCTGTTTGGATCAGAAATTCCAGGCTTTTGTCTGTGAGCTCTGTCACACAGTGGACTGGATATAATAAATAATGAAGCACTGCACATTTCAAAATCACACCACAAAAGTGATAAGTATTTGATATGATGAATATGTTAGTATGGTAATTACTTTGATTAAAATTTTCACCTTGTATTTGTAAACCACACATAAATGCAGACATGGCTAGTCAATTTATAAAATATAAACTCTAAATTTTTTTTAAACCAGGAACTATTAGATCAATTTTATTTGCAAATATACTATCTAAAAGCCCCTAGCATACTAACAGATTGAATCTAGCTGTGTGTTAGAACAAAGATAACCAATCAGCTGATTCTAAGAATCTGAAGATGCATTAACCTGATAGAAAAGCTCATGATGATTTTTAAAATATTTAATTTATTTATTTGAGAGAGAGACAGAGAGAGAATGTGCATGCCAGGGCCTCCTGCCACTGCAATATACTCCAAATACATTCTCCACTTTGTGCATCTGGCTTTACGTGGGTACTGGGGAATCAAACCCAGACCATCTGGCTTTGCAAGCAAGCACTTTTAACTGCTGAGCCATCTCCCCAGCCCTCATGATTTTTTTTAAGATAACATCTATATGAGATTTCTACAGCATATGTCTAAACTCTTTAAATATTGACAATTTCATACAACTCAATCAAACATCTTAGGAACAGGTTAGAAGAAAAAGATATCTGATCCTGTCATTACATCCCCAAAACAAAGTCAATACTCACTCGTGATTTTTAAAGAGTTCTCAGGCTGGAGAGATGTCTTGGTAGTTAAGGCACTTGCCTACAAAGCCAGAGGACCCAGGTTCAATTTTCCAAAACCGAGGTAAGCCAGGTGCACAAAGTGGCGCATGCATCTGGAGTTCGTTTGCAACAGCTGGAGGCCCTGGCATACCCATTTTCTCTCTTTCTCTCTCTCAAATAAATAAATAAATAAATATATTCTTAAAAAATAAAATTAAAAAAAGAAAGAGTTCTCCAAAAATGAAGCAGAACCCTCTCCACATGACAGAGAGTTTCTCCCAAACACCAGTTAAAAATACTATAATTAACAGCAAAATTGCCTAAAGATTTCTAGAAACTGAACAAGAAGAGCAGTGGTTATGCCATCACCAGCAGTCATTAGCATTGTACTGGCAAGGCAAACCTTTGTAATTATCCCCACCAATGAAACAAAAAGAAGCCATAAAAATTAGAAAGGAATGTAGAAAACAATCACATGTATTTAGGAAATACAACCAATTCAACTAATCAGCTGTCAGAACCAATAAGAAAATTGAGCCAAGCATCTGGTGTTTCTACAACCAATTAAATTGTAATCAGGGGAAAAAAAATCTCATTCATAATACAAGCAAAAATCATTAACTATCTAGAAATATGCCACCCCCCAAGCATGTGGATAATCTTTACTGAGAAAATGATAAGGCTTTATTTTAAAGATGATATAGAGGAGTGGATAGGATTGCTTAGTGGTTAAGGCACTTGCCTGCAAAGCCTAAGAACAATATTCGAATTGCCAGGTCCCACGTAAACCAGATGCACAGTGATGCAAGTGTGCAATGTCATATATACGCACAAGGGGGCGCACACGTCTAGAGCTCCTTCACAGTGGCCAAGGCCACGATGCACCCACTTTCTCTCTCTCTCTCTGTTTGCTTCTTTCTCTCTCTCTCTCTCTCAAATAAATAAAAAAGATGATACAGATAAAATAAATGCAGGGAAATGTCATGATTATGGACAGAGAGAGGATATGATCCTGCAATTCACAAAAGAAACCATGGGACCGTGGGTGAATGCACAGCCATAGTGGCTCAGGCTCAAGGGTGATCACGGCAGTGTAAATTAAATGAAATGCCATTTCACATCCATCACACTGGAAAAAGAGAGAAAGCCAGAGAATGCCAAGTGCTGGTGAGCATATAAAGCCATGAAAACTCTGTCATCCAGTGCTCGTGGGAGATGGGATCCACACCCCTCTCTGGAAAACAGTCTTACAAGGTCTAACATGGTGCAAACAGACCTTCCCTGCAGCCATCTTCTTCACTTTAGAGAAACTCAGGGAACACATATGTGCAAGCACATGCAGGAATATTCACAGAAGGATGCTCACATTGTCACTGTGTGGAAAGCTCTTTATGTATGTTCATTTTGAAACCCTTCGCCTTGCCAGCCTGTCTCCTTTGAAGTAATGGACATGAATAGATTCTCTCAAGTTTCTCAGGAAGATGCTCCGTCACCCTCACATACTAATAAACTGGCCCACCAAACAGTGTCCTGTTAGGAAAAAAAAAATTAAAGCATTATTCCCAAGAGCAGTTGAAATATAGCAAAATACCCAGGATTAAGTAGAGTCTTAAGAAGAGTCATAAGTGACAACCTGATTGGCGGGAACAGACGTCATGAATGTGGACTGGAAGATTTAATATCACCCAGATACATGTGCTTCTCAGACCCATACATTCAATATTACTTGGTCAGAAGTACACACATTTTCCTTTGGGGGATTTTTGTTTCATTTTTTAAAAGATATTTTATTTATTTTGTGTTTGTGTGACGGGGGGGGGCGGGGGATAGATGGGGATGTCAGGGCCTTGCGTGGCTGCAAATGAACTCCAGGCAGTGCACCACTTTGTGCATCTGGCTTTATGTAAGTACTGGGGAATCAAGCCCAGGCCATCAGACTTTACTAGCAAGTATCTTTAACGGCTGAGCCATCACACACCAGCCTGTTTCCTTTTTGTTGTTGTTGTCATTAATTTGGTAAAACTGGTAGTTATCTAGCAGAGTAAACATGAGATAATTTTAAAAAGAAGACAAACAAGGACATCCCTTACTACACATTTAAATGTATTATTAAAGCTACAGTAACTATGATTTGATCTTGTTTTTGTTTTTTAAAAAGAGATACATATGTACAGAGAGTGAAAGAGAGAGAATGAGATGAAATGCCTAGAAATCCTAGAATGATCATGACCAAAATGAGATGAGTGCTGAAATTTGTTTTACTTTACTTTGTGCTTTTCTGTTTTATAAGTTTTTCTTCAATGAATATTTTATGATGATGCAAATAACATTATGGTTCTTAATGAATTAGAACAAATTATGTCTTGAGATTAAAGTGAAGATCCTGTAACCATTATACTTTTGATTAACAGTATTTTCTTAAATACTCCCATTTAGTCAGTGAGTGTTCAGATTTCCAAATTATCTCATAAATGTCACCATATATCTTTAGATTTACAGCTTATTTGAGTCAGGCTTCGAATAAAAGCTGCACGCTGTATTTGCTACCTTGAGTATTGGTTAACCTGTCAGTGTCTCCCTCATCACTTTCCTTTCCCTCTTATAAGTTGTTTGCTGAGGAAATCTGTCCCCTCATTCAGTGGAATTTTCCACGTGTGTATTTTGCTGATCACTGCCTGGGTTACTCTTTCACATGTGCTTCTGTCCTCGGGTTTTTCCTGTGAGTGGGAAATCGGATCCAAAGATTTTATCTAGTCTGGTTTGATTCTTCCTGGCAAGATAATTCTGGAGGTGGTAGTCTGTCTTCTGCTAAGAAGCACCTGATGGAGTTGGGGAGATGGTTCAGTGGGTCAGAGCACTTGCTGGGAAAGTATGAAGACCTGAGTTGGATTCCCAACACCCACATTAAAAAAAAAAAAACTTGGGTGTCTCCACACATGCCTGTAACTCCAGTGCTGAGTAGGGTAGAGACAGGAGACTCACTGGGACTCTCTGATCAGCCAGTGAAAAAATAAAACCCAGCCCAAACTCCAGGCTAAGAGTCTCTAAGGAAAAATAAGGCAAAGAGCGATAGAGGGAGACACTCACTGCCTCCTTTGTCTTCCACACTCATGTACACAGGGCACGCACATCTGCACACATACCCAATAACTAGTTGTGAAGTTAGTAAAACTATTAATGATCAATGCCTTGATCCATTAATTCTAACAGACGTTTCATGAGTTAAAAAAAACTTGATAACAATTTGGATATAGCAGTGGGCTAAATTTTTTTGAACCAGTGTCCTCTCAATACTGAACCCCAAGATTCTCTCACATGGGGTCAGATAACAGGGCGAGGCTCTGGGAGCCAGAACAGCTCTCTGTAAAGTAGAGCACTGTGAGTTGGAAGGATGGCTTCATTCTCGAAGCTTTGCTTCTTCATAAAGGGTAGGATGGAAATATTGTTCCAATTTGCTGGCAGCTGGCACCATGTTGGGTGCCGTGCAAAAATATTCATCACCCACCCATAGATCCCATCTTAGATATTTACTGAAGCATGGGGGGGGGTCACTCAATCACAACTTCTGTTGTTATTTGTACAATTATCCAGAAAGGAGCAGCCACCTCAAGACCCAGGGAGCCCGTTCATTATTCTGATGGTTGTTGTCTTTGCCGGTGTTCTGAAGTTCAGGGGACAGATGGGAGTGAGGGAGACCAGATGCCTGCATGACTCCCCCCTTGGCAATCCCAGCAGGCCCTCGCAGGAGCCCTCATTGTGCAGGGAAGGGGCAGAGGCTGAGCTCGGAGAAAGGAAAGTCACCGTGACATGACGATCATTTTAAACTCCCTCCTGCTGTACCTCACCTTCCAAAAGAGTGGTCAAGACAGGCCAGTGCCACAGTTGGATGGGGTCAGAGGGAAAGATGGCTTTGTTGTCCATCCAAGGACAGCAGTGAGTGCTGAGTGATGCAGAGATGTCACATGCTTCCAGCCTGTCTGTCTGTACATACAGATGGCTTGGGAAGTCACGCAGCCCCAACCTGGCCTCCCCAGGCTGCTGAAGAGTAAGCTGAGAGCATATGGAGGGGTGAGGAAACAGCAGATTTCCACGGAAAGGTTAGACCAGCCACCGGTTCCCAAAGACTAGATTCACACTGACGCTATAGGCTTGGAGCTGACAGTGGTGTGTGGAAAGGAGGTAACTTGCTCAGCTGCCAGCTTTACTCTGCCATCTTCCTTGCACCTGGCGACTTAACTGCCCTTCTGAGAGCTGTTATTGGTGCTAAGGCACTGGGGTTGCGGGGTGAGAAGGCATTAAAACACACCATGCTCATGACATTGGCTTGGCAATCTCTGGTGTCCAGGTCTACGATGGCAGTAACAACTCCGCCCGTTTGCTGGGGGTCTTCAGCCGCTCTGAAATGTTGGGGGTGGCTTTGAACAGCACATCCAGCACCCTGTGGCTTGACTTCATCACGGATGCAGAAAACACCAGCAGGGGCTTTGAACTGCAATTTACTAGTAAGTCTTTCTTATACCTGAACGGGCAGTGAAGTGAGACTTTCCTATTTCATCCATGTGTCTGAGCTTCTCCTGGCCCATTTGGCACAAACAATGCGCTCCTGTACACTGCTTTAAAAATAAAAAGTCATGCCCTTTAGTGGTACAGCCACTAAACGGATGGGTTATCCATTCTCTGGTAAATAACTTCCCACCCATGACCAATCACGTGACCCTAATTTAAATCAGTGGATTAAAATAAATAAGTAAATACATAAACAAGGCACGAAAGTAAGATGGAGACCCAAAGGGAGGAAAAGTATTTTAGTGAAAGAGGAAGGGAAAAGAGATAGGTAACTGAGGGGAGTGGGATCCAAAAACATTGAATAATGAATGAAAATGACAAAAGAAATCCACGGGGTGATTGGATCAACTGAACTGTGGATAAACTCAATGTGGCATGCCCATACGGCAGAGCATTATTGGGAGATCAAAACAGAGAAGTGGTGATACCTGCTTCAGCATAAGTGAGCCTTAAAAACACTGTGATGAGTGAAAACTTAGCCACAAATGCAACAACTTGACTCCTTTTTAAGGAACTTCTCAGAGCAGGCAAATCCACAAAGACAAAAGGGAACTTGGCTGAGGGAGTGAGGGAAAAATGTATGTGGAACTTCTGTCTGATGTGATGAAAGTACTCCACAACTGATTGTGACAATAATTGTTCAACTTGGAGTAGATAAGAAACACTAAACTATACACTTTAGCTGGGTGAATTGTGTTACAATGAATCCAATGGGCCTATTTTTTTTTTAAGCCCTTGGCCTAGCCAGGTATGGTGTCACACATCTTTAATTCCAGCACTTGGGAGGCAGAGGTAGGAGGATGGCTGTGAATTCCAGGTCAGCCTGAGCTAGAGCGATACCATACCTCAACAAACTTAAATAAATAAATAAATAAGTGCCTTTGCCTAAGTGCCAGGCTCTTTAACTGTCTCAGGATGGCTTGGCACAAAGGGATTAAATAAAATCCCATTTGAATTCCATTTCCATTATCTGAAAACATTGTGAGTTTGGAACAATTTAGTTAACCTCTTCAAGTCAATGCTTTCTGCCATAGATTGCAGATAAGTACACCCACGTGTAAGACCCCTATGAATAACAAATGAGAGCTAAGGTCTGGGGAGCCCTGCCTAGTGGGAGCTCTGGGCACATCTGTTTCTTCCTCCAGCCTTTTCCACAGAGCCTCTTCAGCAAGGCATACAAGATCTTTGTAAGGCACATGTAAAGTGACCTTCCCATACTAAGTCTCATAACCCCACAATGTCTTCAATGAGCAAATAGAAGAAGCAGCTCCCGCAAAATGCCATAAGGTCAGCAAAATAGAAAATCCAGCACCAAGCCTGAAAACTATCAAAAGCTGAAATCATTTGCATAAAGCAATAAGGGCAAGGAGGCTTCCTTCTACACCCTCCACTGAGCATAGAAATAGGGAGGGATCCTGAGCATGAGTCCACTGTAGCCAGGGTGGTGGCCAGGGCACATTTCCTGAGGATGCGGGCTGAGAGGAAGGCGGGAGGCAGCATGGCTCTGCCACCATGGTTTCCACACACTTGGCCTCTTTTCTCTCCTCCAGGCTTCGAGCTCATCAAATGTGAGGACCCAGGAACCCCACAGTTTGGCTACAAGGTTCATGATGGAGGTCATTTTGCAGGGAGCTCCGTGTCCTTCAGCTGTGACCCTGGCTACACCCTGCGGGGAAGTGAGGAATTGCTGTGTCTGAGTGGAGAGCGTAGAACCTGGGATCGGCCACTGCCCACCTGTGTTGGTAGGCTGTCTCTCGCTCGCTCTTCGAGGGACCCCTCAGGCCTCCCCTAAGGTGTCCTCCAGCCCTGGTGTCATGAAAAGTATCCATGTCCCCAGGCCGTCCACTGGAATCGGACCCTCCTATCCGTGGGCTCCATGGCTTGATCCTCTCCCTTCTCCATTTCCTCACCTCCACACCTCATTGCAGGCCTGTAGCAGTGCAGTCGGGCAGTGGCTTGCCACTGTCACACATTTAGCAAGTGGGACCAGAGCCAAGTCACGCTCTCAGAGTTGTAGCGTGAATGATGGAGAAGTGGTAAGGGCATCGGTTAGAAAGACAAAGGTGGCACTTTTAACCGAGTTCCAGGGTTTTGTGCAACACCAAGCGTTTCTGGCTCTCTCTTGGTCTCAGTGTCCCTGTAGGCAGAAGTGGTAAAGAGATCTAGCCTCGCCGGGCGTGGTGGCGCACACCTTTAATCCCAGCACTCGGGAGGCAGAGGTAGGAGGATTGCCGAGAGTTCGAGGCCATCCTGAGACTACATAGTTAATTCCAGGTCAGCCTGGACCAGAGTGAGACCCTACCTTGCAAAACCAAAAAAAAAAAAGAGAGAGAGAGAGAGATCCAGCCTTTCTGGGACAATGTTGGGAGAAAGAAAGAAATCGTGAACTAGCATGACCAGGAGCTTTCAGCTTCTTCCTAAGCTTCTGCTTGTTCAGGTGGTCAGCAGAGGTCTTCTAGAGGCCTAGTGCATGCATCACAAGATGGGGGAAAGTGGTCCCAGGCAGAAGTGCAACATAGGCCAAATCTATCATTCTGTCTCACCTTTTCACCTTCCTGCTGATCAAGATTCTGTGATACTGCTCATCCAGTCTCCCCAAACCAGGCCTTTCCCTGACCACTACCCCCCTCACCAACACCCCCCAATCCAATGTGTCTGTACGGCACTGATGGCTCTAACAAGGACAATATATCCACTGGGTGAACACATGAGTGCCTACCAAGCCCCACATGCAGGAAACATGCAGATGTATGCCTGGATGTGTGGAGACAGATAAATAAGGAAGAGCAGAAAACGAAGCATTTCCCAGAAGCCCACAGGTCAGGTAGCCTTGCAAATGCCCCCAGGAAATAAGAGAGAGACCCTGCCTCAAAAAAGGTGGAAAGTAGGGCTGGAGATATGGCTTAGCGGTTAAGGCACTTGTCTGCGAAGCCTAAGGACCCAAGTTTGACTCTTCAGATGCCACATAAGTCAGACGCACAAAGGTGAGGCAAGAGCAGTTTCTCACATGCCCACTAGGAGGTTCAGTGGCTCAGGCCCTGGCATACCAATTCTCTCTCTCTCCCTCCCTCCCCTCCCTCTCTCTCTCTCTCTCTCTCTCTCTCTCTCTCAGTCTAAAATTTAAAAAAGGTTGAGGGCTGGAGAGATGGCTTAGTGGTTAAGGTACTTGCCTGCAAAGCCAAAGGACCCAGGTTAAATTCCCCAGGACCTATGTAAGTCAGATGCACAAGGTGGTAGCGCATGCATCTGGAGTTCGTTTGTGGCAGCTAGAGGCCCTGGCACGCTCATTCTCTCTATCTCTGTGTGTGTGTTTCTCAAATAAATAAATAAGTAATTTAAAAAGAAAGGTTGAAAGTGAGGACCAGCACTCAGAGTTTCCTCAGATTTCCACAGTGCACCATAGTACCTTAGTATGTATGCACACAACACTCACACAAGCACAAAAGAGCTGCAACCAGTATATAGCCTCTAGGGTCTTCTCTTTTCTTTGTCTGTGAAGTTTAATCAGTCTGTAGGCATGGCATACATGGTGCCTCCTTATGCATCTGGCTAACGTGGGTCCTGGGGAATCGAACCTGGGTCCTTTGGCTTTGAAGGCAAATGCCTTAACCACTAAGCCATCCCTCCAGCCCCCCCCCCTTGTTTTGAGGCAAGCCAACACACTGGCCTTTTTTCAATGAGAGGGAGTAAGAGGGAGAGAATTGGCGTGCCAGAGCCTCCAGCCACTGTAACCAAACTCCAGACACGTGCACCACCTTGTGCACATGTGCAACCTTGCACGTGCATCACCTTGTGCATCTGACTTACATGGGATCTGGGGAGTCGAACATGGGACCTTAGGCTTCATAGGTAAATGCCTTAACCACTACTCCATCTGTCCAGTCCCACTCCTCTTTTTATTCCCTTCTTTAAGTCATGTGTCAGGCCCTACACGAGGTACTTGGAATTCAGGGAAGAGAGCTCCCAAGCGAGCCAGGGAGACATAAGCAGAAACAGACAGTAGTGTGGTGCACAGGCCAGCAAACCAGGACAAGCAAAATGTAAAGGAGGGATGCTGACCCGCATGAGAAAATAGATAAGCATTTGCCCTGCAGAAAGGAGTCTGTGATCTCCTTGACTATCCAATATGCCAAATGCATCTGACTTAGAGGGCCCATCACCCATCAAGCAGGGCTGGGAAGACTGTATACTGTAGACTCTACAGGCCTTCTCCAATGAGGTTCCCCAGGGTCCCACTGTGTTTGGGGTAATGAGGCTGTGTCTGTTTACTGAATATGCCATGGTGGGGTAGAGTCCAACATGAACTGCACAGGTGACTGCTGTAGTTTAAGCCTCCCTTATTAGTGGGGAGATTCTGCAGCCCAAGCCTAGCAGCGAAGGCTCAGAGATTTCACTAAGTCACTGCTGCAAGCTGGTGCTCTCAGTACCCTCCTGTCCATCTGCCAGTCTCAGAGAAAGTGACCCCATGGAGAAGACAGAGATGGAAGAAGTAGGGCCCCAGGGTTGCAGTTTTAAACACCCCTCACTTTTTTTTTTTTTTGGTTCTATTTTGTTTTTCAATATATGTTCTCGCTTTAGCCCAAGCTGACCTGGAATTCACTCTCTAGTCTCAGGCTGGTCTCAAACTCACAGTGATCCTCCTACCTCTGCCTCCCAAGTACTGGGATTAAAGGCATGCGCCACCACGCCCAGCCTCAAGCCACTTTATAGAACATGGAAGAAAGTTTTGGCTAAGCTTATGATGGATCCTGTTACCCTGTCCCCACCCCTTCCTCCATGTGTGGGGTCAGGGCTTTGGCTCAGTTAATAAACATTTGGGTTTTCTTCCACTTGGTAACTACTGTGAGTAGTGCTAGCAACATTTATGTTCATATGTTTTTACGTGAGCACATGTTTTCATTTCTCCAGAGAGCAGAGTTGCTAGGTCACATGGTTACTTATGTTTACTATTTTTAGGAACTATCAAATTGTTTTATAAAATGTTCACATTGGGCTGGAGAGATGGCTTAGTGGTTAAGGTGCCTGCCTCCTAAGCCTAAGAACACTGGTTCCAATCTCCAGGTCCCTCGTTTAGCCAGATGCAGTGACGCAAAGGCGCCATGCCACACTTGACCACAAGGGGCGCACACATCTGGATTTTGTTTGCAGCTGCTGAGAGACTGCTGGCGTGCCCATCTCTATCTGTCTTCCTCTCCCTCTCTCTCTGTCTCTCTCCAAAAAAAAAAAAAATGTTCACATCATCGTATATTTCTCCTGGCAACATGAGGGCTCTAGTTTCTCCACATCCTCACCTGTACTTGATATTTTATTATCTACACTTGCTTTCTTCACCACAGCCATCCTACAGGGTGTGGGGTGGAACCTCATTGTGGTGGTGATTAGCATTTACCTGATGGAGAATGAGATTAAGCATCTTGCCATGTCCGTGTTGACCATTCGTATTTACTCTTTGGAGACATGGCTATTCGAATCCGTTGCCCTTGTTTAATTGGGTTATGTGTCTTTTGTGATTAAAACATAAGAATGTATTTGAGGCTTTGAGCGGTAGTCTCATCCCAGGACCGTTTTAGATGCTGGGCTCAATCACCTGGAGTGCATGAGAGGGACTAGGGGGGTACACAGTCACATAGGAGCTTCGGAGTGACTGCTGTCTGCTCAGGCCACCCCACAAAGCTCCTTCTTGAAATTTCTTTCAGCCGAGTGTGGAGGAACAGTGAGAGGCGAGGTGTCTGGGCAGGTGCTGTCGCCTGGGTATCCAGCTCCCTACGAACACAATCTGAACTGCATCTGGACCATTGAGGCAGACGCCGGCTGCACCATCGGGTGAGTGTCAGAGCCAGCAAAGTAGCTCTTGCCAGTTGGCACAGGGAGGTCTCACCAGCATCATCCCCAGGCTCCCAGCTGATTTCTGGCCCCTTGTGCCACTGGTGGGGCCTCTCAGGAGCTGCATTCCAAGACCAGCTTACTCTGCCTAGACAGCTTGCTGGAGGCTTGCAAAGCAGGAAGATCCCATCTCCTCCACTGACTGCTGGTGGGACTTAGCCCCTGTCAATGTCCATCTCCTTTGAGTGGGATGGACAGGGATCACTATAGAACATGAATCGCATTTCTCTTAAGTCAGTCAGGATCCACTGAGAGCTATATGGCTCAGACAGACTGCTTTTCTTCCCCAGTCGGCTTCCTCAGATATACCATAAAGACCAAAAAGCAAGTTAGGACTGTATGGGGAAGTAAACAACAAAAGCCCAGCAGTGTGTTCTCTGTCTGAATACAGCTCCTTTCCCAAATAGACACCTGACTGGCTGGAATTCCTCATTGGAGTCCCAGTGTCTGAGAACAAAGGAAAGGGCACCAGCATTTGTCAAGGACAGGGCCTTTCTCACAGACTTCACAATAGCTTTGTTGAGAATGATAAGCCCGAATGATAGCAGGATCTATTTTATATAGGAGAAAGCTGAGAAGACAAGAGAATGCTTAGTGTGTTGAAACCACACAGGAGTCAGAATGCTAGAGCACAACCAAAATCTTGCTGAATCTTTCCATCATATCACACTGCTGGCCAGGCTGGGCCTTGAGCTATGGTCCAGATGAGGTTGGAGGCAAACTGGGTGGGTTGGCAATATGCTCAGAACTGTGAAAGGAGGATTGATGGAACAAGAGATTAGAGGGGAAACAGTCCGGTTGGAGTAGGGGATGACATAGAGAGGGAATAGATAGGGTTAGAGTGGGCTGGTTATAATGACCCTTCTAAGCCAATAAATAAGAGGGAGGAGCCATAGGAGGTTCTTGAGCAGGGTTGGTCCAAAGCTACCAGCAGCAGAGAGCTAACAGGGAGACAACCCTTGAGACTGTGTTGTGGTGATCCAGGAATGAAGTATTGATGATTTTGGAATAACAAAGAAGCCAAGAAAAGGAGCAGAATTGTAGCTAGGGAAAGGTCCCCAGTTGTGAGTTTTCTGTAAAGGAGAAGTGGCCGAGTAGGTATGTTGCTGCAGGAGGTATAGACATTCATAGGTTCCCTGGTACACCTAGTTCCAATTAGAACTAAAGAAATGGGCCGGGGAGATAGTTCAGTTGATAAAGTGCTGGCTTTGTAAGCATGGGGACCTGAGTGCCATCCCCAGAACCCATGTAAAAATAATGGGCATGGGGCTGGAGAGATGGCTTAGCGGTTAAGGTGCCTGCCTCCTAAGCCTAAGAACACCAATTCCAATCTCCAGGTCCCACATTTAGCCAGACACAAAAAGTGATGCAAGGGTACAATGTTGCACTTGCCCACAGGGGGTGCATGTGTCTGGAGTTCGTTCACAGCAGCTGAGAGGCTGCTGGCATGCCCATTCTCTCTCTCTCTCTCTGCATCTCTCTAGCTCTTTCTCTATCTCTCTTAAATAAATAAATAAATAAATAAATAAATAAATAAATAAATAATGGGCATGGCAGTCTGGGTTTGGAATTCCTGGAAAGCATAGACAGATGGACACCTAGAGCTCATTGGTCAGCCAGTGTAGCCTAATTGGTGAGCTCTAGGCTAATGAGAGACCCTGTCTGAAAAAAAAGGTAGATGGTGTTTCTAAGGAATTATACCCAAGGTTGTCATTTGGTCTCCACACACACATAAACACATGAAACACGTGCACATGGATCTGCACACAGGCACACACACAAACATTAAAGAAGTATAGTGCTTGTTGTGTCTGTGTTTTTGAGCTACCCTCTGTATACATGGAGTCAGCCAGCATGTATGGGGACCTGGCACTTTGTAAGGGAACATGAAGACTAGAACTTCTCAAAACACACCTGGCCCATTTGCCCTCTGCTGAAGTCTGTTACACGTCACAGAGGGAAAGCTAAACATCTCACCCCAGCTTCCCGGGCCACCGTGGGCCTCAAACTCCCTTCCTGCCTTGTTCTTCATCACTTGTCTGCAGTGATATTCTGGGAAAGCTAAATTCCTGACCACTGTCTGTGCACATGCTCTTCGTCCTTATTCTACTTGGCTCTGCACCTTCCTCTGAAGGCTTATGTCTTAAAACTCCCCATGCCTCAAAGTAGGGTGCAAGCATCAGCCACAGCACCTTCTCCTACCTTCTTTGTTCAAATGCCTCTGCTTCATTTAAGTAGCACCATGCAGTAACAGAAGAGCTGTCACACAAGGGGATGAATGAATGATGTTCTAAGTTAGGAATGTAGAGAGACTTTGTCCTGGTTTGCATAGGCAGTCATTCCTCCCTCTGTGAACTCCCGTTTTTTTTTTTTTGCTTTCTATTTCTGTTTTATTTTTATTTTTTCTATTTTTGGAAAGAGTCAGAGAGGGACAGGTAGAGAATGGGCGCACCAGCAGCCTCTCAGCGGCTGTGAATGAACTCCAGATGCATGCACCCCCTTGTGGGCAAGTGAGGCAATGCACCCTTTCATCACTTTGCATCTGGCTAAACGTGGGACCTGGAGGCACCTTAACTGCTAAGCCATCTCTTGAGCCCTTTGCTTTCTATTTCGAATGCTTTTCTTAAAGCTGTCATCTCTGCTTCATTTTCCTTTGAAAGTCACACGTGGAGGTCCCCCAAATCCTTGCTCTCAAAAGGAATCCTATAAAGCAGGACAGGATAAGGCCTTGAGGAAAAAGGGAATGAGAAGGCAGATCAAGAGAGAACCCAAAAATTCATTCTGGAAAAGGTGACACTAGAGCTGAGTCCACAAGGACCATGATGAGGTTGCCAGGTAGCCCAGGAGGAGGGTGGTGAGAGAGGACTTCACAGCAGAGGACGGGACCCCATGGAGATGGGAATGCTTCCTTCCCATGGCTAGATGATCACCTGCTATTCAGTTTGGTGAGGGATGGGCCTCGGGCTGTGTGCTATATCTGGACATGTCCTGGTAGAATTGTGGAGAGTGAGCAGAAGGGGCAGCTAGGGTCAGGGAGCCCTGGGGAGGCTGTCTCCAGGGTGTGCTGGGCTGCAGAAGCCTGGGCCAGGCGATAACAATAGAGATAGGGAAGGAGGGACAAAGCCAGGGGACAGTTAAGTGCTCACACTAACTGACCTCATTCTTAGTAAACAGGGAAACAGTGGTTTCCCTTTCCTCAGTTTGTGCCGTGTAACCCACAAGCAATATGTGAAGGATATAGAAAAGCTGGAAGAGCTATAACCAGACTCAGGGTTATTGGTATTTCGCCTTGTCCCCCTGCCTGTCTCTTGATGTGTAGATGAGTGAGTGTATGTGTGTAGTATGTGTGGTGTGTGGGGTGTTTATGTGTGTGTGGTGTATGCAAATGTGTGTGAATGTGTGCATGCATTCAGAGCCAGAGGAGGCCATCACCTGTTGTTCTTCTGCCTCGTTTCCCTGAGACAGAGTCTCTCACTGGACCCAGAATGCCCTGCTCTTTTGAGTACACGGTCTGACCAGGGAGCAGTCCTCCTGACTCGGTGCTCAGGTTGTAGGCACGTGCAGCCACGCCCAGCTTTTGACAGGGGTGATGGGGATCCAACTCACATCCTCATGCCAGTGCGGCAAGCACTCTCAGCTGTTGAGTCATCTTCCTAGCTCGTTTGACTTCTTTTTCCACCCTTTTCACTTTCTATTTATTTATTTTATTTTGTGTGTATGCACATGCATTTCATGTGTGCCTGTTTGTGTATGTATGGGTGCATGTCTATGTGGGCACGTGTGCACGTGTGTATGATGGGGGAGGGGAGCAGAGGACAAGATCAGGTGTCATACCACAAAAGGGCTGTGCACGTTACTTTTGAAACAGTGTTGCGCACTGGCCCAGAACTCCCCTAAGATGGACTTGTTGGCCAGTGAGCCCCAGGGATCCATCTGTCTCCACCGCCCAAATGCTGCCACATGCAGCCAGGCCCAGCACCATCCTTTGACTTTTCCTTTTGGCTGAAACTTTCAAAAGCAGATGATAAGCATCAAGATACTTAAATACTAAGTACACTGCCCACATCTTCCAAAGAGAGGGTGTAGCCAGTCTCCACCCAGCCCTCCATCCCGCCACTGCAGTATTAATGTGTATGTGAATGCTTGCCCCTCCATCTAGCCTTTCCTGCCTTCTTCACCTCTATTCCTTATTCTCCCTCCCTCTGTCGTCTATTTCCCTCTCTTCTTTCTTCCTCTTTCCCTCTCTGTCTCCCACTCTCTCTCTCATATTCCCCTTCCCACTCTGCTAAGTTAACCAGTAGCAAAGTTAAGGGAACTAGTAATTACATATAAAGAGACCCTTCAATGTTTGAATCCTTATTTAGTTCGGGGTTTTTCCTACTGGTCTTATTTTTATAGAATTTTTCTCTATAAAAAGATAGGTACTCTTTTTTTTTTTTTTTTTTTTTTTTTTTTTTTTTTTTTGGTTTTGCAAGGTAGGGTCTCACTCTGGTCCAGGCTGACCTGGAATTAACTATGTAGTCTCAGGGTGGCCTCGAACTCTCGGTGATCCTCCTACCTCTGCCTCCCGAGTGTCATTTTTAAAAATTCAAAATTTTCACTGGAGAGATGGTTTAGGGGTTAAAGTACTTGGCTGCAAAGCCTAAGGACCTGGGTTTGATTCCCCAGGGCTCACATGAGCCAGATGCACAAAGTAGCCCTTGCATCTGGAGTTCGTTTGCAGTGGCTAGAGGCCCTGATGCGCCCATTCTCCCTCCTTCCCTCTCACTCTTTCTCTCTTCTCTCAAATATTAAAGAAATAAGATGGGAAATATATATATATATTTCAAAATGTGATGAAAACAAAGGTCATAAAGTGTAAATCCAAAGTCTCCAGTTTCTTACTCAGTCATCTTATTTCTCCATAGCCCTTCCATAAGATAACCTTTGATAGCTTTCATTCTTTTTCTTCTTCTCTTAGTCTTTTTATGTGTCAGCATATATGTAAAACGAATCCAGTAAACACGGCTTCTTAAACAAGACCATCTCGCTTCTTAAACAAGACCATCTCATTGTCTGGCGGTGTAACTTACTTTTTGTTTGACTCCTTCATCGAATATCACTGTCTTATGTCAATACACAGTGATCAGCCTCCTCCTCAGACTCCATTGCATAGCCGTAATTGATTGAACCACTCCCCTATGGATCAAGCGAATGGTTTCAGATTTTCACTCCAGTGAACATCTTTGTGCATGAATCTTTGACCATATATTCAATTATTTCATTAAGATGCATTCTTTGAAGCCGCATTTTGACAACTGACCTCAAGTTTCCCTCTAGATATTGCAGCAACTTACATATCACCAGCAGCATAAGAGGAGGCCAGCTTCCCTCACGGCACCACTACTGTGGCCCATTCTTTTAGTCTTTACAGCTTTGACGAACAAAAGAATATTGAATGGTCTTTGCAGTTTCTAGTTCTTCTGTGTAACTTACCTTTTCCACACAGCGTGTCCACCTGGACTCATTTCTAAATGTGTCATCATTTTAGAGTTCTTTGGAACTCGAGAATATCTAAGAACTTTGTTAAGATACGAAGTGCCTCTGCGATTTGCATGATCTTTATTTCTGCGGCATTGTGTTATCTCTTTATCTTTTGCAAATTTTCTCTTTTATTAATCTTCAGCGGGTGTTTATTCTGTGGGAAGAGTATGGGTTCTACATTTCTCTCACATTCAATATAAGGCATGCTTGCCTTCAAACAAAAGACATTATGCTTCTTTGCGGCATTCGTGTGGGTATGTATACATACATATATATTACTCTTCTGTTCGCAGTGCTCTGATTTAATTGGCTTTGTTTTTCTTCTAGTGATTGAAAGCCCTTATCCTGTTTTTATTCTGCCACTGGTCTTGTGATTTTTCTTGATTTGGTTTGCAACAGTAATGATTCTCTCCCTCTTAAAATTCACTCTCTCTCTCTCTCCCTCCCTTTCTGGTGGTGGTAGTGCGTGCGTGCGTGCGTGTGTGCGTGCGTGCGTGCCTGTTGTAAACCTTGTAACCTTGTTTTTGTTTTTCTTTAAGCTTTTTGGCTTTCAGACTGCTCTTGACAGCCTCCTTTTGTCTTTATCAATGCGCCACCATTCTGCATCTCTCTGAGGACACTATTTATGCTTTGTTTTACAATGTCACTTGTTTTCCCAGCATCAACTACACGCTGCTGTTAGGCCATTTGGTCTGATTATTCAACCGGATTCTTTATGTCCCACAAGTTTCAAGTTGTAGCTAGGAGCTAGATTCAGGTACCAGGCTACCTACATGCATAGCAGCTACCCAGCCTGGGAAGTTTTTTCGGTGCCCCGTATCTCAGTCCTCCTGGTCCCTATGCATTACAGGTGATGCCTACTGGGAGGGTTAAGTGGACTAAATATAGTCAGTGGGTTAAAGTAAGTAGGTGAAGCACTTAGAATAGCAGCCCTGGCCCCATTGTATCCAGGCAGGGCATCCCCTAAGCACAACAGATTATAAGTCCCGAGAATCACAGGTGGTGGGTACTGTGCTGTGGGTGGAAATAGATGTGCCAGATGACAGTGGATATGGGACAGATGATGTGTGAACCCATGAGTCAGCTCCCAGGGCACAGATGGAAGGCTCCCTACCTGACCCACCCTGACGAAGCATTGGGGTCCCCAGAGTCTACTGTCCAGGTTGACTCTAGCAAGTTGAACAAAAGAATCCAAGATGGGCAAGGGACCTGCAGGACACGGGTCAAGCCTCCCTCAGTGTGGGCCAGGGTTAGGGTGGGTCCTTCCTGATGTGTGTGTGACAAGAGTAGGCTAGCAGACTGACCTCCTTGCACCCAGGTGGCCTCTGCAATCTTTGGAAGGTGCCTCAGCCTGGAAGGGTGAACTGAAAAGCTCCACCAAGGCCTGGCAGCCCATGACAGGGTGCAGGGAGGTGGCTTCCTGCCCTGCAGTCTCACGGATAACAACCTAAGGAGCATGGTGTTCACCCCATACTGTTGGACCCCCCCCTCCAGTGTGGAGTGGGATTTTCTCCTCTTCAGGTCACTAGAGCAGCTCAGGTGACTGGATAAGAAAGGTCAGCAAAGGCTCTGGCCCTTTGATCTAATGCCAATCAAGTATCTGCAGCCGATCAAAGCTCGGTACCAGTGACTGTGGCCCGCATCTCATAGAGGAGAGCTCAGAGGCCCAAGCCAGTGATGTGGATCTAGAGCCCATCCATCTCTTTAGCCATCACTCGTTCTGCCCGCTCTTCTGACCCTGGGCTAGCTGCATTTAGTGGGCATTGAAGACCCTCCCCTCTCCCCCGTGACAGGGTCTGTGTGAAGCTGTGCAGGGGACAACACAAGGTGCAGACTGCAGCCAGGCTCTGGTTCAAGGTCACAGTCAAACAGTAGGCAGATGCTGCAAGCACAGACCATTGGACAGTACAGTTCCAGAGAGAAAGAGAAAATAGAAAGAGAGAGATCCTGCCTAGAAGAACAGAAGAGAGCTTTCCAAGCTAGGAAGTGGAATGGAAGCCTGAGGACAGCAGATAGCAGGGTTTGTCCAGAAACAAGAACTTACAGTACATGCTGGAGCTAACTAAATAAGAGGAAGAGGATGCTGCAGGGATGGCGGGGGGGGAGACCCAGCGGGACCCTAAACAGGATGGAAACACTGAATGGATTCTCAGTGTAAGATTTTGAAGACAGTAAGAACATCCAGTTCAACTCAAAAATCTGGAGCATTTCCTTAGTGCCAGGCATAATGCCAGGCACTGAGGGTATAAATAAGAAACAGTCTTTTCCCTTGAAGGTCTCAATATGACAGGCAGAAATCATATTAGAAATGGAAATATAACGAGCTGGGTATAGTGGCACACACCTTTAGTCACAGCACTCAGGAGACAGAGGTACGAGGATCACCATGAGTTCAAGGCCACCCTGAGACTACATGGTGAATTCCAGGTCAGCCTGGGCTAGAGCGATACTCTACCTGGCTCTCGGATGGGGGCTTGTTTTTCTTTCCTTCTTTCTTTCCTTCTTTCTTTCTTTCTTTCTTTCTTTCTTTTTTTTTTCTTTCTGTTTGTTTGTTTTTTGAGGTAAGGTTTCACTCTGGTCCAGGCTGACCTGGAATTAACTATGTAGTCTCAGGGTGGCCTCGAACTCACGGCGATCCTCCTACCTCTGCCTCCCAAGTGCTGGGATTAAAGGCGTGCGCCACCACACCCAGCTGGGGGCTTGTTTTTCTTCTGAACCAGAAGCTGAAGATCCCATCAGACCTGGCACAGCTGTTCAGGGCACCGTGACCTTTCCTATTTGCTCTACCATCCTGAGGTTTTCATCCTGGGGATTGTCTGGTCAGCTGCTAAAGGTCCAGACATCCTCTATCTGTGTTCCAGTCTCAAAAAAAAAAAAAAAAAAAAAAAAAAAAAAAAAAACAGGAAAAGGAAAGGATCTCAGAGGTCAAAGGTCCGAGGTTGGAGGTCGGTGGTCGATCCTCATGAGAGAGTTTGAGTGTTCCTCTGGGAAGAGCCTCCATCCACAGAGAGGCCCATGTATGGTTAGTCAGACCCTGCCTGCCACCCCCGGCTGAGGACAATGGAGGAAGCAATATCGCTTGGCTCCTCCAGCCCCAATAGTAAAGGCAGACGAGAAACTTGGAAAGAGAGCACGGCTCATCAGCCAACCCGCGGTGTCTGCTACAGATGCTAACCTAACGTGATACATGGCACAGAAGTGTGTACAAAACGCAAGAGAGCCGCCCCTGGGAGGACGTCCAGGTGGCAGCGGGGCGGGCGGGGCGGGGAGGTAGGGGAGGCACTATTCTTGGGGTACTGTGAAGAGCAGGAGGAGCTCACCACACAACCAGCTGAGAAGATCCTCTCATGACCTGGGGTGCCTCAGTGGCCTCTCCACTGTGGGAAGATCCATGGTGGCAGCACAGGGGAGGAAGTGGCTGGGAAACCAGAACGGGTCCTGGCATAACCCCTCAGGCCATCCCGGTTACATTCACAATAGTTGCTTGCATATAAATTCAGTTATGACTGGGGGCTGCAGGCGTACAGCAGACTGTGCAGAAGGGCAGGCAGGAAGGCAGAAGAGATGGTCGTTTGTGGGCGTGCCCTCCCTGCAGTGTGCCCCTGGCACCTGTGGAGGGTGGCGACAAACCTCTTGGACAGTCCGATTTTTGTTAGACATAACACTCCAGTAGTTCATTGTTGACTTAAAAAAATTATTTTTATTTATTTTTTTGAGAGAAAGATAAATAGACAGGTAACGAGAGAGAGGATGGGCATGCCCCAGCCTCCAGCCATGCAGATGAACTCCGTTGACTTTTAACTGTAGGGATCCTTCTCAAGGTGAAGGCAGAAGATAATTAAAGCTGAAGCTCCATCCTTAGATGTTGGTCACTGGGCAGCAGGATTGCTCAGAGGAGGGGCCAGGTTCTGAGGAAACAGCTCCCCTGCCCAGTGGAGCTTGTCTTCCTGGGAGGATTCTGAACCAGACAAAACACCTGGCTGTGCTTTGCAAGCCCAGGGTCCCTGCTGCACTTTCAGATCTGTCACAGTGCAGCAGCCACTCCCCCCCACACACACCTCCCACCGCAGACAGCTCAGCCTCCCTCCTGCCAGTAGACGGGCAGCTGGCCCGGAGGAAGCAGAAGGCACCGGAAGTGAAGCTTGTTTTCACAGCTTTTGCCAAGGAATCCTGGCCACAGGTTCAGTGGCTTCCAGAATATTTCTTCTTGAGCAGCCATGGTGAGTTAAACTTTAAACACAGAAGGCCTATGTAGTGGCACTGGGAAAGGCAAACTCCTGATGGAGCCACGCAGATAAGCACACACAGCAGGCATCCTTTTGTCAGCCTTGAGGTTTCAACAAGTCAGGAAACAGCCAAAAGGAGTTAGAAAGTTGTTATGAAGGAGAGGATGTGGACAGCCATGTAGGTATAAATGTGGCTTTAGGAACAGCAGGGCACACTGATTATTTAGGTTCTCACGAATCACCTCTAGAGAAAGAAACACAAACTACTTCAAATTATCCAAGCACGATAATCCAGCTGAGCCACACTGGGTAGTTGAATTAGCCAAAATACACCCAGTTGACTGCCAGCTTATGATCCCAGGCATGAATTCTGACATCTCTTAGGAGGAAAATGAATAGTTCAGCCAAAAAGATACACCTGTCTTGTTGGCTGGCACACTGGACCAGTGACAGTCTCTCCCTTCCAAAATGCAAGTTAAAAATAACAATACATAAATAGAATAAATGTAAGGGATGCTGCATAAAGCACAGGACTCATAAGAAAAAGGACCATTTTCCTACAGGAACAGAAAATAACTTTTTTTTTCTGGAATGGTTTTACTAAATATAGGAGACAAGCAGGAGAAACAATAAAAGACTAGGGCTAGGGATGTAGCTCAGTGGTAGAATACTTGCCTCATGGGTACAGAGTCCCAGGTTCCTTCCCCAGAACAATAAGTGATAGATTGTAGGTTTTCTCAATGTTTCTAAATGCTGGCATTTAATTGTAAGATAGAGGAATGATAAGTAGAAGATGGGTAAAGTGATGGGTGAGGGGAGCTCCTGAGAGAAAGACAAGTGCTAGAGACACATAAAGACTGATAAAGGAGCTGGAGAGATGGCTTAGCAGTTAAGATGCTTGCCTGAGAAGCCTAAGAACCCAGGTTCTATTCCCCAGTACTCACGTAAGCCAGATGCACAAGGTGGTGCATGCGTCTGGAGTTCATTTGCAGAGCCTGGAGGTTCTGGTGCACCCATATTCATATTCTCTCTCTCTCTCTCTCTCTCTCTCTCTCTCTCTCTGTTTCTACCTGATAAATAAGTAAAGAAAAATAAACATTTACTTTACAAAAAGACTGAAAAGACAGTAATGACACGGTCACCATTAAAATCCACAAAGCAACATTTGCCTGATAATAAAGAAAAGCATTTAAACTGGAGGCAAGCTGGAGAGTCTTCAGGTTGCAGGGCAGTGTGAGGGTGTAGGAGCGTTGCAAGAAAGTAGCCTTGCATGCAATAACAGGGTGACAACCCAGGCAGCCTACATGGAGAAAAGTGGGCAATAAATGTGTGCTTTTGCACACTGGAAGCTGGCAAGTTCAAGACCAAGCCTCTCCTAGCCTAGATTCCTTGTCTGGTGAGGGCTGGTTCTTTCTTGCTGAGCCCCTCCTGGGTGTCAGGGCAAACAAACACCCTTGGGATCCTTTTATAAAGACACTAAGTACATTCGTAAGGCTTTCACACACACCCTGGTCTGATCACTTGCTATCCAATCAGCTTCAGTTGCTGGGATGAACTGCCAAACCAGGCTCAGTGATGGGAGGAAGGGATTTATTGAAGTTTACAGATCAAGGGGAAGTTCCATAATGAAGGAAGAAACTGGCCCCCTTTCACAGGTTCATGCAGAGAGAGAAAAGCAACCCCCACTAGCAGGAACTCCAGGAACCCATAATGGCAGAGCTCAAGCACTCTGCATAGCTTTTTTGCTAGAAACAGATCCACCCCCACACCTTAGGGCTGGACCTTAGGATCCACCCACGTGACACCATTTCCTAAAGCTCCTACCTCCTAACCCCATGCCCTTAGGAGTCAGCAGTTCAACAGAGGAATTTGGGATGGGAGGTGGACTTTAGTCCAGGCCTTCTTCCCTCATCTCAGGGACCAGAACACATTCCATGGCTATACCTAATTGAAGGGAAGTCGCATATGCAGGGCAGAGGCAGAGGAAACAAGCATTGAACACAGAGGGGCCTATCAGTTCTGCTGAGTATGAATGCTTTTGTCTGGTCACTCACCGTGAGAGGCAGAGGGGAGTGGAGGAACTGAGGCAGACTTGCAGCAGGCCTTGGTGCAGGAGCTCAGGATGGACAGGAAATTGGCAGGCCTTAGACTGTGTAATCAGCTCCATACAAGATTCTTTATGTGTGGTCCACCTACAAAACCCTCTTAGCAACAGTCACTGACAGAGGATGTTACTGCCATTTGACAAAGAGGTAAACTGAGGCTCCTCAGTGTCTTCGGACCAGAGCTTTAGTGCTAATGGGGTTTTGTTTACCTGCTTGTTTTTTTTTTTTTTTTTGAGGCAAGCCCCACAGACTGACCTTTTTTTCTGTACAAGAAAGCGAGTGTGTGTGTGTGTGAGAGAGAGACAGAGAAAGAGACAGAGAGAGAGAATGAGAGAGAATTGATGCTCCAGGGCTTCCAG
Organism: Orientallactaga sibirica; assembly: GCA_036365145.1. NCBI lineage: Eukaryota > Metazoa > Chordata > Mammalia > Rodentia > Dipodidae > Orientallactaga > Orientallactaga sibirica. The sequence continues at coordinate 35,730,944 of JAEOAD010000014.1, forward strand.
CCACTGCAGTTGAACTCCAGACACATGTGCCCCCTTGTACACATGTGCCCCCTTGAGCACTTGATTCACTCTGTGCATCTGGCTTTTGTGGGACTTGGAGAGTTGAATATGAGTCTGTAGGCTTCCCAGGTGAGCACCTTAACTGCTAAGTCATCTCTCCAGCCCTTGCCTGCTTGTTTTGTTTTACTTAACAGGAAATATTTCTTCCAAGGACAAAGATGCACGTGCCCCTCCCCAAATCCCTAATGCATATCCAGGGCAAGCTCTATCTAATGACAGCCAATCTCAGAGCCTCTGGTTACAGGATCATGATGTAGAGAAGGCAACTGGTCCAAAGTCACGGGGTACAGGAAAGGGTAAGCACTCAGCAACTGCCTCACTCCTAAATCCAGGTCACCAGTTCACTACCCGAGAGTATCCCACAGCTTGTGCAATGACCCAACGCCCACCCACTTCTATCCTCCCACTTTTGAAAAGAACTGAATTGCAGCCTGTCCCAGGAGCAAAGACTCTGGGATAGAACTCTAGACGTCCATGCTGGCTCTGGGCCTCAGTTTGTCTGCCCAGCTTTTGCTCTTTGGATCAAACAATGATTTAATTATTATTGTCTGCTATCACAATGATCATAGCTTGATTGTGGCTCAGAGGGGGGCATTTCATAGAACAAGTATTATTTTCTTGTTGTCATATCCAGTGGCACTGAGGCTCCATCTGGGGACAAGAGTGATTTCTGACCCCTCCTTCCTGCAGCAGCTGTTCATTCCCATGTCATTTCCCCCTGATGTAAAGATCTGCCATCTCAGGATCCACACAGGGTCCTCAGGGTTCACGCCTTGGTGACAGTTGCTCAAGAGTGCCAAGCACACATTCATATTCCGAGCCCCCAGTCAAAGGCGAGTGAAATCAACATGTTAATATGCCATCATTTTTCTCTTCTCCCCTTTTCTCATTTTGCATGTCTTGCCTATGTGCAGTGGATACAGATGAGCTACATGTGGGGTGGGAAGTCTCAGGTTTCCTTCAGCCTGAGAGCATGGAAGAGCTCCAGAGGGGACAGCCCTCTTGGCATTGGAGCTGTGTCTCGTGAACCCTCCTACAGCCTTACTGGCAAGGTGTGGTAAAATACAGTGGTCAGCTGGGAGAAAGTACTAAGGGAGTGAAGGGCCAGGTGGGAGCCCACAGTGGGGACATGTTACTGTGGAGGGGTAATAGGGTCTTGAAATGCAGTGAGGAAAAGGGGTGTGGTAACCTCAGGCTATACTGAGAACAGCCCCACAAGCCTCAGGGAACCCGGGCTGCAGTGAAAGTCCAGCTCTAGCTGAGCTAAGGTGGCCCCACGGGTGGGAACAAAACGCAGGGAGAAGGGGTAGGCCACTCTCTATGCTGGCATACTCAAAGGGGTCAGACCAGGTTATCAAGAGGTCCCAGGTGCCAGAAGTAGGATATAAATACCTAGGTTTCAGCTCCACTGCTAGGAAATGTAGGCTAGATCCTGTTTATAAACTCAAGACCCGCATTGGTGGCAACAGCCCCTCCTTCACTATCCTCAGCCTGGCCCAGGACCACTGGGGTCACAGGGGCCATGTCTTTTCAGCTTCCGCCAGCTTGCTCTGCACTCCATTTCCTGTGATCCCACTTGGGCCATGTTCTTTCCTGTCTTCCTCCTCCTTCTTTCTCCTCCACCCCTCCCTCTCAGCCTTCTCCACGGACCACTCATCCCGCTCACCCTCACTGCTGCCATTTCCAGAATGCCATGCCATGTGCTCCTCTCCTATGCCCCTGAGGGTGAGCTTGTGTCACCCACTGCCTCCCATGCTTTGCCCTCCTGAAGAGCTCGTGTGCCCATCTCTGTCCTCCCGTGTCCTTGCACGCCATCTTTCCTCTCCTTGCGTGTCCTCCTCTGCTCTTCAGCACCCTCTGTCATCCCCACGCCTTAGATGCATCTCTCAGCCTTGCCTGACTGTTCTCCAGACTGAACTGGGTAACCTTCCCCGTGCATACCGTTACCACTGCACTGGTGACACTGGATTCCACGGCAGAATCGTGCCTGTGTCTGCGGGGCTTGCTGAGCTGTCTGCATGTGCTCGTTGATGGTGAGGCTTCAGTGTCCACAGAGTAGTCCCAGAAGGCCTGCTGTGTGCAAACAGGAAGACCGGGCAGGGAAGGGGGGTAGACCCATTTCTCCCAGGTTTCAGCTCCACAGCTAGTTTTGGCCCAGGGAATGTAGGCTAGATACTGTTTCCCTGGTAGTGATGGAGCACCAAAGATACCCTAGAAAGACCCAGGGGGCTGGGTGTGGGCTATAAAGAAAAATACCAGAGGGGCTGGAGAGATGGCTTAGCGGTTATGCGCTTGCCTGTGAACCCTAAGGACCCTGGTTCCAGGCTTGATTCCCCAGGACCCACGTAAACCAGATGCACAAGGTGGTGCATGTATCTGGAGTTCTTATGCAGTGTCTGGAGGCTCTGGTGTGCCCATTCTCTCTCTCTCAAATAAATAAATAAATAAAAATAAAAGAAAATAATAACTATAAAAAACCTGGGGAAGGAAGGAAGGAAGGAAGGAAGGAAGGAAGGAAGGAAGGGAGGGAGGAAGGAAAGGAAGGAAGGAAGGAAGGAAGGAAGGAAGGAAGGAAGGAAGGAAGGAAGGAAGGAAGGAGAACCTGTAGAGAAATAGAAAGTGTTGTCCTTCAACCAGAGAGATAGTTCATCTGATAAAAGTGCTTGCTTGCAAAGGTGAGGATCTGAGTTCCATGCCCAGAACCCATGCTTTAAAAAAAATAATAATAATAAAAATAAAAAGCTAAGCATGGAAGCATGTGCCTATCACCCCAGCACTGAGATGTAACCTTGGGACTTGCTGACCAGCTAGTCTAGCCTACCTGGTGAGTTCCAAGGTAATGAAAGACCCTGCCTCTAAATAAGTAAGTAAAGTTAGGTAGTTGGGTGGTGCCTGAGGAATGACGCCCAAGGTTGTCCTCTACCCTGCACAGACAAGGTAACATCTTCCTCATCTTGAAGAACTTGCCAACGCTGTCTCTTGCCAAGCACTGGGCACTGGCATGGGGTGAGCTGACCATAGAGTCCCTGAGCCATTCATTCACTCCTCCCCAAGTGGTCAGTGCAAGTCAGGCTTTGTGCCAGGTGCCAGAGACCTAGAGATGAGTGGGACCTGGGTAGGGCAGTGACGGAACAGAATGAGTCCATGAGAACATCTCTTGAGAGACTCCCAGAAGCCTGAAGAGGTGATTCCCACAGTATGCGCACAGTACCCAGCTGTGTATTCATTGCCTGGGGCTTCCAGAACAAAACAAATGACTTCACATGACTGGAATTCAGTTTCTCATAGCTCGAGCGGCTAGATGTCTAAAGACAATGTCAGACGGGCCGTGTGCCCTCTCAGAGTCCAGGGAAGAATTTGTTTCATGGCTCTCCTGACGCCTAATGTTTGCCACTCCTTGAATGTAGACCCGTGGCTTCAGGCTCTTCCTCCATCTCCCCTCGGTCTTTTATTTCTCCCTATCTCTGTATCCGCATCCCCTCTCATAGGATTTAGGGACTACCCTCATCCATCTGGAGCTCATCACCATGGCTTGATTACGTCCAGCAAAGATCTTCTGTCCACATAAGGTCACGCTCACAGGTACAAGAGATTAAAATTTGAGCCTATGTTTTTGGAAGACACAGTTCAACCCGTGACAAGTGGTACGGGGCGAGAACAAGGGTAGGAGCCTCCAAATAGAAGAAAGGCCTCAAAGCAAGAGTATGGAAATGAGTGAAGGGTGAGGGAAAACGATAAAGCCCTAAGGGCCACTCGTGAGAGACTTGTGTAGTCCCTGGGAAGTCTGGCTTTATTCTGCAGGGAAAGAAGAGCACCTGGGTTAGATGTGTAGCCCAGAAATCTCCCCAGCCCTGGAGGAAAAGGAAGACAAAAAGGGCAAGAGGGAACCTTAGCCCAAGAAGATCATCTCCCTTTTGTGCACCCATATAAGAGGCACTTTCTCTTGCCATGTTCTCTCACAGTTCTTTGCTACCTCCAAAACAGTTTAAGACACCTCCTCCTCCTTAAAGCTGTCCTTACCCCATGTGAAATAGAAGATGGATCAAAAGAGAACTGGGGACATGGCTCAGTGGATAAAGTACTTGCCTTGCAAACATGTAACCTTGAGTTTTGATCCCTAGTACCCACGTAAAAAGCCCGACGCAGTTGAACGTGTCTAATCCCTGGGGTTTAATGGCTAGTTAATATAGCTGAATTGGCAAACTCTGGGTTCATTGAGAGCCCCTGTCTCAAAATATATGATAGGGGCTGGAGAGATGGCTTAGCGGTTAAGGCACTTGCCTGTGAAGCCTTGAGGACCCAAGTTCGATTCCCCAATACCCACATAAGCCAGATAGATGCACAAGGTGGCACATGCATCTGGAGTTCATTTGCAGTGGCTAGAGACCCTGGTATGTCTGTTCTGTCTGCCTCTTTCTCCCTCAAATAAAAAATAATATTTTTAAAAAAAAAAAAAGAAATAGTGGAGCTAGAGAGATGGCTTAGTGGTTAAGCACTTGCCTGTGAAGCCTAAGGACCCCGGTTTGAGGCTCAATTCCCCAGTACACATGTAAGCCAGATGTGCAAGTTGGCACATGCATCTGGAGTTCGTTTGCAGTGGCTGGAGGCCCTGGTGTGCCCATTCTATCTCTCTCTTTGCCTCTTTCTCTCTCTGTCTGTGGCTCTCAAATAAATAAATAAAAGTACAAAAAAAAATTTTTAAATAGCCAGGCCTGGTGGTGCATGCCTTTAATCCAGCACTTGGGAGGCAGAGGCAGGAGGATCACCATGAGTTCGAGGCCATCCTGAGACTACATTGTGAGTTCCAGGTCAGCCTGAGCTAGAGTAAGACCCAACCTTGAAAAATCAAAAAGAAAAAGAAAGAAAGAGAGAGAAAGAAAGATGTAATGGGGCTGGAGAGATGGCTTAGCAGTTAAGGCATTTGCCTTCAAAGCCTAAGGACCCAGGTTCCAATACCCCAGTACCCACATAACACAAAGGCACAAGGTAGTACATGTGTCTGAAGTTTGTTTGCAGTGGCCGGAGGCGCTGATGTGCCCATTCACTATCTGCCTCTTCCTCTCTTTCCTTCTCTCTCTCTCAAGTAAATAAATAAATATTAAAAAAGAAAAATGCTCTTTTTAAAAAATATATAAAATAGAAAGCAATTTAAAAAGACTCCTGATTTCAACCTCTAGCTCACACACATGTGCACATGGCACACGCTTGCACACATCCACACAAAGATGGTGCGAAGGAAAGACCTTTGGTCCCAAGTGGACATGGTTTGCCACTGGCCCTGACTCCTTCCTATTGTCTGCTCCCTGATTAGTCATGTGCATTCACTCCTTGAAACTTTACTTTTACCTTTGCCAAATGTCAACCATAGCATGGAATCGCCAGCTTTCTGCGAGCACTTTGGGCAACACAGATAAAGCATTTGGCACGTAGGAGATCATCTGCAAATGTTTAGCTTGCTCTCCTCTGGTTATTTCAATAGCGCTTTGTTTATCCCACTCTTTCAGCGCTGCTCACACATATTACAGTGTTTTGAGTCTCCTTCAGTGAGCAACAGCAGCAGGCTCCAGGGCAGACACAGAGCTTTCTGCACCCTGGCAGCTCTCAGTTCAGAGACTTATGCATGACGTGCCTCATTCCTCTTCCCCAGAGAAGGTCTGTTTTGTGTCTGTGGCCCTTAGAGACAAGCAGGCACACGCAGTAGATAAGGCATCAACAGGAAAGGGTACTTTGTCACCTCAGTACCTTCCCACCTGGGGTCATAGTACAGGTGAGATCCTCAAACCATTTCTTGTTGTCAGCAAATGCCAAGAAAAGGCCAGTATTCACCAACAAGAGTGGTCCTGAAAAGCAAGTCAGTCCCAACAGGCCTCTGCTTAGAATCCATGCTTCTTCCCCAGCACCCAAGCAGGCCTGACTCCCCACTGCCACTCTGCAGCCTCCATGGCTTTTCAGTTTCCCAGAAGTCTTGGGCTGCTTCCCATTTGGGGCCTTGGCCCACACTGCCCTTTATCCAGGGAGCACTGCCCGCCACCTCTTTACCCTGCCTGCTCGGCCATGGCCAGCTCCCTCTGAGCCTGTTGCACTGCTTAAATGTCACCTCCGTGGAAAGGTCCTCCGCAGTCGCTATGCCTGACATGGTTACTTCGTCTCTGCATTCTGTCCTTCTACTCTCTGCTTTTTACAAAAGCGACTGTCTTCGAATGAGTCAGTATCGCCACCTCCAGAATCTTCTGAAAAATGGCATCCAGGAATTGGAACTTGACCCTCAGGCCTGTTGGTTGTCCATTTGTATCGTTTGTGAATGTGAAGGACCACCCCCACCCACTCCCTCATCTCCACTCCTCCTGCCCCTCTTCTTGACTTCATCGATGCGAAGCCTTTTGGTTTGTGAGATTATCAGATTAGCTGAGCTGAATGCAATGAATGTGGTCTTGCCTCTGTGTACTCCGCATGAACGCTGCTGATCCTGGCTAGTGGCTCTCCCTCAGCCTCCTTCTCCTGGAGCAGGGGGTGGCAGCATCAGGGGAAAGGGTAGACGTGCTGAAGTCTGGACTGGAAGAAAATTGCACAGTGGTAATTCTGGTTCACTCTCGAGCCACTCCTTGACCTTGGGCAAGTTACCAAAGCTCTCTGATCCTCAGTATTCTCATTTTTAGAACTAGGATTGATGCTACTAACAAAATCAAGGTGGTTGATGCAGGGCTGGGGAGATGACTGAGCAGTTAAGGGCACTTGCTTGCAAGACCTGCTAGCCTGGGTGCAATTCCCAAGCCACCTACATAAAGCTAGATGGGTATTTGTTTGCAACAGCAGCAAGAGACCCTGGGGCACCCATAAACACGCACACACATGTGCAAATCAATAAAACAAAATAAATGTTCAATGTGACCTAAAAAACAAAGGTACAGACTTGATAGTATCATGAAAAGAGAGAGACTCTTGCACACAGCAGTTGCTAAAGAAACATATTCTTTTCATTTCTTCTCTTGCAGGTCGGTCCTTCTTGAAGGTTCACTATTCATTCATTGATTCATTCGCCCATTTGATTGTTCACCTTCAAGGAGTTCAGGTTTTCTCTGGGGTGGCCTTTAGCCAGCAGAGGAAAAGCCCAGAATCCTCCAGCTTGTTCCAAGGCCCTCATTCTCTTCCCTTTCCCAACAGATCCTCATTCCCTCTGATACCCTAATGGCACCTGGGCTCAAGCATAGCATCACCTCTTTCCTCCCTGATGCTTCCAGTTCTTCTCTCTCTCTCCAGGTCTTGTCTCATACCATTAGTCACAAAGGAAAAATACACTCACTTTCCTGCCACCCAGGCCTCACATCTCACGGCCACCTTCCTTTCATGGCAAGTGAACACACCAAGCTCTCTCAAGAGCAGATGCAGGCCCCCAGCACAGTGCACTTGGCTCACTCTCCTGCTGAGCTGCTGGTTTCACCAGTGACTCCCCTTCTGGCTAGGTGAAAACCCAGAAAGAAGGGGTGGGTAGCTGGACACAGCAGCATGTTTGCTTGTTTGCTCCACCCCCCCCCCAAGAAGCTCCTTCTCCTGTTTCCAGACAAGGGCAGTGCCCCAGACTCACAAGCTCCTATTACTGAGAGATCTCCACCTGCATCGGTGAGAGGTCTAGCTAAGAAGTTACACAGGTCCCTGGGATCCTCTTAGTACTGGTTGGTAAGTGAATGTAAGAAAAGCACAAGCACACACGCACACACGCACAAACCAGTAAACAACTAGAGTCATTGAGTAAAAATTAAATCTCATTCATAATGGAACCAAAAGCATAAACTTATAGACTGACAATGAATTTCATAAGTGTACAAAGAAGATTGTCATAAAAAAAAGAAAAACTCTGTGTCTCTCGTCCAAAAAAAAAGGGGGCTGGAGAGATGGCTTAGTGGTTAAGGCGCCTGCCTGCTAAGCCTAAAAACGTTGGTTCCAATCTCTGGGTCCCATGTTTAGCCAGACGTAAAGTGACACAAGAGCACAATGCTGCACTTGCCCACAAGGGGGCGCACACATCTGGAGTTTGTTCATAGTGGTTGAGAGACTGCTGGCACGCCCATTCTCTGTCTTCCTCTCCCTCCTCTCTCTCTGTCTCTCTCTGTGTCTCTCTCCAAAAAAAAAAAAAGAAGAAGAAGAAGAGAGAGAAAGAGAAGCTGTAAGACTTTGCCAAAATATATAAAATGCTTCCTATAGTGTCCCCTGCCCGAGGGACGATAGTAACAAAGATAGTGATTCCTCTGCAACATTCATATTAGTAAATATGAGAAATTCCAATCAGAATCTCAGTGGGGTTCTTTTTTTTTTTGTTTGGAACTTGGTAACCATGAAGTTGATCTGGTAGAGTGAATTGGAGAAACTAGTTAAGAAATTTGGAGGGATGGATATGAAGGGGAACTTGCCTTGATAGAATAAACAAAATGAAAATGTGATAACCACAATAGGCTGAAGAGCTTTCTTCCTGGTTCACACATAGCACCCAGTACAGCCAGAGAGGAGTGCACCTGAACAACAGAGAGTCTAGAAACAGACCATGGCCATGGGGACTCTTCAAACGGGGGCAGGTGCCTGGGTTGTTCAGTTATGCATGTGTCTTCCTGAGCCCCATCTAAATGATGAGGGGCATTCTACATATGGAGCTGCAGTAGGAAACAAGGCCTGGTCCCCCACTCGTGAAAACTGAGCTCTGGAGTATGCACTGATAGTGCTCAGAGAAGTAACTAGGTTGTCTCACTAGACAACAGATGGAGGAAGCTGCTCGAGATAGATGGGGATGTTACTATTGGGCAAATAATGATCATTACAAAAGAATGGTAATGATGCTGTCACTCTTAAAACATGAAACTGAAAGTTCTGGGGAAATAGTACAGCTTTGTGAGTGTGTGTGTGTGTGTGTGTGTGTGTGTGTGTGTGTGTGTGCGCACACGCATACATACATACATGTGGAGGCCAGAGGACAACCTAGAAAATCACCCACTCCTCAGGAACACCCACCCCCTTTTTCTTTGGATACATGGTCTCTCACTGAACCTGGAACTCACCAATTCAGCTAGTTAGCTGGCCAGGAAGTCAAGGATCCTCCTGTCTCTGTCCCCCCAGTACAGGGATTACAGGTGTATGCTGCCATGCTTGGCTTTTGTAAGTGGGAACTGGGGTTCAAACTCGGGTCTTTATGCTTGGCAGGCAAGCACTTTACAGACTGATCTGTCTCTCAGTCAGTTTGGGTTTTTAATCATTTGGCGGGGTGGAGGAGGGGAGGTTTGCTTCAGCATACCGTGATACTCTGTATCCTTAAAGGAAAAAAATGACATATTATATTACATAAAATTATAACGTCTATACCAAAATAGATATCACAAACAAAAATTAAAGAAAAAAAATACCAAATACTAGGAGAAAATGCTAGCATTGAAATATGCATCATGTAAGAGAGGAATCAATATATGTAAAGAAAACAAATAAAAATCTTAACATGTAAACAGAATTTAAAAGACCAGTAGCCCAATTAAAATGGATAAAGGCTATGAAGAGAGAAAAATGCCCAGCAAATGTCTGCATATTTCCAACGTTATGTAAAATTCCAAATGATCTAAATTCAAAATGCCAGTGATATTCCATTCTGGTCTGGCAGATGGGAGAGTATTTTAATGTAGAATATATTTGCAACCTCATAATATCTGGTGTTGAAGAGTTGGAGTTTAAGGGGAATAGTAAAATTAATGCTGTTTAGTGGGAACATAGATTGATACAGTCACATGAAAGGATAGTTTAGTAGAATTTATCAGAAAAAAAAATAGGGAGCCTTCCACACCCTGCCCAGTTATTTCCACAAGTCAATTGAAACATTAGCAGAAATTTGCAGTGCTACATAAAGATGGGCTCATTCCTTGCAGTTTAATAGGAAATTGGGAAATAGAATGTCCGTTTCTGTAGAAAGAAATAGGTAGATGTATATATACACAATACAGTTTTAAGTGTAGAAAGAAAGGTATCTGGGCTGGATAGATGGCTCAGCACTTGTCTGCAAAGCCTAAGGACCCAGGTTCAGTTCCCCAGTACCCACATAAAACCAGATGCACAAAGTGGCACATGCATCTGTAATTTGTTTGCAGTGGCTAGATGTCCTGGGGTGCCCATTTTCTCTCCCTCTCTCTCACTCTCTCTCTCTCTCCCCCTCCCTTTCTATCTCTGCTTGCAAATAAATAAAGTATTTAAAAAGAAAGATATGTAAGATGTGATCCAACACTGGAAGAACAACATGTACATTTTCACATTGAGAAAGGTCTGGAAGGATTTGCACAAAACCCAGTCTTAAATGAGAAACTTAATAGGTTGATTATATGAGAAAGAGAGGTTTTTATAAACTTTAGTTGATCTGCATACTGCTGGCCTTTTTCTGCCGTGCTTATGCCTCATTTTTGTAATTTAAAAAGATGTTTTAATGATCACAATAAATTAATTGGATCTTGGAAAAGAAAGCAGACATCAGTAGAGAATGGTGACATCCACCTGAAGTCTGGGGTTTCTTGTTCATAGTAATGTACCGCAGCTGGTCCTTAGTTGTGACAAATGTGCCATAGGTGTGGACAATAGAACTGGGTAAAGTGTTGACAGGAATTATCTTTAATTTCTCTACCACTTTCCCATAAGTCAAAAATTATTCTAAAATAAAAAGCTAATTAACACAGAGAGAAAGAGTCACCCAGACTTGTAGCCACAGTGTCTTCAGCTGCCAGAACCTTTTTGTTTGGGACACACACACACACAGTTGTAGGATCCTTGTTGGCCTGCCCAAATTTTCAGGGATTACCTAAGCCAAGTGTGTCTGTACTAATATTCCTAGAGTTCAAACCCCCAGGAAAACCAGAATGAATGGCTCTGCTGAAACTGAAGCTGGGTTGCTCTGAGACCCTGGAGAGATGGCTTAGCAGCTTAAGGACCCATGTTCAACTCTCCAGACCCCACTTAAGCCAGATATACAAAGGTAAAGCAAGAGCAAGGTCCCACATGCCCACTAGGTGGTGCAAGTGTCTGAAATTTGATTGCAGTGGCTGAGGCCCTGGCATACCAATTCTCTCTCAAATAAAAAATAATGAAAAAAAAATCCATATTCTATCTTAGCCCAGGCTCTTTCCAATGTAGAATGATAAGAACTGTGCTCAGGAGCATGGCCCTGTGTTTGAGAGGAAGGATGAAGTCTGGCCATAACAACAGGAGTTCATAAAGTTTTCACAAACTCTACACCCCTCCCCCTTGTCCCCATTGCCAGGTGCCCCAGTGGATGGAGCTGGCCACTTGGAAGCACCAGTACGTCTTCAGATGCTGTCTTCTCCCTGCCCTTGCAAGTCTTCCAACACTTAGGACATCCCTTACATCGTCTCTGGAAGAAGTCAGAGCCTGATATGACCACCTGCCTCTTCCTCCTATGCAGGCTCCACTTCCTGGTGTTTGACACAGAGGAGGTTCATGACGTGCTGCGTATCTGGGATGGCCCCGTGGAGAGTGGGGTTCTGCTCAAGGAGCTGAGCGGCCCACAGCTGCCCAAAGACCTGCACAGCACCTTCAACTCAGTTGTTCTGCAGTTCAGCACGGACTTCTTCACCAGCAAGCAGGGCTTTGCCATCCAGTTCTCAGGTGTGTGTTCACCCATGGCCGGCCCCTTGATACCACCACCCCGTTTCCCTCTGTCTCTCCATCTATATAAAGACACTTACCGTGTGTCTCTTGCTACCTGGATGGTAGTTAGTGGTTATTATTCAAATGTTCATGCTAAGACTGTCTGGTGGTGAAAGCAGGCAGGCTGGGAGGCACTTAGGTACCGGTTCACATGCATGTCAATGGAGAAATTCAGGCTCCAGTGGTCACCATGGAGCATCAAAGCAGATGTTCTAGAAAAGGCAATGTCCACACTCATGCCTCAAGGGTGAGTCAAACCAACTCAGAAAAGAAAGTGAGCTGGACGTAGTGGTGCACACCTTTAATCCCAGTACTAGGGAGGCAGAGGTAGGAGGATCACCATGAGTTTGAGGCCAGCCTGAGACTACATAGTGAAGAACTGGAGGTAAGTCTGGGCTAAAGTGAAACCCTACCTCCAAAAAAAAAAAAAAAAACACAAAAAAGAAAGAAAGAAAGTGTTTCAAGGAGGGGATGGTCATCGATGCCATGGAAAGGTGCCACAGAGCTGGACTTCAGAGGATTTCTAGGCCTTAAGAAGGGGAAAGGAGAGACGAGAACATCCCAGGTATAAAGACAGTTCAGGAGCAGGTCCCTGGCTGTGGAAGTGGAAGGTGGTTGTGGAAACCCAGGATACACACAGGGATGCAAGAGAAACACAATGGACGGAGGCCTGTGGCGTGGTTCTGCAAAAGCTGTGACAGGCCACGTGCCTCATGCTCTAATTCTCCACTGAGCAGAGGTCTTAGAAAGGACTGGAAGCAAAGCATGAACTTTCGAAATTCAATCAATTATGCATTGCCGTAGCCAATTACAAAGAGCTTGACAAAGAGTTAACATGGGCAGTGCCCAAGCCTCCACAGCCTGATATTGGCCTATCTGCCTCTCGCGTGAATGACTGTCTCCTACAAAGTGTCTCTTCCATCACGCTTGCCCTGAGCACGTGACTCTGCCTTGGTTTCCGCCAGTGTTTTATCACACAGCAGCTGCCTTCATTTACCATCTCCTCATTCCATTGTGTGTGGAGGTGTCCATGGTGGTTTTGGAGCAGGTGGTTTTCCCTTCCAGGTGGTAGATCAGCCCCAGCACCAGTAAGGCCATCATGGGGTGAAAAATCCTATTTCTGGCTCTTTCGTGCATGTTTCTCTTATGTGGAGGTGAATGGTTACCAGTGAGGGAGGGCAGAGTAAAAAAGGTCTTCAGGGTTTGGAGAGGTGTCCAATAGGTCACACTTTCCTTCACATCATTGGGCCTCTGTCTGACCTTGGCATCCATGGATTCAGAAGCCCACAAATCAAAAATCTTTTGGGGGCTGGAGAGATGGCTTAGTGGTTAAGGTGTTTGTCTGTGAAGCCTAAGGACCCGTGTTCCACTCTCCAGATCCCACATAAGCCAGACACATAAGGCAGTGCAATGCACAAGGTCACACATGTGCACAAGGTGGCACATGCATCTGGAGTTGGATTAGAGAGGCTGGAGGTCCTGGCGTGCCAGTTATCTCTTGCTCTCTCTTGTGCGTGCTTGCTCTCACTCTCGCTCTCTCTCATTAAAAAAAGGCCAGTTTGCTGGGCTTGCTCCAAAAAATATATGAGGAAAAAAATCACATCTGTACAGAACATGTACACTCTGGTAATCATTCCTGAGCAACAGAGTGTAAATGTACAGTCATTTACATACATGTGCAATGTATGGGGCATCAAAAGTAAGCCCTTCTCTCTCTATCTGCCCCCCTCTGTCAAATAAATAAATAATTCTTAAAAAGTAATCCAGAGATGATCTGACGTATACAGGAGGGTGAGTGTGGGTTATATGCAAGCAGTATGCCACTTTAATCCCATAGACTCGAGTATCCATGGATTTTGGCATGTTGTGCTAGAAGATCTCCTGGAACCAGACCCACAAGAATACTAAGGGACAACTATACTTTTTATTTATTGATTTACTTATTGATTTATTGCGTTTGGGCTGGTTCATGTATAAATTCAGGTACACACATGCCACAGCACACATGCAGAGGTCAGAAAACAACTTTGCAGTCGGTCCTCACCTTCCACCTCAGTTGAAGCAGGATCTCTCATTCTTTTTTCTTTTTTCTTTCTTTTTGTTTTGTTTTGTTTGGTTTTTCAAGGTAGGGTCTCACTCTGGTCCAGGCTGACCTGGAATTCACTATGTAGTCTCAGGTGGCCTCAAACTCTCGGCGATCCTCCTACCTCTGCCTCCTGAGTGCGGGATTAAAGGCGTGCGCCACCACACCTGGCAGGATCTCTCATTCTTCTTGTTCACTGATGTGTTCGCCAGGCTAGCTGACCCACAAACTTCTGGAACATTCTACCTCTGCCTCCATTCACAATGGGACTCCAGAAGCCTGCCATAGCCCTTGGCTTTTTACATGGGGCCTGGTGATCTGAACACAGGTCTTTGGAGCTGTGCAACAAGCACTTTATCCACTGAGCCATCTTTCCAGCCCCCACAGGAGAACTATACTTTGAACTTGCCCACAAAATATATGCACAGGCCTCCAATGTAGCATTCTCAGTCTATTCTCAAAGCCCCATGGAATATTGATTGGTGTTGCAAAAAGAAGTTTGCAAGGTCACCTAAAATGTTGGAAATGTCTTGGTTGAGGCAAAACCGAGCAGCTTACCTGCAGTGTGGGGCCTCTGAGAACATTTGGTGTGCTAGAGCATATAAATTCAAAATATGGCAGGTGGGCCGTGCTTTCTAAACCTATTTGACCATGGGTGACTTTTTTGTGAGGCCATCCTGGGAGGCTGGTGTTTCAGAACAGACGTTGGGATAAGCAGTTGAGGGGGGGAGCTGTTCATCCGTAGGAGAGAATGTGAGACAGACTGCTCAGTGATACTCTCTGGGGACAGGAGCACTATGAATAATTAAAGCAGACACGTATTTTTTCTGGCTGTGCCCAAGCTGATAGAGAACGGCATAAAACAAAACAAAAACACAAAGAAACCCATGATGATCTTGACAAATCACCCCCCTTCCCGAGTCCCATCATTGACGTCCTCTACATCTTCCATCTAGCCTCCTGGGACCATCCCTCATCCCTAGCCTGCAGCTGAGCCCCTCACACTGCTCTCTCACATGTTGCTCACTCGCAGATGTCTGATTCATCCTTCCGAGTTCCTCTCGGAAGCCACAGCTTCCTAATCCTCCTGAATACACTGAATATACTGCCACAGCCTGTGGTGCCCCCCAACATCATCTTGTTTCTGTTTCTTGAGCACCAGCCAATGCCAGCCCTTCTGTCTGGCTTGGAGTGGCACCTCCTTGGCGTCATACTAAGCACTCTTGGAATGCGAGGGCCACACAGGCCTCCCCAACTCCCCAGAGTTGATGTATGCAGCAGGTACTCAAACACTGCTCACATGGGAGGTCATACACACGAGAAGAGATGGATTTCCTGATCTAAGGAATTCCTTGCACAAGCTGCCCTGAGCATTGCCAAGGCCCACAGAGTGCACAGCGGTCACAGCTGCCTGGCCTGGACCTTGACAACCTGGCCCCAGAGTTCTGGGTGTGCCTGTGATTTGGGAAAGGTCACCTTTCCTGTTGCTGTCACCAGTTAGCAAATACCAGGACTGCTCTAGGGAGAAGGAATGGCTTACCCCTTGTGAACTAGATCGTGTGTATTTGACAGAGGATTGTGCGGAAATGCCAGGGACGATTAGCGCGAGCTTGGCTTTATTAAGTAAACATGACTGTGTAACATCTGACATGCCGTTATACCACGTGGATCCAGCCTTTCCCCAGGGGCTTGGGCAAGCAGCTCAGATTCAGGAGCATTCAACAGAGAAAATGAGAACCCTAAACAGGGAGCAGGTAGCAGAATATCCGCCATCTATTGCGTGGGCACCAGCTAAGTAAGCCTTCCACTACCACGTCATCTCTTGTAATTCTTACAAAAACCTGAAGATGTTCTAATTATGAATCCGTGTTGCAGGTAGAGGGCCCTGAGGTTCCTCATGCAAGGTCATGTAATTAATATGTTAGCAGAGCCTGCATCAAAACCCACATGTCTTTTTCCCAAACCTAGCTCTTAATCATTGCACTCCATTGCCTCCCATATAAATAGTCTTCCTGCATATGGCCAGAATGGCAAGCTACTTTCCTCCAAGGCAATCATTTACATGTATACAGTGCACCGTGAAGCTAGGAATGAGAGCAAGGTCTGTTTTTAATTGGGAAGGAAGAAGACGATGCTCATTTGACTTGGTAAATAAATTCAGTGTGTGTCAAATGGTGATGATCTGTTCATTCATTCATTCATTCATTTATTCAGCAAACATTTACTGAGCACTATTCTATACTGAGTATTACTTTAAACCCTGGGGATATAGCAAGGAACAAAACAGCCATGGGCTCTGCTCATAGAGAGATGCCCACATGATGGACAAGGAGGAAGCCAACAACTACGTGAGCGAGACTGTGACAGACTTACTAGGGAAAGAAACGGACAGGGTAATGTGATAATACTGATGGGGGGGGGTGAGGATGAGCCCAGAAAAAGGTGATCAGGGAGGACTGTTGAAGGAGGCAATACTGGAGTTAAAAACTGAATGCCAAGATAGAGTTGGCCTGGGATAATCTGCTACAGGGACATTCCAGGAAGCAGGACTAGCAGGCCATGTGGGAGGAAGGAAGGGGCCATTGAGCTTGAGGTGTCGGAAGACTTTACAAATGTGGATGGAATGCAGTGGTAGAGAATCATGGATGTTGTTAACGATTAAAACTGGATAAAAACAGTTGCAAGGTTTTAATATGCAACCTCAAAAGAGGAAGGCTTGGGCTGGAGAGATGGCTTAATGGTTAAGGTGCTTGCCTGCAAAGCCAAAGGACCTAGGTTCAATTCTCCAGGACTCATATAAGCCAGATGCTCATGGTGGTGCATGCATCTGGAGTTTGTTAGCAGCAGCTGGAGGCCCTGACACACCCAAATTCTCTCTCTCTCTCTCTCTCTCTCTCTCTCTCTTTCCCTCTCAAATAACTAAAAAAATATATATTAAAAAAAAAGAGGAAGGCTTACAATAGGATACCAGCTGGGCCTTGGCACAGGCCTGTAATCTCAGCTACTTAAGAGGCTGCAGCAGGAAGATTATAGGTTCAAGACCTGCCTAGGCACTTAGTGAGAGCCTGTCTCAGAAGTCAGTAGATATGTTTTCAGAGGGCCAGGGATACAGCCCAGCAGTGGTAGATCACTCTCTAGTATAACGAGTTCCTAGCTGCAATCCCCAGTACCACAAAGGAAGGAAGAAAGGAAGGATTGATTTTCTGTCAAAGGTCAGACAGTCCTTCAGCCTTTGTTGGCCATGTAGCTTTTCTAATAATTCACTGTCTTCCTTCATAGCATCAAAACTATATGGTAGAGCTCTTTGGTAGACACTGTCAAACAAATGAGTATGCCTGTTTTCCAATAAAACTTTATTTGTAGAAACAAACATAGAGGCAGGTTTGGCTATGGCCAGTAGTTTGTCAAGCACTGCCTTTGACATTGGCACACAGGTGGAGGCCAGAGATTGACATCAGGAGTCTCCCTCGCTCTCTCCACCTTACCTTTCGAGAAGGGGTCTCACACCCAACATGAGAGTTCACCAGTTTGCTTAGACAAGCTAGCCAGCAAGTCCGCCTTTACCTCCCCAGCTCTGGGATTTCAGCCGTGTACTGCCATACCCAGCTTCTTTCTTTCTTTATTTTTTTAGTGGCTGTATTTGTTTATTTTTACACAAAGAATTAAATATTAACTGAATATTTGATGCTGCAAACAGAATTTTTTTTTGAGACAGGATCTCCCTCTATCCCAGGCTGACCTAGAAATCACTCTGTAGCTCAGGCTGGCCTCAAACTCACAGTGATTCTCCTCCCTCAGCCTCCCAAGTGCTGGGACAACAGGTATGCACCACCACTTGGTTAATGTGTTCTTTTTCAAGTGGGTGCTAGAGAACTGAACTCAGGTCTTCATGCTTGCCCAGCAAGCGCTTCAACCCCTGAGCCATCTTTCTAGCCTTTCGCTGCCTTTGGTGTCACTGAGACTTAGGTACCAGGCACTGTGAGCCCAGAGTGGTCGATGCCATCTTAGACCTTGTGACAGCTTCCCTGGGCTGCCTCCTCTCTGGCTAGTGATGTTCTCCAGGAGACAACGAGAATGGTTGCATTTCCCCAGTGGAAATGGAGAAGTAGCAAGCCCAGAATCTCTTTCAGGCCTCATGGTATTTGCCTTAAAAGCCAATGTGAATTTTATATTGGATCTCAGAATAAATTCTTTTGTTTCAGTGCAAAAGTAAATGTGCCCATTTGGGGGAGAAAAATCAACCCTATTAGCAAAGGAGCATTATTCATCCCATAGCTTCAATAAGCCCTGTCCCTGGAGTCCACAACCACAGTGGATAAGTGTGGTGACATGCTGGGGCAAGTCCTGCTATAGTCTCCAGGCTTTGGAAGCAGCTGGGATACTGTGGCTGCCTTGGAATTGTCTGGTCTTTGTGATGTTGCCTCCACCAATGTATTTCCTCGAGCTGCATTTTTGCATTCATTCACTCATTTATCCCTTGGTTCCTGTATTTCTTCCCTACCAGCATCCATTCAGGGCTCACTTTGTGAACACCTGCTTCCTAAGAGACTGGGTGACCAAGACCACAAGCATCTCCTAAGTGCCTGGGCTTTTTCCATTTTTAAGACTGCTCAGTGACTTATGTCCATTTTGAACTCTGCTCTGCCACTTGCTGCAAATCCCTGATTTTTTTTCCCTGAACACAGTGTAGGTCTGAAAGGTCCTTGGTTGTTTCCATGCAAGGGAGAGTGTGGTCACCACCCATCCACAGTTAAACAACTCCCTGTGCCTTGATATGTATTGCTTGGCAGCCTGCCAGGTCATCTCCAAATTCCTGCGCAAACCCTTCTAGACAAGGTGCATGGTATTTAGACCTCAGCACTGTGTGCTCCTCCACGCTGATTATGTTAGTCACATTATGTGGGACTGCAAAGAGTTGTCTGTGCACCAGTGCTTGTATTCCTTAGTGTGTGTGTGTGTGTGTGTGTGGTGTTTGGGCATGTATGTATGTATGTATGTTCATATGTGTAGGTGCATATCACATGTATGCACATGCTCATGGCGGCCAGGGAACAACCTCAAGTATTATCCTCAGGAACACTGTCCACACATTCTGAGATACTGGCTTGGAGACTTGTACCTCCATGGCCAGATTTTTTTTTTTAATTTTTATTTATTTATTTATTTGAGAAGAAGGAAGGAAGGAAGGAAGGAAGGAAGGAAGGAAGGAAGGAGGAAGGAAGGAAGGAAGGAAGGAAGGAAGGAAGGAAGGAAGGAAGGAAGGAAGGAAAGGGGAAGGAAGGGGAGGGGAGGGGGAAGAGGGGAAAGAGGAAGGAAGAAGAAAGAAAGGCAGGGTGGGGGAGAGAATGGGTGTGTCAGAGCCTCTAGCCACTGCAAATGAAGTCAAGATGCATGCACTACCTTGGGAATCTGAATTATATGGGTACTGGGGAATTGAACCTGGTCCCATAGGCTTCACAGGCAAGCACCTTAACTGCTAAGCCCTCTCTCCAGTCCTTTAAAAAAAACTTATTTTTTTTTAATTGGAGAGAGAAAGGCAGATAGAGAGCAGATTTTTATTTGAGAGAGAGAGGGAAGGAAAGAATAGCTATGCCAGGGCCTCTAGCTACTACAGATAAACTCCAGATGATGCACCACCTTTTGCTTCTGCATTTTATGTGGTAACTGGGGGACTGAACCCGGATCCTTAGGCTTTGCAGGCAAGAGCCCTAACCGCCGAGCCATCGCGCCAGCCCCCATGGCCAGAGTTTTGCAGTGGGTTCTAGCAATCCAACTCAGGTCCTCTGGCTACAAGGCAAACACTACACAGTGAACTATCTCCCCAGCCCCAATGCTTGTATGTTTCAAACTGAATTTAGTGCTGCAACCTTAGCAGTGCAGTCACACTCAACTCATGGTGTGTCATGATGGGTGAGTGACCGTCACCATGAGGTGCTGGTGGAACGCTGGTGATGTCAATGGGAGAAGCTGGTGGATGCAGTGGCATAGTGCATTGTGGCAGAGGCAGTGACAATGATGGGGGTGAGGAGTGTAGCCACACCTAGTGATGATGGTGGAGAGGTAACAGTAGCAGGGTCATTGGTGGTCAGCAGCAGTGACGAACTGGGAGCCTTGCTGACTGTCAAACATTGAGACACCCCGACTCCTTCTCCTGTTCTCTTGTCCTAGTGTCCACAGCAACATCCTGCAATGATCCTGGGGTCCCACAGAACGGAAGCCGGAGTGGCGACAGCTGGGAAGCAGGTGACTCCACAGTGTTCCAGTGTGACCCTGGCTATGCGCTGCAGGGAAGCTCGGAGATCAGCTGCGTGAGGATCGAGAACAGATTCTTCTGGCAGCCCAGCCCACCCACGTGCATCGGTACAGTGCCACTTGCGAGTGGACTCTACCCTCGGGTAACAGTTTTGTGGGTTCCAGGGCCCTCTACGCCCTCCACAGGAGGGGCAGCTAGCTTGCCTCTTGAGCCTGTGGCCAGGAGAATTGAAATAGCTTGAAACTGCAGAAAACCCAGTTAACTCGTGTGTGTGTGTGTGTGTGTGTGTGTGTGTGTGTGTGTGTGCGCGCGCATGTATGTGGGTCACCCTGGATCATGAGGTCAGCACTTTCTGAAATGGTCCTTAAATTATGTAAAGCGTCCACAGGCTTTAGGAGCGAAGCAAAGACACTTGCTCTCTCTCAGCTCAAGGGAGTTACTGATTACCCAACATTGGCTTAGTGACCTGTGGCCTCATTCTTAAAACCTCCAAAACAGAGGCTCTGAGACTGCTCAAAGTCAGGTAGCTTGTAAGGGGCGGAGCTTGAATAATCCCACTTGCTAATGACCTGAGCAGGGAGGCAGACCTTGACGGGAGAGAGAGGCCAGAAAGACAGAGAAAGATAGAAATGAACATCTCAAGCCAGGCGTGGTGGCGCACGCCTTTAATCCCAGCACTCGGGAGGCAGAGGTAGGAGGATCGCCGTGAGTTCAAGGCCACCCTGAGACTACATAGTTAATTCCAGGTCAGCCTGGGCCAGAGTGAGACCCTACCTCGAAAAACCAAAAAAAAAAAAAAAGAAATGAACATCTCAGAGCTGGAGAGATGGCTTAGCTCTTAAGCACTTGCCTGCAAAGCCAAAGGACCCAGGTTCGATTCCCCAGGATCCACATAAGCCATATACACAAGGTGGCGTATGTATTTGGAGATCATTTGCAATGCCTAGAGGCCCTGGTATGCCCATTCTCTCTCTCATGAATAAAAATAAATTTGAAACAAGAGAAGTGAACATCCCAGGCTCTCACACGCATGCAGGTCCTTCCCCCGGGTGAAATGATGAAGGCAGATATCACCTGTGTCCGTGGCGGGTGCAGAGGAGAAGGTGAGCGATAGCTGTCGAGTCTTTGCCTAGGCGGGGCCCATCGTGGATGTTGACTGAGATGACCCCATTTAGCTATTCCCTCAAGCTCGCTGAATTTAGCACCATTCCCTCATTTATAGCTACAGAAACTGAAATAGACGAATTTGGATATCTTGCCCCAAATTGCAGAGCTAAGCTAAGACAGAGCCAAGATTGCCACCCACACCAGGCTGAATGCAAGCCTCCCCATTTTTCCACCGCCCATGCTGAATCCCCTTCTGGGGATAGATTCAGGGGACTTCCTGAGTCCTCTCCCAGCTGTCCCCACCCTGAAGATGGCCTGTGAATCTTTCCACACAGGCTCCCCCAATGCACGGCCCAGAGATGTCTGAGGCCTGGCCTTTGTCGGTGTGAACCCTAACCCTCGGTGGATCCAGGGTCATCTGGATGCATGAGGCAGAAGCAGGGTGAAATGGGTCCCAGAACCAGCTCAGTTCTTCAGGATATATCGCAGTGAACAGGCAAGGGCAACAAGAAGTGTGACACAGACACCCCGGTATAGTGTGTGGCTTTGCCACTCACTGGCTTGGTGGCCTTAGAGAGAGTGTTTCAACTCAGTGCCTGTGTCCCCATCACTGAGGCTGAACACGTTTGCGTTATGACACTGTGAGCTGACAACATGCCCGACCCCGGTTTCAAGAGATGCCAGTTTCCCTCCCTCCCCTCTTCCTCCCTTCCTTTCCTTCTTTGTTTCCTATTTCAAATCTTCTGGGCTTCCTTCCCAAGTCGGAACAGCATAGGATGGAGGGAGTTCTGGTGAGGTCCAGAAAACCCCTGAGGCCCCTCAGAGTCCCAGACCCGCAAGACTGTGGGTCCTGCGGCATGTTTTACAGAAAAGCGGGTCCTGTGCAGAGCCCCCGTGGAGGAGGAGGCTTGCCTTGCCCGGGGCTGAGCTGACAGGGCTGTAACTGAGTGCCGAGCAGGGCGCGGGGTTAATTCCGCTTTCATTGCTGTTCTTCCACACGCAGCCTCAGGAAGTGTTCCTCGGGCAGCAGAATAAATGCCTTTGCCTCTTCTTGCAAACAGCTTGGAAATCCCAGTGACAAGCCCCTAATTTCCAGCTCTTTGGCAGACTGCCACGAGTGGGGCTTGCTGGCCTTGATGGCCCTTCGTTACAGGAGGGAAGCAAAGAAAGAAAACACACATTTGCTGAGCGTCATGCGCCATAGCGCGGGTCTAGACTGAACACAGCGAAATCTCCATGTGGGCTTAGCGCTCTGGTTCTGGATTCTGACCTCTGGGTTCAAGTCTGGCTTCACCACAGCAAGCTGTGTAGCCCTTCACCATTCCTTTACTTTTCTGTGCTGTAGTTCTTTACCTATGGAGGACTTACACTATCTCATAAGGTTGTCTTGGAGATTAAACAAGATCATACGCTCAGTGTGAAGAGTAAACAAGGTAATACACTCAGACCCATGCCTGGCCAACACTGTGGTTAGAAGCCATTGCCATCACCATTTAGTCTCAGAGTGACAGAGCGGGTGACTTCACTTCTATGAGCCCCCATTTCCTTCCGTGTTGTCCAGCGCACAGAGTTGTCCATTAGAAGACATTGTGTCTGAGGTGACGGGAGCCTGTTTGAATGTTTCGACGTTATCAGTACAATGTTTTTCCTGAAGAAAGCACCCCATTTTGTAAGCCCTCAGGGCTCAGGTTCAACTGGCCTGACCTGGGAACCTGCCCTATGGGCTAACCCAGCCTGCTAAGCCTCCTCTGAGAAAAAGCCACAACTCAGCTGTAGGGCTAGCAGAAGGCCACTCTTTACTTTGGTACTAGGCCACCCTTTTTGGTTCCCCTCCCACCTTGCTATCCATCCTGGGTTTTCTGGCCACCCCTTCCAGCTCTCTCTGCTCCAGTGGGCTCACTCCACTGCTGAACTTGGAGGTGCCCTGAGGTTTCCAGATAATGTGTGGTCCCCACCAGGTTTTCCTGCCTCCCAGCCTCCACTCTAGTCAGCCTCCTGTCACCATCCCATAGCACTGGCCAGGATGGCAGAGCTACCCGGGACTTGGGGAGGCTACAAGAGGCCCCTGGGAGAGTAACTTGCTAGATGCCCTAGACACTTTACTCCTCCCCACTTTTGGGGAAACCTAGGGGGGGCCCCCCACGGAGGGCTCCAGGACTATAGTACCTCAGTCCCATAGAGGTATACGCTTGCTCTTGGACAAGGCCTCTAGAAAGCTGGAAGGCTTCTGAAACCCCAAGCAGATGCACTGGCAGTGGAGGAGGCCAGTCACACTTGGCAGGCAGGCACAAGTAGCTTCTCCACTTCTTGTGACTCCAGTGCATGGAAGCTGTGGTGAATATTCACAAAGCCCATCTGGATTCTGGACATGAGACCGCAAAGCATGTCTTGTGTCTGAAAGACAAGGATGATGCCGTGTTGACTACTGACTCCAAGCCAAATATTCCACCAAACCACTCCACCAAGTCTATAGCCACCACAGAAGGAAGACATGCAGATCTAGAGAAGTTAGGTAATTTTCCTAAGGTCACGTCTCAGAAATAGCAGAGCCAGCCATTTAAAGAAAATAATAATAGGGCCAGAGAGATGCCTTAGCAGTTAAGCACATGCCTATGAAGCCTAAGGACCCCAGTTCGAGGCTCAGTTCCCCAGGACCCACCTAAACCAGATGCACAAGGTGATGCATGCATCTGGAGTTTGTTTGCAGTGGCTGGAGGCCCTGGTGTGCCCATTCTCTCTCTGTGTGCCTCTTTCTCTCTCTCTGCCTATCTGTCATTCTCAAATAAAGAAATAAATAATTTATATAAAAAATAATAATAATTTATTGAGGTGAAATGCATATGGTATAAAATTACCCATTTTAAAATGGTTAAGTGAAGGGCACAGCCTGACCCTCCCCTTCCTCTCTCATCAGCTCCCTGTGGGGGAGACCTAACTGGACCATCAGGAGTCATCCTGTCACCCAACTACCCGGAGCCCTACCCACCAGGCAAGGAGTGTGACTGGAAAGTGACCGTCTCACCAGACTACGTCATCGCCCTGGTATTTAACATGTATGTACCTTTCCCCGGGTGGGAGACCAAGGGTTCAGAGCAGCTAGGGGGTTGAGGACCGGTGTGCTCAGGTGAGTATGCCAAAGTCGGTGGTAGAGTTCTCAGTTCTATGGGATCAAGACAAATGAAAGAGAGGGAGAGAGACACTCACATCCACTGGCCATCTTCTCAGTGCCAGGGACTGTGCCCAGTGGTTTTACACACATCATCTTATAGCACCCCAGAAATCCAGATCATTATTTCCTTTGTGCCTCTGAAGTTACTAAGACTAAAAGGAGCCACTCGATGAGGCCTCTCCCCCTCCCTCCTGCATGCCCTGGTTGAACCCCTGGCTCCCTCCCTCCTGTTGCCTGATACATGACCAGAGTCAGGTCACCATGTCCTCCCTGCCTAATCCCTGACCCTTCTCCATTCCACTCCTCTCTGCTTCCTCCCCACAAGTGACACTCTTGGCCACTGGAACCTGGCTTCTGTCCGCACAGTTCCACTGGAAACTTTCTTTGATAAAAGACACCTTCAAAAGTCACAGTTGTCAGAAAACATGGGATTTTTCATGCCTTAGCTTGTGCAACCTTTTCTTTCTTTCTTTTTTTTTGGGGTGGGGGGTTCAAGGTAGGGTTTGCTCTAGCCCAGGCAGACCTGGAATTCACTATGTAGTCTCAGGCTGGCCTCAAACTCACAGCAATCCTCCTACCTCTGCCTCCGGAGTGCTAAGATTAAAGATGTGCGCCACCATGCTCAACTCCTGTGCAAGCTTTCTGACATTCCTCCCATCCTTAATACTGGTTATCCCCTTGGCATGTGTAAAGTCCTCTGGCTTCTGTGACTGCCAGTCTTCCTCTCCTCGCCCCTCTTCTTCTGCCACGTTTACCATCCCTTCCTTTCCAGACAAGCTCAGCCTTTCATGGCTTCAGCATACATAGAAGTTGACAGACCCTCCTGTGTTACACACCTTGTCTTCCTTCTAAGCTTATAGTGTCCCACCTCCCACTGCTGGGAATCTATACTGATGCCTGTGGGCACTTCAGGTAGACCCTGTGTTGGGGGTGGGGTGAAATCCAAGCCTGATGCTCCATTCTGAACCCTAGGGGCCGGAAGCATGGGAGAAGATGCCATTGCTTATTCTCTCGGCTTCCATCATGAGCACTCAAGGTATCCTCCCTACTGCCATGGCTTTCCCTGCATCTCCCTCCTCTCCATTCTTCGATCACCTGGCTTGGCTTGAGCCTTTATCATTTCCCACAGCATTGATGCCTGAGTCTCCACACCAGTCCCTCTGCCCCATCTAACCTTCCACAGCACTCTCTCATGGAGCCAGCTGTCTGCCAGATGAACCTGTCACTCAATGCTGCTGAAGTTACCACCACATATTTCCTTTCAATATCCCATCACCAGAGTGTTCAACAGTAACAAGGGTGAACTCCTGATGCATGTGACTACATAGATGGGTCCTGAAAATACGCTGATGAAAGAAGCTAGACAAAAGGACGCCAGTCTAGTTCAAGTCATGTGAAGTGTTAGCATCAGCAAAACATGGGTGGTGGCAGCAAATGGGGTGGCTTCTGAGAGTGGGAAAGACGGACTGAGAAGAGGCCCTGACAACTTTCTAGCTGGCAGGATAATCTCCGTCCCGCTATGCATGTCAATTTAAAAGCAAAGAAATGGGGCTGAGGCGACAGCTCCACTTGTAAGAGCACCTGCTGTGTGAACTTGACAGCCTGAGTCTGATCCCTAGGATCCATGGGGGAAAGCCAGACATGGCCTCACATATGTGTAACCCCAGCCCTGAGTGGGGCTCCCTGCTCAGCTACTCTAACTGAAAGGGGGGAGTTTCAGGTTCCATAAGAGACTCTCTCAGGAAAACAAAAACCTGAGGAGGGCACCTGTGACCTCCCGGTGCATATACACAAGATGTACACTCCACACACACACACACACACACACACACACACACACACACACACGGGAGCAGACAGATTTTTTATTCTTCTCTTGTTTACTTTTATCTGTTTATTGATCGTTCCTTTAATGACTCTCTTTTATCTGTAACTGAGTGTGAGCCTTTGAGTTTTGCTCCCACTCATCTGGCGCTCGTCATCGTCCCCAGGTTACCCCCAACCCCATCCTGTGCTGGGAGCTCCTCTCCCACGCCCTGTGACCTCACCTCTACTTCTGCCTCCAAGTGCCTTTCTTTTCCCTCCTTGTCCCATTGCTGGGAGTGTGCAGACTGAATGCCTGATGTCAACCTCCCTGGGCAAACTGTGAAGTGTATAGACTCTACTTTGTGGGCTGGGCATCTATTGCTTTCTCCAGCACCATCAATCACTGGAAGGCAACACTAATGTCTGATATGTCCTCCATCCTGGACATCACACCCAGGGATTGGCATCTTGAGAGGAATCAAAATATGCAGTGACTCAGGCTGGAGAGATGGCTTAGCGGTTAAGGTGCTTGCCTGCAAAGCCTAAGAATGCCTGTTCCATTCTCCAGGTCCCACATTTAGTCGGACGCAAAAGTGATGCAAGTGCACAATGTTGCACATGGGCACAGGGGGACACACACATCTGGAGTTGGTTCACAGCAGCTAAGAGGCCACTGGTGCCCCATTCTCTCTCTCTCTCTCTCTCTCTCTCTCTCATTAAAAAAAAAATTCAATGACTGAGGAAGATAGGGACAACAGAAGTTGTTAAGAGGTGGCAGCTTCATAATTTGTGACCAAGACAGACTCACGTAGAACCCTTTCCTGGAGGCTTTGGGGAAAAAAAAGCAGGAGGTTAGAAGCCAAGTTGCAGGAGAAACCTGTGGGGTGACCCTGCAGCCATCACCAGCATCAGAAGGTACTGTGTACTAAGGCGCTCATCTGTCTCCTGGCCCCTCCACCATGTCTCCCTACTAGCCCTGCCCTCTTTGTCCCAGCCAAGCTGTGGCTCCCTCTCTCTGCCATATGTCTCAGCTAAAAGATAGCAGGACCGTTTCTTCTTCAGTCTAGCCAAATGGTAATCTGAGTACCCTGGCCCATGAGTGAGCAGGCGTGACGTTGCATCAGAAATGCATTTTTCTGAGAACTCATTCACTTCTCTTGTTTTCACTTTTGCACACTTGATTCAGTTCCAGTTGCCTTTGTTGGATATTCGCTTAAGTGTAATCACTCGCTGGTTCAGAGAGCAGGCCCACATTTAGAGTTAGCAGAAACAGCCCATAGTGACCCAAAGTAGGTGAACCAGTTCACTCATCCCCCAGCAGAGTGTGAGGTCCCCTGGGGTTCTGCTTCCCACCAATAGTCGTCCTTCTCCATTGTCTTCACGCGAGCCATTCCAGCAGGATAAATCACATCCGTGAACGCTAATATTCAATTTTCTAAACTAAGAAAGGTTTTAGAATGGATTTGCGCCCTACACCAGGGTTAGTGTAGCTAAGGGAGGTACTCCTGGGGATGGTGCCCACAATGGGTGGTAGCAGGGCCTAAAGGAACTTGAAAGCTGAGAGAGGGTGAAGGAATGATGGCAGGCCCTTTCCTGCCCAGGGAATGCTCCCTGATGGCTCATAATCTCTTAAAAAAAAAAACAACAACTCTATGCAGAATATCACAACGCTGGTGTCAGCCAAGAGGCCTGAGCTCAGACCTGCCTTGGCTGGCTCCTCAGTGCCTAGACTTGGCAACTGGCTGTTCATCCTGTGTGAGAACATGAGATCTTTAGTGACAGAATTTTGGACACTGACTTGTATCTGCCTCCTCTGTCCTGAACCCACCTCCTGAATGGCACCCCTAACTGGGAGATCACTGGACAGCTTCATCCTCTCCCTCCACGCCAGCCAGTCATCAGGAGTTGGGTACTGTGGGATGACGGGATTCCTTTCTGGGAGGCCCCATCTCTGCGTGGAGCCTAAGGCCCCGACACCAGCATTGGTTTAACCTTAGTGTGCTGGGGTGGGCTGTTTTTGTTCACCAGCTTTAACCTGGAGCCTGGCTATGACTTCCTGCATATCTACGATGGACGGGACTCTCTCAGCCCTCTCATAGGCAGCTTCTATGGCTCGCAGCTCCCAGGCCGCGTTGAAAGTAGCAGCAACAGCCTCTTCCTTGCCTTCCGCAGTGACGCTTCTGTGAGCAACGCAGGCTTCGTTATTGACTACACAGGTAAGGGCCTGGTGCCAGAGACTTCCGAGAGTAGGACCAGCAGGCCTGGGAAAAGAGGGGTTAAAGTTCAGACAAGAGAGACTTGGGCTGGACCACCAGGGGGACCTGCAGGTCCCCTGCAGAGAACATGCCTCCCCTGGGACCATCCATGTGGCTTAGACCTCGGCACTCATGAGCCCCAGGGCTGAGAAAGGAGGGGTATCCTTCTCCTTTTCTCTCCTTTTTGGATAAAGGTCATTCCTAGCTCGACCTCATTCTCGTAGTCTTAATCCATACTTATCAGCTAAGGTCTTCCCGGGCATTCCCCTGCTTCAGTGAAAGTTCAGGTGTGAGTTTTAACCTTCCTCTAGAATCCACAGCCTCCCCGCATCCTGGGAAACTTCAATGACCAGTTTCTGAATCCATCTTCTGTTGCGATAACAAATCCCTGAGGCTTGGTACTGTTGAAGGATAACAGGTTTACCTAGCTCACAGTTTAAGGCCCAGCTTCCAAGTCATGCCTTCTGATTGGCCTCTGGTGAGGTGCTCTTGGTGGGTGGCACCACAACAGCAATCAACCATGAAACAGAGGTCGAACAGTCAGACGGAATGCCAGCAAGGTTCAGAAGCCAGGCTCAGTCTTTTACAACAACCTTCATGAGAACTATCTTAATCCTTTCCTGAGGCAGCAGCCAATGACCTAACCACCTCCCACTGGGCCCGAACACTTCAACATCACCACACAGAAGACCAAGTCAATGTCCTGTCAACCTCTGAGAGACCTGCTCAAACCACATCAGGTCATATCAGCCCATCCAGTATGATGGACACAGTGCTAGGATCTCTCCCCCAAGGACACTCCCTGACCATACCCTGCTCCTGTGACATAGTCTGTCCTCATCTGCTACATCTGGATCACATCCTGACCACATCTATCCTGTCTCTTACTCTCACAGTCACTTTAAGTCAGGCCAGTAAGTGACGGAAGGTTGGAGAGCAGTTGTTGAGGGCCAGGGAGACGGTTCTGTGAGTAAGAGACTTGCTACACGAGCATGGGAGCCTGAATTCAACCCCCAGACCTCGTGTAAAAAAGCTGTGCATGGTTGTGCTTGCCTGGAATCCCAGTGCTAAGGGAGGGGGAGGAGACAGGAGGATCACTAAGGACCCCTGGCCAGCCCATCTAATTGAAAACTGGGAGCTCCAGGTTTAGTGAAAGGCTCTGCCTCAGGGAAATAAGACAGAACAGTGATCAGGAGGACACCCAATGTCCTCTTCTGGCTTCTGTGTGGGTGCACAGGATGTACGCATACACACCATGTAGCACACGCGTGCACACACACATCCACACACCCAAAAATGACTTTTTTTTTTTTTTTTTTTTTTTGGTTTTTCGAGGTAGGGTCTCATTTTAGTCTGGGCTGACTTGGAATTCACTATGTAGTCTCAGGGTGGCCTTGAACTCTAGGTGATCCTCCTACCTCTGCCTCCTGTGTGCTGGAATTAAAGGCGTGTGCCACCACGTCCGGCTGAAAATGACTCTTTTTTTCTTAAAGGTAATAAATACTTTAGGTTTAGGTTTGCCTGCCACAGTGACTCAGCTAGGTCCACCTAGTGCCCAAGCAGCCACAGAGAAAACATAAAGGAATAGTTGTGGCCCATAAAAACTCACCAAAAAAATGTGACTTTTTGCCTAGCCAAGAGTTAGAGTGATGGGATTAAAAGTTCACGTTTGCTGCTTAGCAGTAGTCTGACCTTGGGTGAGTTCCTTAGTGTCTCAAAACTTCCACTTCTTCATCTGTGAAATGACGGTCAGAAAATTCCTCATTGAAAAGCCGCCAAGATCAATGAGCCCATTCACCGAAGTCCTTGGTACGGTGGCTGGCACCTGTCAAACATCCTGAGCTCATCAGAGATTATTAAGAGTAGCAAGAGAGTCCCCAGCTCCCTGGGCACTCCACTTTTTTCTACTCCATTATTCTCTTTTTGACCTTTTTCTCTTCCTTAATTATCCAGACCCCATTTTCCCGATCCTAGGTCCATTTCTTTCTTGATTTGTGAGCTTGGCAAGTTATTATTGCCTAGAACATCATCTACAAAATAGAGGCCATAAAAATTATGTTGCAGAAGGTTAAGATTCAAAGCTACTTTATACATACATCTTGTAGAGAGAAATGCAGACAGAGATGTATTAGCATAATGCCCAGAATGGACTGAACACTCGGGAGATACTCCACAGATGATCGATCCCGTTATTGTTACAATCATCCAAGTTCACCCAGGCCTCATCAGCCAGCGTGCGCAAATGGGGTCACGTTGCCAGTTAAATGGGGGCAGGGGAGGAGGGAAAAGATGGTACCATCACATGATGTATCCACACAAAATATGGTCTCAGTAAAAAAAATTAAAATTTTTCTGGATCATGTTTCCCACTTGCATAATGTGGGGCCTCAGCCACCTTTTAAATTGTCCCTTAATTAAATATTTCTGGCAGCCCCTTGAAATACCTCATATGAGTTCACAAATAATGCTAATCACGATAACAGTTAACTCCGTGTTTATCAACCTCCAGTGCTGTCCTGAGTGTTTATTCCCGTCGGCTGGTTGGACTGCTTACACTGCTTGTTAGTCCAGCAGAGTTCTAGAAGGTGCGTGGTGCACCAAACAGACTGTTGCTGCTGGTCCTGTTGCCTCACAGACCAGCCTTTGGCACAGATAGAGTGTTCTGTTCTCCTCTCCTCTCCGAGCTCTACTGCAGTTACCTTCTTGTTGCTGGCACAAGACACCTGACCAAAAGCAGCTGATGGGAGGAAAGGATTTATTTTGGTTTAAAATCTCAAGAGAAAGCTTCACGGTGGCAGAGAAAAGATGGTAGAATTGAGGACATCACCTCCCCGGCAACATCAGGTAGACAACAGCAGCAGGAGAGCAAGCCAAACTGGAGCAAAGGCAAGCTGGCTACAACCCTCCTAATCCCACCCCCAACAACACACCTCCTCCAGTAAGGCTCCACCTTCCAAATTGCCAAATTCCAAACGGGGAACTAAGCATTCAAACACACGAGTTTATGGGGGAAACATCTAGTTCAATCTACCACAAGGAATATACAGAGAACCTGTGCCCACAGCATTCTCCACATGCTGATATCAGGACAAATGCAATCAGACATTCTGGAATTGTAACCAAAGACAGGATGTAGAGCCTGCCTAGGACCTCCAGAGCTCCTCCCAGCAACCCCACTGCTATATCATCATTGCCATTTTCTCCTTCTTCTTCCTTTTCTTCTTCTTATTACTATTATCATTATTTTGTTTTATTCGAGGTAGGGTCTCACTCTAGCCCAAGCTGAGCTGGAATTCACTATGTAGTCTCAGGGCAGCCTCCAACTCACTGTGATCCTCCTACCTCTGTCTCCCATGTGCTGACGTTAAAGGCATTCACCACCATACCTGGCCCATGGTCATTTTCTTATTGTTCTAATTATCATTCATAATATTCTCATTGGTACCCTTAGTTTCCCTGCCTCTTCTTTGTCTTCATAAAGCTTACCCAACAGTGGGACACATCCCAATGGCCAGGGTCAGCCAGACACAGATACACAAACATGACATGTGGAGCCACTACAGGTTGGTAGCCTTAAACCCCAGCCGAATCTCAGCAGCCACCAGAACCAATTTGTCCCACCTGTATCCTTCTGAGTGGAAATTCCAGAACTTCCCCTCAAATGTCACCACTCTCAGATTCATCTTTATAAGCTACCTTCATTTTCTCTTCCTTGGGGACAATAAGCTCACCTCCCTGTCTCCTAGGTCTTCTCTACTGAAATGCATAGGCTGAGAGCTACACTCCCAAGTCCTCTTGTCCCAAGAAGCTCTTTCCACCTTCAGCAATCGGCCCAACGTGTTGTCTAGAGGCCCTCGGGTTCAGAGTAAGACTTTCTCAGCTGCTATCTGAGCCAGCCAAGCAACCAAAGAAAGATTAAGGATGGGAGAAGGAAGATAGGAGGTCCAGCCAACCATTCTGCCTGTCACCATCTTAAATACTGAGATAAATATGTGTGGTGGGTCATGGATGTGACCAAATACCTGACAAGAAGCACCCTAAAGGAGGAAGGGTCTGTTTCCGCTACCAGATCCAAGAGGTACAGTCCATCCCGGCAGGGAAAGCATAACAACAGGAACAGGTAGCAGGCTGCTAGCATTGCGCCCACAGTTAGGAAGAGAGAGAAAGCAAACAGGAAGTGGGGCTGGACTATAAAACTTCAGCGTCTACCTCCAGTGACCCACCCCCTCCTTCTACCTCCTGAAGGTCCCACAACCTCCCCAAACAGTGCCACCATCTGGGGACCAAGTGTTCAAACACATGAGCCTGTGGGGTACATGGCACATTCAAATCCCAACAGGTGGGATAGGGGACATGCGTGGTAAGAACTTCCAGCTGCCTACCTGCCTTCCCAGAGCACATACCTCCTGATATCAGCCACCCTATGCTATCTCCCTGGGTCTCTGCCCTGGGAGCCCATGTGGGGGAGCCTAGGCACCCCTTCCTTTCCCCATTTCCTCCTTCATCCAGGATCTCTGGGGTCCTGGAGTTGGTCTATTCTATCAGATCCCACAGCCCTGAAGATACTCTTAGTATCTTATGGCGTGTGCTCCATCTCTGTGAACACTGTGGCCGAAGGCAAGCCACACAATTTCTTGGAACATCACCCTTTATCTAGAAGGATGCACAGCAATGGTAGTGGAAGCTATTTGAGAGTCAGTAAATAGTCCCGGCACCTGGCAGACTGCCCAGGACCCCCAGGTTCTACGTGCATGCTCTGATGCACTCTCTTCCATCTCCCAAAGCCGTCCTCCTGTCGAATTTGTGTTTCGTTTACTTGTGTCCTTGTTTGAGACATGAGAATGGATGTCTTGGGGCTAACCTAGTGAAAAGTACATTTTTTTCGTTTTTCCTAAAGATAAAAGTGTAATGTTTCTGCATGTGCACATATGAGTGGGAATATTGATAACATGAGTATTAGTGGAGTGTGTGTGTGTGTGTGTGTGTGTGTGTGTGTGTGTGTGTGCATATTACGTACACTACTTGGCCAGACCCTGGCTGAGCATTCAGACCCTCTCTGCCTCCACAGATCCACAAAGCAACACAGATGGAGTGTAACTGGTGAGGAATGGCACAACTACACAGGTGTAGGTGTTCAGAAAGAGAAGGGCCAGGCTCCTCACCCCAAGAGCATATATGTCTCTGTGTCTTCTAGAAGGATCCAGGCTCTGTTAATATTAACAAATGTGGGTCTCCTGGGGGCCGTGGCCTTGGGGTTCCTGCTCTGGGAGGTGCATGGAGCCCACGAGAGGCCACACACAGTGGTGGCGCTGGCTGAGCACTGTGCAAACCTCTCAGAGCTCAGGTGGAGGCATCGCAAGTGGGAAGCAACAATGCTTTGCTCCAATCTAAGGGAGGATTTTAGTTTCAAATCAATTACCCACTCAGACCGACTTAAGCACAAACTAACAAATAACTTAAGAAGTGGATGGATAGGAAGGAGTTAGGAAAACAGAAACCTGCTCAAAAACCTGAGACAGAAGGGAGACTGTCATTATAATCAGACTAGCGACCAAACTAACTTAAAAGGTTCTGTATTTTAACTATAGAGGCAGCAAAACTCACTCTAACACATTACAAAAGGCAAAACATTGGTAGACTGCAGGAGCCTAGGCAGGAAGCATAAACTGTCCAGTCAGGATTAGCACTGAATGTTAAGATTACCACCCTGACACGTCTCCCTCCTCTTTGCTTATTTTTAATTATGATTATTTCTAAATATTTCCATTTGTTTACTTTAGACAGGCAGAAACAGAGAGAGTGAGTATGGGTGCTCCAAGGGGCTTCCTCCATTGCATACAAACTCCAGACACATGCACCACTTTGTGCATCTGGCTTTACGTGGATACTGGAGAATTAAATGCAGGCTGTTGGGCTTTGCAAACAAGCTCCTTTAACCACTGAGCAATCTCTCCAGTCCGTAATTTATTATTTTTTTTTTTTTGAGGCAAGTCCAACAGATTAGCCTTTTTTACGCAAGAGAATGAGAGTGAGAGACTGAAAGAGAGAGAGAATTGGAACTTCAGGACCTCCAGCCACTGTAATCGAACTTCAGACACGTGTGCCCCCTTGTGCACATGTGCAACATTGCACACTTGAGTCAGTCACTGTGTGTCTGGCTTGCGTGGGACATGGAGAGTTGAATGCGAGTCCTTAAGCTTCACAGGCAAGTGCCTTAACTGCTAAGCCATCTCTCCAGTCCTGTAATTATTATTTTAATGTGTGTGTTTATGTTCGTGTGGATGCAGGTGCATGTGCACATTGAATGCACATGTGTGTGGAGGCCAGAGGACAACCTTGGGTCATTCATTGGTCTGGAGCTCTCCAATTAGACTAGACTGACTAGCCAACAAGCTCCAGGGGTCCTCCAGTCTCCATCTCCCCAGTACTGGGGTTGTAAGAGTACACCACCACATGGGGCATTTTTACATGGGTCTGGGGCTCAAACTCAGGTCCTCATGCTTACAAGGCAATCGCTTTACCAACTAAGCTACACACCTGCATACACACACACACACACACACACACACACACACACACACACACACCACTCCTCTCTGAGTGCTTGCCACAGTCCCCTCTCTGCAGGTCAGTTTTATTTGCTTCCTCATCATCCTAGGACACATACTGCTGTCTTCTTCTCAGCTTGGAATCCCTTTCCAGCTTATACCCCAGTTCTCAGCCCCCAAGGGATTCTCAGAGGAAACACGCCTAGTTCAGGTATCCACTGAGTACCATCATGGGATATGGCCTCGCACTGGAGGTCAGCACCACCAGCCTTCTTTCCATGCCTGTTCACTCTGTAGATATTAGTTGAATGGCTACAATAGATCAGACCCTAAAAACAGAGCAGGACACCAAAGCCCCTGCGTCCATGGAGTTAGCATTCTAGTGACAGACCGGCAGACACTTCTGCAGTTAGGTGGCTCTGTCCAGTTGTTCCTGGAAGGTGGCATTGGTGCCTTAGTGGTCTCCAGGCAGACCTTCTAGGTGATTCTGAATGTAATCATGCCACTGATGCCCTCTCAGGCACTTATCAGAATTTCCCTTCTGCGTGGCTCTGCCCTTAGTGAGAGGGAAATAGAGCAGGCATGGGGAGACCCTGTCTTGTAGACTAAAAGTAGGTCATGGGGGGCAGAGTGTGTTCCTCCTGGCAGTGTTATCTTCAGAAAGGGTGGACTAGAGGGCCCTTTGGCTTCCTCTCCTGACATGTGTAATGGCCTCATTCTGAGGCAGGGATGGGCTTAGGTGTCCACGCACATGTGTGAGATCACAGGTTCATCTAACAAGTGCTGGTTTAGCTCCTACTTCCTGCCACAGCTGTCAGATATTGAAGATTCAGGTGTAAGCAAAATGACCATGGTCCCTACCTTGCTGTAATGCAGAGGTGCCTGAGGGAAGCAGTACATAGCACAATGAACTAGAAGGGGAAATGTCAGAAGTTAGAAAAGAACAGACTATCCCAAGAATGAAAAGTGAGCTTCCAGGGCTGGGGAGATGGCTGAGTGGTTAAAGACGCTTGCTTGCAAATCTGGTTAGTCCAGGTTAAATTCCCCAGCACCCACATAAAGCACAATGCAAAGTGACCCATGCATCTGTGATCCCACATGCCTACAATGGGAGGTGGAGACCAGTTAGTCTGACATTTGTTTGTAGCACCAAGAGACCCCCACATCTTAAAGAAGGTGGAGCACAGACACCTTGAAGTTGTCCACTGGCCTCCACATGCACACTATGGGACACACACATGCCCATACATACACAGACAGACAGACAGACAGACAGACAGACAGACTTCTATACGTACAAAAATATTAGAAACAAAAAGTGGGGCCCCAATGAGAAGGGTAGTTGATAAAGGCATTACTGAGCAGGGGCCATTTAGACAGGGCCTTGAAGGTTAGCTAGAAGCCCTCTGTGCCAGAATGGATCAGAGCAGGGTTTCAGAGAAAAGACTCCAGCACATGTGAGAGACTCTGAAACAACGCAGGAAAAGCCAAGAGGAATCAGCTTTTACCAGCTCATACTAAAATGTCTGTTTTCTCTTTCAAACTTTTTAAAAAATATTTTATTTATTTATTTATTTGAGAGAGAGAGAGATACAGAAATAGGCAGGTAGAGAGAGAGAGAGAATGGGCGCCATGGCCTCCAGCCACTGCATATGAACTCCAGATGCATGCACCCCCTTGTTCATCTGGCTTACGTGGGTTCTGGAGAATCAAGCCTCGAACCACGGTCCTTAGGCTTCACAGGCAAGCGTTTAACCACTAAGCCATCTCTGCAGCCCTCTTTCAAACTTTTGCAAGTAACACTGTGGCTCCGGAAGCTATTATCAGATTTCATTACCTGCTCCTATCTCAGCCCGCCCCACTGCTATGGACGGGTCTTCCTTTACAGATTCACAATAGAAGTATCTTCATTTTTGCCTATGATAAAGGTAATGTAAAGAGAGTTTTAGGACAACAGCCCTCACTCTGGCATCCCCAGCAGGCTGGACTCAGCCACCCATCCAGATACACCAATTAAAGAGACAAATGGTGAAAAGCAGAGGGAGGGAATATGATCAACGTGTTGAGAAGAGGAACAGATAAACAGATCCCATGACCCCGAGTTTATTCTTGAGTTAGTAAAATGAGCTTTAGGTTTAAATAGAGGAAGAATTGGAGCAGGGGCAAGATGTCTGCACAACGATGAAGCCCTGGTCAAGTGTGGTCCGGGTGATCATTATCTCAGCTCTGGGCCTGCAACGTGGTCTGCAGAAGTCCTGATCAGGCTGGGGAGATGATCTGGTTGAAAGTGCTTGCAGGGCTGGAGAGATGGCTTAGCGGTTAAGGCGCCTGCCTCCTAAGCCTAAGAATGCTGGTTCCAATCTCCAGGTCCCATGTTTAGCCAGCTGCAAAGTGACACAAGGGTGCAATGCCGCACTTGACCACAAGGGGGCGCACACATCTGGAGTTCATTCACAGCAGCTGAGAGACTGCTGGTGTGCCCACTCTCTATCTGTCTTCCTCTCCCTCTCTCTCTCTGTCTCTCTCAAAAAAAAAAAAAAATGCTTGCAAAGCAAAGCCTGATGGCAGGATAGGATTCTCAGTGCCCACCTAAAGCCAGCTGCATGAAGTGGCAGCGCATGTACCTTGAGTTTATTTGCTGCAGCAGGAGGCTCTGGTGTGACCATCCTCAAGTTCTCTCTCTCCCCTAAAGTTAAGAAATAAAGATTTTTAAATATTTGATTTATATTTATGTACTTGAGAGAACAGGGAGAGAGAGAATAGGCATGCCAGGGCCTCCCACTGCTGCAGACAAATCACAGATGCATGCGCCACTTTGTGCATCTGGCTTTTTGTGGGTCCTAGGGGATGAACCTGGGACAGCAGGTTTTGCAAGCAGGTGCATTTGGCCACTGAGCCATCTCCCCAGCCCAAGATTTTTTTAAAAAAAGGGCTGGAGAGATGGCTTAGCGGTTAAGGCGCCTGCCTGTTAAACCTAAGAACATCAGTTCCAATCTCCAGGTCCCACGTTTAGCCAGATGCAAAGTGATGCAAGGGCGCAATGCTGTACTTGACCACAAGGGGGCGCACACATCTGGATTTTATTCACAGCAGCTGAGAGACTGCTGGTCGCCCATTCTCTGTCTGTCTCCCCTCTCTCTCTGTCTGTCTCTCTCTGTGTCTTTCTCCAAAAATTTAAAAAAATAAATAAATAAAATAAAAAAAAAAAAAAAACCAGGTTCTTGTTGCCTGAGGGGACAACCTGGTTCTTAGGAGACAATTACAGCTATAGGATGCAGTCTTGCTGTTGTGGATAATACCTTCATCAGGGTGGGGTCTGTTCAGAGAGGCCTGGCTGCTCCTGGAATCCAAGGTGATTGCATGTTTAGGACCAACACTTATTCAGACTTGAAAGGGGACAAGAGATGTCAGGTAAACAGACACACCTGGAGTGACCGACAGACCTGTGCCGAGTCAAGCAGGCATCTGACCCAAAGCTAAGGGGACAGACACAACATGGAGGCCAAGGTGGCCGGCTCTCATCCTGCCTTGAGTTACCTTGTGAGGACCCACATGAGGAGTCAGTGCTTTTTAACAAAAGCAGCTTCCAAGCACTTGTTAGAATAACGTGAGTTGTTGGGAAAAAAGTCAAACTTACAAAAACGTAATTCCCTGCCCCCAGCACTACATGCCCTGAAGCACCATTCCTAGCCGGCTGTCATGTTAGTCCAGATGAGTGTACACAAATATAAAGCCATGAGAATTCAGTGCCTGGAGTTGGCAGACGTTTTCGGAGAGAAACGTTTTGGTCAGATGGTCTGTGTTGCTGCTGCTTAGCTGTGTTGTTGTAATGCTAAAGAAACCACAGACAGATGTGGGTACCACTGTGTTCAAATAAAACTTTATTTATAAGAAAATGGACCATTACCAGTGAGCCATAATTCCATACATGTGTGCCACCTGTGCACATATGCCACCTTGTACGCATGCATCACCTTGTGCGTCTGGCTTACACAGGTTCTGGGGAGTTGAACCCAGGTCCTTAGTCTTCACAGGCAAGCACCTTAACCGCTAAACCATCTCTCCAGCCCTGCGCTACCTCTTTTTAAAAGTCACTTATGTCAGGCTGGAGAGATGGCTTAGCGGTTAAGGTGCCTGCCTGCCAAGCCTAAGAACCCCTGTTCGATTCTCTAGGTCCCATGTTTAGCCAGACATAAAGTGATGCAAGGGCATAATGCCATGCTTGCCCACAGGGGGGCACACATCTGGAGTTCATTCACAGCAACTGAAATGGGCCTGGTGCCCATTCTCTCTCTCTGCCTCTTCCTCTCTCTCTCTCTCTCTCTCTCTCAAGAAAAAGTCACTTAAGTCAATGGTGACTTACCTTTTTATCCAGTTTCTCACTGTGAAATGCTTTAGCTGTTGTTTTCAGGTTTTTGCTATCTGAAAAGTTGGGAATCATCTGTTAGGACCAGAGAACCACTGGCTCCTCCCCATTTCCCTGCTCTAGAGGGATTGGGTTTTATTTAGGACCACCATGCTGATGTTTCAGTCATTTCATTTGATCACTCACAGCTGAGCTCAGGTTTGGCCCACTGAAGGCCTGCTTTGAGTCTTCATTCTCCCCTTTCACTAGCTGAATGGCCTGGAAAGCTCATTTCTCTCCTATGATCACCACATTCCTCACGTGCCTCCTCCTGAGCGTGAGCATACCCAGCCTG
Source organism: Orientallactaga sibirica (assembly GCA_036365145.1). Lineage (NCBI taxonomy): Eukaryota > Metazoa > Chordata > Mammalia > Rodentia > Dipodidae > Orientallactaga > Orientallactaga sibirica. The sequence continues at coordinate 35,770,604 of JAEOAD010000014.1, forward strand.
CCTGCTGCAGACACAGACGAGATGACAGATTGGAAAGGGCCTTGAGAATTATAAGGTGATGTTCCTATGTGAGAGCCCATCATGGCTGTCATTATCCTCGTCATTATTATTAATGTGATAACATTTGGCATGACAAGCCCATCCTGCTGTGAAATGTGAGTAAATCTACAATCCAGCCTGGAGTCGGAATCACTGATGTGGTTTTTGGGTTTTCAAGCCCCAGAGTGTTCCGCCAAACAATTCAGCAGCCATTCATTCAGCCTGTGTCGTGTGCCACATAGGGCCACCCTGCTGCCATGTTCTGTGCTAGTTGCTGGGATTACAAGAGGGTGAGTTGATTATCTCCACAAGTTTTGATCTCATTGGAAAGAAATATACTTGCCTGTCTAGTAATATAATACGATGCAAGCTGTAATCACAGAAAAAATAAAATCCGTCAGGGAGAAAACTTCAAACAAACCTGCTGAAAGCATGTGACATTGAAAAGTGCAAGAGTTGGCCACAGAGAAGAAAGGACATTCTGACATGTGGGGCAGCTTTACTTAGATGGGGCCAATGATAGTATAGCAGATACCCCAAAGCACAGTTGCTTAAACATGGTGCCTGGGGACCTGCAGAGCAGAGAAATCAAGGCACCTTGTGTTATCTGCTCTAACCTGCTGGATCATGGATCCTATAACAGTTATTTTACTCATTGCCAAATACCTAACAAGAAGCAGTTGAAGGAGGGAAGGGTATATATCAGCTAATAGTTCCAGGCATACAGTTCATCAAGGTGAGCAAAGCATGGTGGCAGGAGTGGGAATCCAGCTGGTCACATTGTATCCTTAGCCAGGAAGCAAAGGGCAAACAGGAAATGGGGTGGAGCTGTAACTCCTCAAGGACCATCCCCAGTGACCCACTTCCTCCAGCAAGACTTCATTGTTTAAAGGTTCCACAACCTTCTCAAACAGCTCCACCAGCCAGGAACACACATGAGTCTATGGGGGAGGGGCATGTCACATTCAGACCATAACAGATCCCATCCTCAAGGTCCCAAGATGGCTTCTGGGGTTCCAGCCATCACAAGAGAGTTCTAGACTGCAGGAAGAAGGAAGGGCAAGTAAGCATTGTCTCAGTGAAGTCTCTTCCCTTGCACAGGTCCTTCTAGAATTTCCATGCTTGTCTGTTGAGAATAGGTGTCAAGTGCCTACCAGGTGCCAGGCACACTAGATGGTGAACAAAACTGAGAAATGGCCCTCCTGGAACTTACATTCTAGTAGAAGGAGATGGAAAAAGAAGGTTCATCTATACTAGCTGAGAGTATTAATCATACAACAGAGAAAGGTGGAGGCCAGTGCCGGGGAAAGAAATACCGTAGTTTGAAATAGGTGCTTAGGATGTTGCTGAGCAGACAGTAGTGAGCTAAGTCCAGTAGGAAGGAGAAAAGGAGCCATGCAGATGGAGGAATGTCCCGTGCAGAGGCCGGTGTGGCTGCACTACGTCAGTAATGAATGTGAGGAGGTGATGGGAGAACAGCGCCTGCAGAGCCTTGTAGGCCTGGAAGCACTGTGTCTCCTTGGAGGAAGGGAGGCCATCTAACTTGTGGTTTGCATCTCTCAGGCCAGATATGGCTGTCCAGGAGGCTGGAAAACATAGAACTTAGCTGATGCCTAGAAGCTGTCAATCAAATCTGGACCCCGTTGTTTAAGTAGAAGCAGGGCAAGAGGGAACGTGAATAGTGGGCTCCATGGCTAATTCTGTTTCTCTTGAGCTATGTGAGTTTGGTTCCAGTCACTTAACTTCTCTGAACTTCAAATACGATTTGACTCACTATGAATGAATGGTGACAGTTTGTCTTATCGCTGCGATTCACATATGGGTCACACAGTAGCCATTTGTATTCCCGCCAGAGACACAGGCTTAAGGAGAGAGCAGATTTGACACGGGGATCAGGGTGATGCACCGTGAGGCACACAAGGAGGCCATGGGGTGGGGGGACCTTTGCCAGGTCAGTGAAGGTTCTCCAGGCCCCCATGAACCCCAGTGCACTGGTGCACGCAGGACTGTTCCCTGCTAAGCCGTGGGAGAAGACTGAAAGAGCAGGGACAGTGGAAGGACTCAAATGCAGGAGTGGCAGGACTTGACAAGAGTATAGAGCCTTGGGGTCCCATCCCATCACTCAACAGGCTGATTGGCAGCTCAGTGATGGCCTCAAGCAGCGACTGCCACCTGTGTGCATAGTGTAAATGGTATCCAGGTGACAGAGACTGCCCTCAGCAAAATTCCTCCTGAGCCATTCATCTTTGAAATCCCACCCCTTCTCCCCAGCCCTGCCCTCCCTCGCTCTAGTTTGATGCTGTCAGAGCCCTTCTGCAGAAAGCAGTCAGCGCGTTCATGAGCCGCCGCCATCTCTAGACCTCTCTGTCGCCCCTCCCCACTCACACCCTAAAAACCTAAGAGCCAGTGGTAGATTCCTGTACTGTCCAGCCGCATGTCCAGCCACTAAGTGGACCACTTGATAGGTCTGAGAAGAGGCTGTTGTGGGCGGGAGCAAATGTTGCCTCCCACAACTTCTAGGGAGTTCCATTTGGTGGAGAGGCTGTAGAGACGCAGGCTAAGGCCAGTGCTCCCAGTCCTCAAGCGTGCACCACTCAGGCACATCCTTAGCATGCCTGATTGGGAAGATTCCTAAGGGTTAGAAATGTATCATTTCTATATAACAAATATATCATAGAAATATATCATATAATAGAAATAGATCATTGCTGCATGGTATACCCAGTACCCAATGCAAAGACATGGGAAACCATTGATGGGAGCCTTTGACATCCCAGAGTTCAGGAGAACCCAACTTAGAGGGTGGAGGGGGTTTCCCACCGCCCCTGGTGCCTGGCGACCTGCAGAGCAGACACTAGCTCCACCCCAGGCCAGCACCAAGGATGGAGAGGAAGAGAAAGCTATTTCCCAAAGCAGACTGTTGCCAGCTCCCAAGCTGGAGGCAGAGAGCTAAGGAGACCTGCCGTGCCAGGGCTGGAGGTTCAGAGATGAGCCAGGGGCTAGGCTCAGCCCACCACTGACCTTTCACTGTAGTGACCCTGTCTGCCCCCAGGCTATGGGTCAGAGTGTGAGCTCCTTCGGGGACAGGGACAGCGGCACTTTCTTCCCTTAAAGGAGCCAGGAAAGGGACAAAGGAGAGCCTGCAAGGTTAAGATCTCACTTCCTTCCCCCAAACCCCCCGAGGATGGCAGCGAGAAGGAGGGGAGGAATAGAACTTCAATCCTCAAGAGGGTTCCCAGCCTTGAGTTTTGAACCCAGAGAAATGCTTCTACACCAGCCACCATGAGTCCCACTGCTCCTCCTTGAAATGGGCCACTAATAATTCCTCTCTGTGTGCACGCGTTTACATGTCTGTGTCTGTCTTTCCAGAAAACCCAAGAGAGTCCTGTTTTGACCCTGGTTCCATCAAGAACGGCACACGAGTGGGATCCGACCTGAAGTTGGGCTCTTCAATCACCTACTACTGTCATGCAGGCTACGAGGTTGAGGGCACCCCCACCCTGAGCTGTGTCCTGGGGCCCGATGGGAAGCCCATATGGAACAACCCAAGGCCAGTCTGCACAGGTAAGGGTTGCTGGGGAGGGAGGAGTATGAGGACCCAAGGATGTACTGGAAGAGGGGAGGTGACACATAGACCTCAAAGGTAACTCCTGTGAGGCAAGCCGGACCTGGCCAGTGGGTTTGTAGTAAATAGGAACTATTTAAACCTTCACGTGAAGTCCCAGGCCCTCATGGATGGTCATCCCTCTCCGTCACATGGTGTTCCCATCCCCATTCAGATAGCTGCTCATATTATCAACTGAGGCCTGCAGACATGCCATCAAAGAGCAGGCACAAGACTAAAGGGAGCTAAAGGGGAGCTAAAGGTGGCCTTGGTCTTGCTCCTGAGTCTGGGGACATACCAAAGGGTCATCTCCAGTGGTCCTTGGCTGCCATGTGGTCCAAATAAGAGGGATAGGAATGAGTGTCAAAACCTCAGGTGCATGAGGAACTGCCCAAGTTTTTAAAAAAAAGTAGAGGCCCCTGTGCCCAGTGGAGATAGCTAGGCTGAGTCCCTCCCAATGGGTTAGTCTGAGGGGAGAAGCTTCAGGCTCCTGAATCAAGAGATCCCGACTGCTTTGGTGCATGTCAGCCAGGGGGCCACAGACCATTTCGTTTTCTGATGTTTTCCCCAAGCCTTGGGCTTTGAGGAGTCATACCAGTGTTAACACTCAGAAAGCAGTGAGAATGCTCTGAGAGCTCAGTGCTGAAGTACTTTTAACAACCAACATTGCGGAAGAGGGGGTAGAAAGACTGGAAGGGTCACAGGGTGGGGAGGAGTATCCAGAGGCATTGCCCCCCCACACAATGATGAACTGACTGCTGCTCCCATAACTCGTACCCCACTGAGTACCAGTACCCCCCTGAGGAGGTCCCTGGTGGAAAGGGGGTTGGAGGAGAGGAATGGGATCAACACATGTATGTCCACACAACAAAGCTTCTAATAAATGAAAATGAAAATTAAAAAAAAAAGGGCAAGTTCTGGCATGTTCCTACTCTGGGGCTAGTAGCAACATGGGTTTCAGGCCAGAGCTGAATGAATGTTCTTGGCCAGGCCAGGGCAGGGGCCTCGGACACTCTGCTCTACCTCAGGCAGCCTTACCTGGGCCAGAGGCTCAGGCTGGGAAAAGAGAGGACAGGCAGCTGATGAGAGGCCACCAGGTCACCAGGCCTCCTCTCTGGCTTATTTTCCAGCTCCCTGTGGTGGACAGTATGTGGGTTCAGATGGAGTGGTCTTGTCCCCAACTACCCTCAGAACTACACCAGTGGACAGATCTGCTTGTATTTTGTCACTGTGCCCAAGGACTATGGTAGGATTTTCTTGGTCTGTTTTTTATGGTTTTTTAATTCCACCTTCATTCCAAAATGGCATCTGCTTAAGTGTCTCACAGTTAGTTGTCCAGTTCCACTGTGGGGACTGGCAGGGCAGCCTCCCAGGCAAGACAGCTGAGTGTCAGTGCTCTCAAATGCACTGGAGGAGACAGTCCTGACAGGAAGGGGCAAGGAGGGCAAACCAGGATGAGGGCAGCCAAGATGAGGAGTTGCTGAGGATGGGCAGAGGAAGGCCAGGTGCCCTCGGGGCTCCTTGGGGCAGCACAGACTGAAGGGATGGGACAGTGCAGACCCAGGCACACAAGTGGCGGTGACCAAAAGAGGGAAGTAATAGGATAAATCTGGGCTTGAGGCTGGAAGGTACTAGAGACCTACTGGAAGCCATATCACTCCAGTAGTCCATGTGAGGAGTACTGAGCAGTTGTGGATTGTAGGAGCAAGAAATCTATGAAAGCCGGGCGTGGTGGCTCATGCCGTTAGTTTCAGCACTTGGAAGGCTGAGGTAGGAGGGTTGCCATGAGTTCAAGGCTAGCCTAGGGCTACAGAGTGAGTTTCAGGTCAGCCTGAGCTATAGTGAGACCCTGCCTTGGAAAGAAGAAAGAAAGAAAGAAAGAAAGAAAGAAAGAAAGAAAGAAAGAAAGAAAGAAAGAAAGAAAGAAAGGAAGGAAGGAAGGAAGGAAGGAAGGAAGGAAGGAAGGAAGGAAGAGGGAGGGAGGGAAGAAAGAAGGAAGGAAGGAAGGAAGGAAGGAAAGAGAGAGAGAAAGAAAGAAGGAGGAGAGAGAGAGGAAGAAAGGAGGAAGGGAAGGAAAAGGAAGAAAAGAGAGAGAGAAAGAAAGAAAGAGAGAAGGAAGGAAGGAAGGGAGGAGAGAAAGAGAAACAAAGAGAAGAGAGAAGGGAGGGAGGAAGGAAGGAGGGAAGAAAAGGAGGGAAGAGAGAAAGAAAGAGAGAGAAAAGGAAACCCATGAGAACACAGGCCACTTCCCTAAGAAGACAAAGAAACCTCCAGATCCCAAGACAGCCTGGCAGAAGAAATTAGAATGGTTGTCTGGTTGGTGGTGAGGATATGAAGGGCCTTGCTAGAAGCATTCAGAGGAGATCTTGAAGGACAATCATTTCCCAGCCTAGCTACTCCCTCCTTCCCCTGGGTCTTGGAACAATTGGTTCAAAATCGAGTTTATATTGAGCATGGCAGTGGGCACTAAAGTGCCCTGACTACGTCAGAAGAAGTGGCTGTGTATTCCCAGGTAGGATGGGGCAAGCACAGAACAGGGGTTGATCAACTTGAGTCTTTGAGCAAACACGTTAGTACCACTTACCAGGGCCGTGTGCTGTATCGGAGGCCAGAGCCACTGAGATGGGAGATAGGTCTTGCCTCTTGCCAACTCCCAGTCTCACCCTTTCCCATAGCGCTGACCCCTTTGCACCTGTTCCTGCCCTAGCACCCGTTCCCTTAGCTGCATATGTACACTGCTCGACACACTTCTGTGCTTCAGGATGCAACCAAGGAAAGTCAGGAAAGACCGTGCAACACAGCCTGAGTTTAATAGCAGACAAGGTACACTGTGCTTGAATTCCTCTCATGACAAGGAGCTCACACTCTGGCAGCAGCCCACCCAACATTTGGCCTATGTTGTAGAGCTGAAAACTAGAGTCTGAGGCCACTGGCTGCTGCTCGTGGGACTGCTTCCAGGAAGCTTCTCTCTGCCAGAGAGGACCAGCCCTGAGCCTGGTAGGAGGGTCAGATTTTCCCCTTTGGGTAGAAATGACCTGTCAGAATTAGGTCCACAGATCTGTTGCCACAGATATGAAGATCTTTCAGAGGTGGCCTACCTCACCCTATCATGCTGTCCTGTGATGCTAGAACTTAATTGGCACTATCTGAGATGATTTTCTTTAGCTTCTTAACCACGTGTTGGATGGGGGAGGGGTGCTAAGGTACATGCCGCACTCCGTGAAGGCAGGAACCTTGCCCATCCTGCCCTCCTCCGCAGGACAGCCGGCCCCTACCACGAGCCCAGCACCCATTTTCAGGGGATGTAACTATTCTTTTCCTCTTGTGCTTCCTCTCCTTCTTGGTCTATGAGTCAAGAGCTACGAATCTTACTCCAGCGGCATATGCTTTCTCGTCAAATAGTCAGCACCTTGCCCTGGCCCCCCCATTTGCGCCTCCCCCACACAACATGCATAACACATAACACAGCATACATTCTACATATACATAATACACGCAACACATGCACATACAATCTATACAAGTGTACACACACAACACCACACACACACACACACACACACACACACACCCTACTTCCTACATGCGGAAGACTCTGAGCCCAAGTAGGGAGAACCTACCTGGCTCTGGCCCACTGGGAGATGAATACAGGCTAAATGAACCCGATCTGGACAACAGGTTAATGAGTGATGTGCCCGCTGTGGCCAGACGTGATCCCTGTCTTTCCAGCATTGACAAAGATGGCTGAGGACATCCCTACCATCCATAACTGGAGGCCTGAGCTCCCGTCAGACGACAACGCCCTTAGACCTTATCTGAATGGGGACTCATACATGTCCCATCCCTAAATTAGCTAAGTGGTCCTGGGAACTCTCTGAACTTGCAAGCCTCTGATTCTTTGTCTACAAAATAGGACTCATCTTTGGAAGAGTCAAGGTCAAAGAGAGCAGTGCTCCTGGCCAGCATGGCTCCTGGCCCTCAGTCCATGCTTGATAACTGTTGTGTTCCCACTTGGATGAAACCGAGTGGAGATACTGCCCGCTCCATTGGCATTTGCTCTTGCCCCAGTGGCAGACTGCAACTCTTCCACCATTATTCCTATTAACCGCAGGAGAGCTTGTGTCCAGGGACTGCCCTCATCAACTAGGGATCTGAAGAAAAAGTGAGGGAGAATCTGTGGTCTTGAAATCACCGGGAAAACGAGCGATGGTACTAGAAGCCCTATCATAGCCTAGAGAAGCTGTTACAACCGCTGTGCAGAAAGGAGTAAGGTCAGCTCAGTGTCACCTCCATCGGCCTGACCTTGGGGTGCAGGGTCTTGATATTGTCGTGACCCCCATGGAGAAGGCCAGCCAGGGCCTTCCCAACTGCCACATCCCTGTGCCTGGTGTCTGACCAATGTGCTAACCCTCCAGTAGAAAGGCCAATAAGCAACTGGCCCATGAACAAGCCAAACCCCAGTTGCCCTTCTCCTGGCCTGAGGCCTGCAGGTCCCTTCCCCTCCCCACAGCTCCAGCCTGCTGGCTCAGTCTCTACCCTGAGATCTCCATGCCCTGTCTCCTCCACAGTGGTGTTTGGCCAATTCGCTTTCTTCCACACGGCCCTCAACGACGTGGTGGAGGTGCATGACGGCCACAGCCAGCACTCTCGGCTCCTCAGCTCACTCTCGGGCTCCCACACAGGTACCCAGGGCCAGCGTGGGAATGGTGGAGGTGGGGGGTGGGGAGCTGGCTGGGCTGTCCTGGGCTGGCTGACAGGATTGATGGCCTGCAAGCACTGGGGTCACAGGTAGACCTTCCTAGCTTACTATATTCTAGGAATGTATCCACATCAGAACAGTCTTATATAACAGAGTATCCCTTGCAGAATAGCATGCTCCTGTCAGCTTATACCCAGACCCCTCTTCTCATTATAAGCATATTACATTTTTATTGTAGAAAAATCAGGGGCAAAACAAAATTGTTGTAATACAGAACTTTAAATAAAAACCACCCAAATAAAAGATAAACCAAAAAAAAAAAAGGGGGTGCCTGGAGAGATGGTTTAGTGGTTAAGTGTTTGTCTGTGAAGCCTAAGGACCCCAGTTTGAGACTCGATTTCCCAGGACCCACATAAGTCAGATGCACAAGGTGGCACATGCATCTGGAGTTTGTTTGCAGTGGCTGAAGGCCCTGGTGTGCCCATTCTCTATCTGCCTCTGTCTGTCTGTCACTCTCAAATAAATAAATAAATAATAAAAAAATAAATAAAAAACAGAAAAACCACCCAGAAAAAAAAAAACCACTGCTAGGACATAGTATATCTTTTGCCAGTCTTCAGATATACTCAGACAATCTTACATTTTTTTATTGAGGAAAGCAATATACATACTTTATTGAAGTATTTACTGTGAACTTTCCACTGTCATTATGTTTCTCTATTGTAATGGGATTTTTAATGCTGCTTAGTAGATTCTCATACTGTTATTTAAGATTTATGTAATGAATTCCCTAGTATTGAACATTGAGTTTGTTTTTGTTTTGCAAATAGTGACTCAATGTGTTACACATGTATCTTGACACGTATCTCTGACTGCATCTTAGACTACCATGAGCAGAAGGGACAAGGTAAAGGATAAGAGTGAGATCATTAAGGCTTTCTGTACGGATTGTCCAATCCCCTCTAGAAAGAGCTGGCTACTTTGTTCACCAACAATGAGGGAGAGGGTAGGCTTTATTTTCACCAGAATTAGGAATTATGAAAAAAAAAAGCATCATTAATTTGAAAAATGAAAATAGTATCCCATTTTCTAATTTGCTTTTTTATTACTAGTTAGGTGTTTACCTTTTTATACTGTATTTATTGGCCCATGCATTTTGTTTGCAAATTTGTGTTGATTTTTCTATTAGCACTTGTTTTCTTATTTATAGAGATTTGTATTTCTATAGGCAGTGTATATTATAAACAATAAAAGCCTTTTATCTAGATTAGATACTATAAAAAGTCTTAGCCTCCAGCTTATCATTTGCCATTTAATTGTCTTCAGGGGATGTTTTAATGTCAGAAAACTTACATCCTCTCAATATCAAATCTATTGATGCTTTCTTTTTATAATTTACCCCTTGGCTTTTCTGCTAACCAAATGAATATTCCCCTGGTTTTTTACTTGTTTTTGGTTTCCTGTTTTGCATAGATATCTTTGGAATTTCTTTTGGTTTATTATTAGATATAGAGACTTGAACCAAGTAGAATCAATCCATTGTCCTGGCCAAATTTTCAAAATGGCAAACTTACTTATAAATTTTTATGAAGTTAGGGTCTTTGCTAAAATTTTAATCCATTTCCTCTAAGTGTATATTTATTCATGTATAGGTTTTAATTATAACTATAACATTGTTTAATGTATGTCATAATAACTTGGAATACTTAGTCCTACCTATCCCTATGGTCACTGTTTTTTTTTTTGAAACAAAGTCTTGCTCTATAACCCAGCCTGACCTCAAACTCACGATCTACCTGTCTCCCAGGCATGCTCTCCCACAACCGTTATGATTTTATATGTGTGTGGATATGCGTTGTATGATGTATGTGTCTATGGGTACACACATGCCACAGAGCATGTATGAAGGTCAGAGGATAACCTTGGACTATCGGTTCTCTCTGTCTTATTTTGAGAGAGTCTCATTTTGGTGGTGGTAGGTATTTTTGCTTGTTTTTGTCTTGCCGCTGTGAAGACCAGACTTACTTGCCTGTGAGCTTCAGGATTCTGACTCCACCACCCATTGCCATAAACATATTGGGATTACAGATGCCTGTGCAACTTTGCTTCCAGCTTTGCAGCTTTACATGGGCACTGGGGATCCAACTCTGGTGGTCAGGCATGCACAGCAAGCACTTTTAACCACCGAGCCATCTCCCCGGCCCGTTTCTTTTAATTGGCTCTTGTTGCTGACTTCTGTCGGCAGATATGATTTAAGAATAGTGTGTCAACTTACAAACTGCTTAGGGCTAAGAATGCAGTTCACTTAGCGGAGGGCTTATGTCACAGGCACAAAGCTCTGGGATTGACCCCTAGCACCACATGAGCCAGGCATGGTGCTCCATGCTTACATTCCTAGCACTCGGGAGGTGGCAACAGGAAGACCAGAAGTTCAGAGTCATCCTAAATTACATAGCAGATTTGAAGCCAGCCTGGGCTACATGAGACCATGCTCCCCCCCCCCAAAAAAAAAACTGCATCAAAATTTTTACTGGAATTTTGTAAAATATATGGATTAAGTTGGGAAGAAGTCACATCTTTATATTGACACTTGTTCCCCTTCAGAAATGTGATAGTCTCTCTATTGCTTTACCTTCTGTTACCTGTGACCTTTGAGAAAGAAGCTGTCACTTTCATTTAAGCAGTAGTCGTTTCTTTTTTCATGTGCATATGGTGCTGTGTGTATGAGTTTGGGATCACATGTGTACAGCTGTGCATGTCGAGGCCATAGGTGGACATCCATTATCTTCCTCAGTCACTCTCCACTTTATTGACTGAGGTAGTGTGTCCCTCGAACCCAGCGCTTGTAGAGTCCACTAATCTCACTAGTCACTTTGACTGTGTGTTGGGGCGGAGGGGTGATCTCCCATCTCCACCTCCCCAGAGCTGGGCTCACAGGCAGAAGGCCACACTCACTAGACATTTACGTGGGTTCTGGGGATCTGACCTCCAGTCCTCACACCTGTGCTGTGAGTGCTGAATCCACTGAGCCATCTCCCCAGCCCCTCTAGCAGTAGTGAATTTTGTAAACTTTATTCCTAGATATTTCATGGGGAGTTTGCAGTGGTTTTTGGTTGCTACTTTATTATAAGTGGATCTTTTATTCCTCCCTTACCAGTCTTTGCTAGTCAATTGGAAGACTGGCAGTTTTGGAATATTCATTTTGTAAACTCATTGAACCCTCCACAACAGTGCTAACATTGTCAGCTAACTCTTGGCTTCTAGGCAGAAAGCAATGTCATTGGCAAATAAATTTGCTTCATTGTTTTATTTCCTCCTCCTCCGTGGTTTTTGTTTTATTCCCTCCCATGGTTCTGTTCTATTCAGGTGTATTACTGTAGTCTCAGTGTTGATATTTTATCTTTTAGTAAAATTTGCTTCATAGTTTCTTTTCAATTTAGCAATACAATTTATATAATAAAATACAATGATTTTTTAATATCCCTTGTTCTAGTGGTTGTGTTCCTTGCCTTTATAAGGCTAGCTGCTATGTCAGAGTCCCCCTCCCCTTACTTTCTTAGCTGTGCCAGAGCTCTATGGGATTTTGTTGGTTTTTGAAATTTTTATTGCTCCAATTTATCAGTTTTTCTGTGGAGTTTGTTGTTGTTTTCTAATTACCCTATGCCCTAATTGCATAAGTCCTCTCCTTTGTTTCTTCAAATTACTTCATCCTTCCTGTTCTAACTTCTCGAATTAAGAGCTTTGCTCCATTCCCTGGACACTAAAGAGCGTGTTGATAGCAGTGAATTCAGTTAGGGTTTCATGCCATAAATTTTGTTCTACCTTATTTGTATCATCATTACTTTCTGTCTTTTCTTTCCTCTTTTTTTTTTTTTTTTTTTGTCTTGTTTTTTTCGAGGTAGGGTCTTACTCTAGCTCAGGCTGACCTGGAATTCACTATGTAGTCTCAGTCTGACCTCAAACTCACCGCAATCCTCCTACCTCTGCCTCCCAGGTGCTGGTATTAAAGGTGTGCGCCACCATACCCAGCTAACATCATCATCATTACTTTCTAAGTAGCCTGAGAATTGGTTAAAATGTCTCGTTTCCCCCCCCCTCAAGAACTTGGGTGCTTTCTTTCCAAGTTCTACTATTGTAGTTATTTCACATTGCTGGAACAAAACACCCAACCAGAAGCAGCTAATGGGAGGAAAGGGTTTTTGTCAGGCTTCCAGTTTTGAGGAGAAGGCTCATTACGGTGGAGAAAGCATGGCAGAGCAAAGATAGGCATCACAGTGGGCAGTGCACCTGGCCACAACAGCTGGGAAGAAGCAGCAAGTAGTAAGCTCGCTAGCCAGTGACTAATCACTAGTGCTGGGCTAAGAAACCCCAGTGACACACCTTCTTCAGCACAACTCCACCTCCCAAGGGCTCCACCAGGTGGGGGTTAAATATGAGACGTAATCACAAGACCATGAGGCTATGGGGGACATCTCACATTCAAACCACCACGTTTACTAATTTCTCTCTCTCTCTCTTTTTTTTTTTTTTCCACATGGTGGGAGCATATGGTTTATACCATTTCTGCTTTGGAGAGTTAATGTCATAAGTATCTGAGAAGAATGCATGTTCTCTGCAGGGTGGAGAGGGCAGACAAGAAGAAGGGCCAAGAGCAGGCTCTGCAGTCACACTGGCTGGACTTAATTCTCACTCATGTGCTTGCTAGATGACCACGGGCACAGCCCTTGTCCTGTCTGAGCATCAGCCACCTCTAGAGTAAAAGTTCCGCCTCCTAGGGCTATTGTAGGAGGAGATGAGCTGTGGAGTCACTGTAGCTGTCTTACTTGGTTCTGTCATTCAAAGCCATGTCTCAGGGATTCTTCAGCAAGTGATCTTTCTCACTACCAAACACAGAGGTCTAAATTAGCATCTCTAAGGGTGAGATGGTTTTCAAGCTGGCAGATAGGTAAGTGTAGCAGACAGCTTCAGGTTCTCTGAGATGAACTTCCAGACCAGGCACAGTTATGGAAGAAGGGATGTTTATTGGAGCTTACAGGTTCAGGGGAAATTCCATAATGGCAGAAGAAGCTGGCCTGCTCTTCACAGGACCAAATATAGAGATCAAAAGCCAAAAGCCACAACATACCTCCGGAACTCTTGCTAGGCACACTTCGCATATCTTTAGACTGAAATCCTAAACCCACCACCACACCTTAAGATCCACCCAGTGACACTGCCTCCAGCCAGGTGGCTGCAGATGCAAACTATAAACTAATAAAACACTGAATATATTGGGGGACATCTATTCAAACTACCACAGTAAGTGAGGGGTTGGTGGGTAGACAGATGATATCTATAGAAATAGATGTATAAATTTAGGTATTTGAACTATAGATAAAGATAAATGGGAGCCGGGTGTGGTGGCGCACGCCTTTAATCCCAGCACTCGGGAGGCAGAGGTAGGAGGATCGCCGAGAGTTCGAGGCCACCCTGAGACTACATAGTTAATTCCAGGTCAGCCTGGACCAGAGTGAGACCCTACCTCGCAAAACCAAAAAAAAAAAAAAAAAAAAGATAAATGGGAATATATTTAGGGCATAGATATAGGTATACAAAAACCAATAGAAATGGAAGAGAAGAAGGGAGGTAGAGAAGGATGGTGAGAGAAGAGGGAGAGAAGGAGGAAGGAAAAGAAAGGAAAGGAAACACTGATAGGTAGGTATCAGACAGAAGGGAGGGAGGTGGGACTCAATGTCTTCTTCATCCCTTAGAGAAACTAGATAATGAACGAAGCTTCAGCCAACAGGAATACATTGTGCCCATGTCCCTGAAGTGTATTTGAGGTAGAAAAAAAAAGGTCTTAAATAGCACTATTTCACATCTTCATCTTGTTTTTCTACTTGATGTCTCAGTGGTTGAGAGCAGTGTTTTACAATCACTCTCGCTACAGTTGTGACTTGATTTTTTTTTTTTTTTTTTTGCTTCTTGTATTTCTAACAATTTTCATTTCCATGTTTGCCTGATCTGTCTTTGCTCATTTTCTCTGAGCGTCTTTTTCTTTTGAGAGGAAGATTGCCTACTCATTTTTTACAAGTGAAATATTGGGGCTGGTATCTGTCAGCCTGGCTAGTTCTCTCTGCTGATTTGCTGTGTCTTTGGTGCAGTTCCTCCTCATGGTCCTGTTTCTTCATGAGTGTCTATTTGGGCTTTTATGCTGATGGCCTTGGAAATTGCACCAGAAGTAAGGATGTGTCCTGATACTTTCATTTAGTGTTGTTATCCTGTTAATGAAAGCTGCCTGTGGCAAGCCGTACTTGCCTGGCCAAATATATCACTGCTAGTTCTCAGTTTCCTGCTTTGGATTCTTTTGTTCGATAAGGCTTATAATTGCAGTCAGTATTCTCTGTCATTTTGCATGTATAAGAATGCCTTCCTTTTGACATATAAGTGATAACTTGATTACAAATCAAATTATGGGTCACAAACTTTAGTTTTCAAAACTGTACGAATCTTTCCGATTTAATGTAACATTTAACAGCACAGACAAATTGGGATCCAACCTGATTCCTTGTCCTTGTAAATAATTAAGGCTTTTCTGTCTGTATTTGTTTTCTTATTTTTAAAATTAAACAGCCCACTAGGCGGCTATGCTGTGGTGGGCAGGGGCTGTCCTCACTCATCACATCTGGCACTTGGCAAGCTGCTGCCCACGGAGCCCAGATTTAACAAAGGTATCTTCCTTCTTAATTTTTTTCTCTATTGGTTTCTCAGTCTCTCTCTCTCTCTCTCTCTCTCTCTCTCTCTCTCTTTCTCTGTCACTGGAATTCTGGATACATGCTTACTGAGTTTCTCTCATCTATCTTCCACGTTGCTTGTCTTTTCTCTCATTGTTCTGATCTCTTCATCATTCTCCGGCAGATTCTAGAAGAAAGGTCTGACTTCACTTCCCTCGCCACTGTTGAACTTCAGTGGAGTCCACCTGCCGTGTGTAACATTTCTCATCCCTTGAGGCCTCTGTTGATCTCAGACCCTCTCTGTGTCTTCCTCCCCTGGCTTCGCAGATGTGATGCTAGATTTAACCTTGTGACAGCCATGACCCAAATCCTTCTGGAGTTTTTGCCTGCTCTCGGTTGTAGTTCACGGGAAAATACTCGCTTTGACGTCTCCACGGTGGTCCCATTCCCTTAAAACTTTTAAGATCTTTTCTTATGGCCAGTGACTTTATTCTGTGCTTTCCCCAGGAAAGGGAAGTCTGCATGCGTCTCTTTGAAAGGTAGAGTGTGCAGCCACTCTCAGGGGCCCATAAGGTTGCAGAGTGGCCATGCCACTGCTGCCACCCATTCTCTCCACAGGAAGATGGGAATGAGTAGAGTTGCATGTCAAGTTGACATGATTATGCCCTCACCCATCTGCACACACCACACCGAACAGAACTAAGCCTCTGTCTTCTGCTGTTCGGCTGCCTGGAGCCTCAGCTCCACATGCCCATAGAGGCTTTCTCCTGCGTCTGTGTGATGTGGTTGGGGTAGAACACATTCTGGTGTCCCCACTTCTGCTAGGCTGCCCCTACATTATTACGAGCACACCTTTGTACTCTCAAAAGTGCCCTCATATGAACAGCAAATTACACTGCTGCTCACTTCGTCATCACTACAGGGGGAGTCTGTGAAAGGCCAGCTGCTCATCTTCCCTTCCCCATGCATTCATTGTTGTGTGTGTGTGTGTGTGTGTGTGTGTTACAGAGGCCAAAGGCTGACATCAAATGTCTTCATCTCTGTCTTTGCTGAGGGAGGATCTCTCACGTGAACCCAGAGCTCACCAATTCAGCTAGTGTAGCTAGCCAGCTTGCCCCTGGAATCCCCTAGCCCAACTTCCAAGCCCTGGGTTGACAGCCTCCACACCCACCCTGCATTTACATGAGTGCTGGATGTCTATCTAAACTCCAGCCGTTGTGCTTGGGTGGCAAGTGTTCTATCCACTGAGCCTTTATTTTTATTTTTTATTGACGTGAAAACAGCAAGGTCAAGGTCACCCCATTCTCAAGGTCAAGAGAGAGTATAGATGCAAAAGCAGTCAGGAAGCTTTTCTTTTGAGACAGGGTCTCGTGTATCCCAGGCTGATCTTTAAATTCTGATCTTCCTGCTTCCACCTCCTGAATCTTTGGATTGCAGGGATGCACCGCTGGGGATCATGCTGGCTAGGCAAGCTGAGCTATCTCCGCCCTTGCCCCGCCCAGGCCCCATCTGTTAGCTTTCAACTGTGAGGTTCAGTTACTGCAAGGTTTCGTTTCCGAATGTCCTGGAATGTATGCAGCCCATCTTTCCAGCCAGGATTCTATGTGCGGAGCCCGGCAGCTTGGCTCACTGTCTTCTTTCCTCCTTATCTCTTCTCTTGATAGGAGAGTCACTGCCCTTGGCCACCTCCAATCAAGTTCTCATTAAGTTCAGCGCCAAAGGCCAAGCACCAGCCAGGGGTTTCCACTTTGTCTACCAAGGTATGTAGGACATGGACACCAGAGGTTCAGAGGTCATCTCAGTGACCTTTCACCCCCATCTGTACCTTTTTCTTAGGATGTTTGGGGAACAATTACTAGTATAGGGACAATTTCCTAATATTCAGTTGAATTTTATATTCATTTTTTTAACATTACCAGTATTTCTTGGCCTAAATTCTACATTGAATGGGGAAGGAAAACAGATGTAAGAAGTTTATTCCCAACCCCACCCAAGGTGTAGTGCACTTCTAATGGCCTTGGAGATGTCAGCCCAGGCCTCTTTCATCAGGGTATTTGGTTTTATCTACAAGGTACAGTAAAAATATGGGAGAAATAGAGGCTCTGACTGAAAGCAGATACTCGCCATTCCACTTCTGGGAGCCCCGGTTTGCTCAAATGTGAAATGAGGGTGATACTAGTGCCTCACTGGTCAGATTAGAAGAGTCCATAATGGTCTTGGCACCAACCCGGTAATCAGTGCCCATCCCTATCTTTACTGACCTAGAAGGCAAAGTCTTAGATCATCCATGCTGTCACCTGCAAGTCCCACCCCCAGCCCTTACCCAGGAAAACAGCCACCTTGTTAGGGCCTAGACTCTAAGCGTGGCCTTCCCTATTTATTCCACACAGCACATGAGGTGAGACATTTTTCCCTGTGTGGCAGTCACCTCACCACAGGGAAAGGAATCCCAGGGTCCTCAGTCCACCATTGTGGTCGGGTCATAGCAAGCCCTGGACAGGGATTGAAGGCACCTGAGGAAGAGAGGCCATGGCAGGGTGATGGTACTGACAGGATAAGAGGAAAGACTGCTGTGCCAGTTAGGGAGCACGGGGCACCAATGAGCAAGGAGCATCATTGGGAAAGCAAAGAACAACAGCGAGCTTGAAGTTTGGGGCCTCTGGGCATAGGGAGCACTCACTAACTCCCACCACCACATGGTTTCCAGAAACTTGGCTAAAATATTGTGCATCCCACCATGAGCCTCACCCTGAAGGCTCCCAACACCAGCCCTGAGGGAAACTGCCGAGAGCATTCAGGGTCCCCTCTACACTGTCCTTGTTCCAGTCCTGTCACACATAACATTTCTGGGCTAGTGTGTAGAGTGGTGAGGCCTGCCCATCAGTGCCCTTGTCCCCACAGCGGTGCCCCGAACCAGCGCCACACAGTGCAGCTCGGTGCCGGAACCCCGCTATGGCAAGAGGCTGGGCAGTGACTTCTCAGTGGGGGCCACCATCCGCTTCGAATGCAACTCCGGCTACGCCTTGCAGGGGTCCCCAGAAATCGAGTGCCTCCCTGTGCCAGGGGCCTTGGCCCAGTGGAATGTCTCTGCACCGACCTGTGTGGGTAAGAACCTGGTCAAACAGGACAGAGGGAAGAAAAGGAGGGAAGTGGGGGAAAGAAGAAAGGAGTTCTCCCTAAAGGAGGCAGCCAATCCTCACAGATGCATCCAGGCATACAGGGCCCCTCCCAGACACTGTCCCACCAGGCCAAGTTATTTTCTGATCCTATGAGTTACTGTGAAGACAGAAAGGGTGAAGGACTGGGGAAGGATGCCTGAAAAGGGAAAACCTGGGGGGGGGGGTCCCTGGAGGAGCAACATGGAGATGAGTCTCATCAGACTGGAGACCCAGAGGGAGGTGGAACTAGGGTCCTAAGGAGATGCCAGGGAGAGGCCCCAACACAGGTTAGAGTCCCTGAGGGAGCTATCTGATGAGGCACCCATGGAAGAACCATCAAGATGAGCCGAGGAGCCTCTGACTCGAGTTGCATTTCCTTCCAGTGCCATGTGGTGGCAACCTCACCGAGCGCAGGGGCACCATCCTGTCCCCTGGCTTCCCAGAGCCCTACCTCAACAGCCTCAACTGTGTGTGGAAGATCATGGTCCCCGAAGGTGCTGGCATCCAGGTAGGAGCAAGGAGACACCTCAGACAGGTGGCTATTTACAGGTGCTGGCTGTTGCCTGGCCCTGAGCCAGGAGGACATAAGTCTGCCTTGTGCCTGAGGAGGCAAGGTCCCGGGGTGGAGGTGTAACCTCTAAACAGGAGGTCACAGCAGTTCAGAGGGTGGGAAGAGAGACAGGTAACTCAGGAAGGAGGAGAGGTGGGCGTTGGCTCCAGCCATCTAGGCTGAAAGAAGGAAGAAGGTCTAGAATTAGAATATGAAAATGGGGGCAGAGTTCTTAGGAGAGTTCTTCAAATGGCTTAAGGTGATTTTCTTAAACTGTAGGTAAGAAAAGGGGGGCGAATGAAGCCCAAGCACAGATGCAGCAGAAAGAGCCACCAGGCACGCACAAGGGGCCACACACTTGTAGCTTGAGCCCTAGAATCTGAACTGTGACATACCTGGTTCCCAGGGATAAGAGCCAGGTGGAGGGAGGTATAGGAGAGGATCCACAGCCTGTCAGGCCAACAGAGTCACTAAACTGAATATGAGCTGGGCACCGGGCAGGAGTGAGAAACCCAAGGAATGAAGAGATTGGCTATGTAGCTTAGGTGATAGAACACTTGCCTCGTATGAATGAGGACATGGGTTCCATCGCCAGCACTGCACAAACTGGGCTTGTTGGAGCATACCTGTAATCCCAGTGCTCAGGAGGATTAGTACTTCAAAGCCATCCTTGGCTCCATCGTGATTGCAAGGCCATCTTGTACTACTTCAGACCCTGTCTTCAAAAACAAAATGGGTGGCTGGAGAGGTGGCTCAGTAGTTGGGGTGCTTTCCTGAAAAGCCCAATGATGCAGGTTTGATTCCTCACTGCCCACGAAGTGGTGCATGCATCTGGAGTTCGTTTGCAGTGGCTAGAGGCCCTGGCATGCTCATTCTCTCTGTCTGTCTCTCTTCTCTCTGTTCCTCCCTGCTTGCAAATAAATAAATAAAAATACTTGTTTCAAAATGGGAAGACCTATTGGACTGAAGCATTCCTAAGTCCTATGATTTCTCTAAGTATCCCACTGTCTCGTAATATTTCATATCTGTCTTCCACACTGGACAGTGAGATCCTGAGGGTGAGGACCGCATCCTACTTTCATGGGAAGGATGCAAGTCCAGGGTATTGACAGTGTGCTCCATACACTGAACGAACTAGGGGAAGGGAAGGGGGAGGAGGTTGGGAGGGACTCTTGCTGCCTAACCAACAACTCAGTCCTTCTGCCTTCCCAGATTCAAGTCATCAGCTTTGTCACAGAGCAGAATTGGGACTCTCTAGAAGTTTTTGATGGAGCAGATAACACTGTAACCATGCTGGGGAGTTTCTCAGGTAAGTTTTGGCATCCAGGGAGAGTCAGTATGGAGGTACCACCACCATCATCATTGTTGTCAAGATAAAATTCATATGAGTGGGTTTGGTATATTCAAAATCTTCTACAACCATCCCTTCTAATTAATTCCAGAATATTTTTAAATTATTTATTTAATTATTTATTTATCTGTGTGTGTATGTGTGTGTGTGTGTGTGAGAGAGAGAGAGAGGGAAAAAATGGGCAAGTCATGGCCTCTAGCCACTGTAAGCAAACTCCAGATGTGTGTGCCACCTTGTGCATTTGACTTTATGTGGGTACAGGGGAATAGATCCATGTCCTAAGGCTCTGAAGGCAAGCATCTTAACCTCTAAGCCATCTCTCCAGTCCCTACAGAACATTTTTATTAGCTTAAAAATAAGTCAAGTACCCATTTTCACTGACTCTTCATCCCTCTACCCACCCACCCTCAACCTGTGGTTACCACTGATCTTTCCCTGTGTATGTACCTAGTCCAAGCATTACTTCTTGGTTTTTAAAAAGACTTTGTTTCTTTCTTTTCTTTCTTTATTTATTTATTTATTTATTTATTTATTTATTTATTTAAGAGAGAGAGGCAGAGGGAGAGAGAATGAGAGACTGGGGACACCAGGGCCTCTAGCTGCTGCAAACAAATTCCAGATGCATGTGCCACCTTGTGCATCTGGCTTATGTGGGTCCTGGGGAATCAAACCTGGGTCCTTTGGCTTTGTAGGCAAGTGCCTTAACCACTAAGCCATCCATCCAGCCCAAGCATCTCTTATCAATGGAATCACACACTATGTGGCCTTCTGTGTCTGGATTCTTTAATTTAGCATAAATGAAAGCAGTTTGGATCAGCATTTCACTGTATGGTCAGACCATGTTTTCTTCTCATTCATCACTACACAGGCATCTGCACTCCTTTCAGGTCAGGGCTATTGTGGCTAATACTACTGTGAATATTCATATGTTGCCAGTCCTCTGGAGTACATACCTAGAAATGGAATTATCACCTGACAGCTCTGTCTCACTTTTTTGTTTTTTGGAATGAATTGGCTCACCAGGACCTCCAGCCCCTGCAATTAAACTTCAGACGGTGTGCCACCTTGCATGCATGTGCAACCTTACACGCTTGCATCACCTTGTATGTCTAGCTTATATGGGACATGGAGAGTTGAACATGGGCCCTTAGGCTTCCCAAGCAAGCACCTTAACTGCTAAGCCATCTCTACAGCCTACAGCCTGTTTCACTTTTTTTTTTTGAAGAGGGACACAGAGAGAGAGAGAGGGAGAGGAAGACAGAATGGGCTCACCAGCAGCTTCTCAGCTGCTGCATACAAACTCCAGATGTGTGTGCCCCCTTGTGGGCAAGTGCGGCATTGCACCCTTGCAACACTTTGCATCTGGCTAAATGTGGGACCTGGAGATTGGAACTGACATTCTTAGGCTTAGCAGGCAGGCGCTGTTGCAGACAGCTTCAGGTTCGCTGAGATGAACTTCCAGACCAGGCACAGTTATGGAGGAAGGGATATTATTTATTGAAGCTTACAGATCCAGGGGAAGTTCCATAAAAGCAGGAGAAGCGCCCTGCTCTTCACAGAGCCAAGCAGAGAGAGAAAACCAACCGCCACCACAGCACACAGAGCAAAACTACAGCCAAAAGGTCACACAGCACACTTCAGGAATTCCTGCTAGGCACATTTGCATATCTTTACAATGGAATCTCAAACCCACCATTAACACCTTAAGACCAGCCCCCAGTGACATTGCCTCTAGCAAGGTGATTGCAGATGCAAACTATACCTAGTAAAACACTGAATATATTGGGGGACATATATTCAAACTACCACATTCCGCCCCTGGCCCCCAATATATTTAGCTCCTGGCCCCCAATAGATTTATAACTATCACACATTGTAAATTGTACTCAGTCCAATTTCAAAGGTTCTCACAGTCTTGATCAACTTAAGATAGTGAGTCCTGTAAAATCAAACAAGTTAAATACTTTCAACATGTAAAGGCACAGAGTAAACATTTTAACTGTATAAGGAATATCAAGGAGAGACTAGAACAATGCAAATTCAACCACCATCAGCAGTCATCAAACTTCTGCAGTTCAAGTTCAATATAACCAGAGACTGACAGTCTCCAGGTTTTCCAATTCTGCCCCTCCAGCTGGGCAGAGTCGCCAGGGAAACCTTTCATCCCATACCAACACTGCACTCCATGGTAGCCCTTTTGCACAGTCCTGGTATATCCAAAACATCTTCAGGTCTCCATGCAAACCATGGTCCATCTTCCAAAGGCTCTTCCAGCCTATTCCTGAGGGTCTTCATGCCCTGCCTCATGCTGCATCTCAGCAGCAGCTCCTGGAACCGTGTGCAACTCATGACCGCTCCATGCATTCTTCATGCTTCCAAAACTAATACCAGGTGTGCAGGACATAGCCATATTCTTAATCCAGGGACAAAATAAACCATAGCCTTGAAAAGCAGGTTCCTTCTCCAGTCAGCTCTTTCCAAGAATTTGCATTTTTAGCAGTCTTTCCTCAGGCATCCTCTCCATTGTTTTAATGTAAATCAGTCAGGCAACCTTCCTTCCACCTTCCTTAAGATTGCTAATGTGTCGACAATAGCAGCTAAACCAGTCTCAATGCCTCTACTTTTAACTTGCTTGAGGTTTTCCAACTTAAAATCTTAAAATCTCAGTCCGATATCTTCAGCCAAGCACATCAGTCCATTACAAATTTAACCTTGATCAAACTTTCTGGGCCTGGATAGCAGAACGTAGCCATCCCTTATGCCAGTAGCCCAGTTCCAACAAAGTCCTCTGCAGTCTTTCCTTCCCCTTAGAAAGCTCATAAGCCAAGCCTCGAAGTTCAGTACTATCTGCACTTAGCATTCTCAAACTCTCATCAGAATAGTCCATAAAACTTGGCTTACCACTCCAGAAGGTATCTTCAGTTGCAAGCACCAAGTCCATGCCCATTCCTCCAAAACAAAGGTTCCAAAAGACGAATATCCACACGGTCAGATTCATCTCACCCCATTTCTGGTACCACTTTACTGTTGCAGACAGCTTCAGGTTCGCTGAGATGAACTTCCAGACCAGGCACAGTTATGGAGGAAGGGATATTATTTATTGAAGCTTACAGATCCAGGGGAAGTTCCATAAAAGCAGGAGAAGCACCCTGCTCTTCACAAGTCCAGGCAGAGAGAGCAAAAGCTAACCAGCCACCACAGCACACAGAGCAAAACTACAGCCAAAAGGTCACACAGCACACTTCAGGAATTCCTGCTAGGCACATTTGCATATCTTTACAATGGAATCTCAAACCCACCATTAACACCTTAAGACCAGCCCCCAGTGACATTGCCTCTAGCAAGGTGATTGCAGATGCAAACTATACCTAGTAAAACACTGAATATATTGGGGGACATATATTCAAACTACCACAGGCGCCTTAACCACTAAGCCATCTCTCCAGCCCGTTTCACTTTTTGAAGAGCAACCCAACTCTTTTCCATTGCCCACCCAGTGGTGGTCATGCACCTAAATGTGGTGTGTGTTTTTGCACATAGACAAAGCAGTTACCTGTCAAGATAGAAAAGGGAGCCGCAGGCCCCCTGATAAACAGCCTACACTGTGGGGTTGCCCAAATAATTGTACATGTCAGAGTCCTTTAAAGATGGCTAGGCAGAGATCAAACTCACAAGACTCTATGAAGTATCCCCCACTGCCAGTGTAAGACTATGGCACTGCTCATCATGTGAGAAGTAGCTTGGAAACACCTCTTCCTGGGCCACTGGATACCTGGCATTGTCATTTAGTGAGTTCACTTACTGGGGGGCTCTTGGTGATCAGGGTGGAGCTAGGCATTGAGGAGGGTACACCAGAATGACCTCTGATTTCCTTGCCCAGGAACAACCGTACCTGCCCTTCTGAACAGCACCTCCAACCAGCTCTACCTTCACTTCTACTCGGACATCAGCGTGTCTGCTGCCGGCTTCCACTTGGAGTACAAAAGTGAGAATTGAGGGTCATGGCTGTGTGCAGGGTTCTGGGTGAGAATGAACAGTGGCTGGGACCGCACCCTGAGCAGGGGTTATGGTTGGGTTGTATCCACTTCATCCAACCTAAGCTTACCATAGAGAGGAAGATGCTCAGATCCAAAGGAGTCTGCAGCTCCCTCAAGCTTGCATGATCAACCACAGGGCAAAGCCAAGTTCCACTAGAGTGCCAACCCTGCCTGCCCCAAAGCCTGGGTGCCCACTCTGTGTCCACTTCAGAATAAGAAAGTGCTGAGTCAGAGGCCTCAGTCCCAATAAATAATTTGGGATACACAAAAAAATGTTGGGGCTGGAGAGATGGCTTAGTGGTTAAGGCGCCTGCCTGCTAAGCCTAAGAACGCCCATTCAATTCTCCAGGTCCCACGTTTAGCCAGACGCAAAGTGACACAAGGGCGCAATGCCGCATTTGTCCACAAGGGGTGCATGCGTGTGGAGTTCATTCACACAGCAGCTGAAAGGCTGCTGGTGCACCCATTCTCTGTTTCCCTCTCTCTCTCCCTCTCTCTCTCTCTCTCCCTCCCTCCCTCTTTCCCTCCCTCCCTCCCTCCCTCCCTCCTTCCCTCCCTCTCTGACTCTCTCTCAAAAAAAGATGATGTTCTCTCCTCCAATCCTTCAAGCCAGCCTCTCATCCCTTGGGTGATGCAACTCTCTTCCAAAGTTCCTTCTCATTGGAAATCTCATGAGATTCCCTCTTCAGGCTCAGATTCATCCATCCCCGCTTCTAGCATCCTAAGTGGTCACAACTGAAAACTGAATAGAAAGAATTGTTACTGGGCCTTGTAGAGCAAAAATAAAAAGGTTTCCATGGCAGGGGAGACAGCCCAGTCAGTAAGGTGCACACCCCACAAGCGTGAGGATCTGAGTTAGCTCCCCAAATCCCACCAGAAAAACAAAATGTCAGGTTGGTGATGAGTGCCTTGCCCCAGTGCTGGAAGGTGGGGATCGGAAGCTGCTGGTCAACCAGTCCAGCCTAATCAGTGAGCTCCAGACCAACGAGGGACCTGGCTCAGACGGTAGATGCTTTCCTAAGCGTGACACCCAAGGCTGTCCTCTAGCCTGTACATGCATGTGCAGATGTGCATATGCACTTACACAAATACACCTGCACTGCCTATTCTCCTGGGACTGCTGGCTCTTCCTTCCCCACCGGGTACAGGGAGGAACAGGTAGGCAGTAGAATTTGCTACATGGGCATTCACCAAATAATCACTGAGCATTTCAACATGCCTGGTACTGTGCTGGGCTTTGCTAGGAATGGGTTGGATTGAGCTGGTTAGGTCCCCTCAGAATCCCAGAATCCTGGAGAGTGGCAGGAACAGAGAGCAGGGTAGCACAGCATTACAGGTGTTCCCATGGATGAGTACAAGGGGGAAATGGTGACTTCTACCTGCGGCAGGTGGAGAGGCAAATGCCAGGAAGATACATGAAGTACCTACAACGTGTGAGGTCCTGTGTTTGTTCCACAGAGCAGACACGAATCATCTGACATGGGCCCTGTCTCCAAAAGCATGAATCCTTAGGAAGAGAGATAGCTATGGAGGCAATAATGTCAGTGCAACGACATGCTGCAGAAGCACTGAGGACGGGAGCACCGCTAGTCAGACAAGGCCTGGCCACAGTGGATGCCTGGGTTACGTTTGAATGAGAAGCAAGTCATATGGGGAAGGCCTGCTTGGCGGTTGGCAACGCCACCTGTAACCAGGCCTTTGCACGTGGAAGGCTCCCATAGAGCTAGAGGTCAGCACCGGACAGTTTGCTAATGTCCACCTGGATCTCTAGACAAATGACCTTTATCCAGGTGGTTGAGGGAGGGCCAGCTGGCCCCAGGATGCTCACTGCCTGACTGAAGTGATGTATGTGCCTGTGGAGGAGATCTGGGACAAAGCAAAAGCCTGGGGTAGAGAATGGGACAACAGGGACACCTGGTACTTCCTCCCCCCAGGCGTCTGAGGTGTCACTCACTCGGTGGAGTGAAATAGCCCCAGCTTCTTGGATAATTCACATGTTCCCTTTTATCCTCCATCCTCTGCTCTCTCCAGATTGGTTCTCCTTTTTTAGCATGTTGAATCCTGGTGTGTTCTCTTAAAGCATCTTTTGTTCTTTCATCTTCCAGTGATACATTTCCTTCCCAAATGTCCTTGTCATTATACTGCCTCTTTCCTAGGAAAGACTCACTGTGTCTCAGTTTTCCCTATCCAAGAGGACTGGCAGTTGTCAGGAGCTGACACTTCCACACCATCCTCCATGGCGGGAGGAGCTAAAGAGAAACAGACCTCCAGGATATCTGGAGATGGGAACTCCTGGGAGCTGAGGCCCTGTGGTTATATTTTTGTTTATATGTTTTATTTATTTCACTTTTCTTTATTTATTTGAAAGAGAGAGAGAGAGAGAATGGGTGCGCCAGGGCCTCCAGCCACTGCAAATGAATTCCAGGTGCATGTGCCTCCTTGTGCATCTGACTTACATGGGTCCTGGGGAATTGAACCTGGATTCTTTAGCTTTGCAGACAAGTGCCTTAACCACTAAGCCATCTCTCTAGCCCTTGTTTATATTTTTATATATTATATTACAATGTATTATATGTTGGTTATATTTTTATGTAATCTACAAAGAGAGTGTACAAGCTGGAGAACTGCTGTTTTGGAGGCAAGTGGTTTAGGAGGGGGCTGCATAGCCACGCCTACTGCTATGACTCACACTAGTTGTTTAATTGAAGTGGAAATGGAGCAATACACTTTCAAAAGTAATAAATTGCACATGATAAAAACTAAATTTCCCTTTGTTGCAAGCAGAGCTTAAATAAAACCAACTGCATGGTATAAGAGAAATGAGAGTGGGTCTGGAGAAATGGCTTAGTGGTTAAGGTGTTTGCCTGCAAAGCCAAATGACCTTGGTTCGATTCCCCAGGACCCACGAAAGCCAGATAGATGCACAAGGTGGCGCATGTGTCTGGAGTTTGTTTGCAGTGGCTGGAGGCCCTGGCACACCCATTCTCTCTCTCTCTCTCTTTCTCTCTCTCTCTTCTTTCTTTCTGTCTCTCAAATAAATTAATTAATTAATTAATTAAAAAGAAATGAGAAAGCCAGGCGTGGTGGCGCATGCCTTTAATCCCAGTACTAGGGAGGCATAGGTAGGAGGATTGCTGTGAATTCAAGGCCAGACTGAGACTACACAGTGAATTCCAGGTCAGCCTGGACTAGAATGAGACCCTACCTCAAAAAAACAAAAAAAGAAAGAAAGAAAAAGAAATGAGAGTGGACATTTTTACCTTTCCTCCTTGTTTCTCTGACCATATCCTGTTCTCGCTCTCTCTCTCTCCTTCTGTCAACCACACCTCTCTAGCAGTCTGTCTCAAGTTGCTAAATTGTGACCACTCCACTAAATGGTGAGGTATATTACTGAGAAAGAAAGCACTCAAAATGAAGAGCCTAAAATTCAATTTGCTGATTTCTTTAAGCCCCATCCTGTCTTTGGTCTTTTGTCAAAAGCTTTTGGGGGTCTTCTGTCTGTGCTGCTGAGGTCTTTGGGACATAGTCCCAAACAAACGTCATGCCCAAGCATCACATTCACATCATAACGGAAGCACGGGTAGGATAGGAGCAGCCTGGGAAGGGGGAGAGGGGACTTCTGCAAATGCCCTGGTTTTGTTTGTTGGTTTGATTGTTTTGATATTGCTTCTCTGTTTTTCTTTCTGCAGTGCTGGAACTGGTATGTGCTAGACAAGCACACTGAGCTATATACCCAGCCCAATGTCCTCTAGTTTTTGATAGAGGTCACACGAGGTCAAACATTTTAAAAGCACAGCCCATGTGCACATGTGATAACGACAGTTACACCAGACAAACACAGCATGTACCTGTACAATTTGTATGTTAAATTATACGTAAATTTCCCTCCGTCTCATCTCTGAATGTGGCATGAGGTCTTATGAGCTGTGGTAGGCTGCCTGGGCTGACCAATCCTTCCCTGTTCCTTTTCTCTGGGCATCTGGCCCTCTGTGGGCTTCCCAGGAGCCTGTGTCTCCAAGGGCGCCACCAGGAGTGAAGGCTGCACGTAAAGCCCCTTGGATGATGCCCCCCTGCCTCAGGGAACTTGGATCTGAAAAGCCTCGGTGCAAGGCATTCTAACTTCCTCTGTGGGCTGTAAGGTGAAAAGGTCCGAAAGTGCTGGCTGGAGGGAGGTCCGTGGACTCTGTGCAGCCAGCAGCACCTTGGCCTTTTGTCACCTTAACCTCCCAGTCTTGTCCATCTTCCTCTTCCTCTTTTCTGTCTCATTTAGCTGTGGGCCTCAGCAGTTGTCCTGAACCAGCCGTACCCAGTAATGGAGTGAAGACCGGGGAGCGCTACTTGGTGAATGACGTGGTCTCTTTCCAGTGTGAGCCAGGATATGCCCTCCAGGTACCTCCCCTCTACCCACACCCCAAAACCGGAAGCAGGTGTTCCCCAAGATGATTAGCCAGCCTCTCATCAGCAGAGGTCCACCCACCAAAGACTGTGGTGTAGATCCCTGAGCCTCTAGGGGTTAATTATCCCCTTCTGGAGCTTGTCAAGCAAAAGACAAACTTTGCTGACTGTAACAATTTGGTATAAGCCAGCCTCAGATGTGTTCTTGCAAAGCTGGGTTTGATTGGACTTTAGAAAAATTTAATTTTCCTTTGAAGGCCATGAGGGAATGTAGTAATTAAAGGAATCCCACAAGGAAACCTTCCGTAATGAGAATTCCTTAGTAATGTTGGTAATAAGTGCCCCTCCTCCAAACCTTCTCCCCCTGCCTCCCTTCAAATCCCCCCATGGGGCTATGTGTCTTGTTCCTTAATTCGAGACCTCTGAACAAGCCCCATGTTCTGGATTGTGTGTATATTCTGCCCATGGGGGTCTCTAGCCCACCTCTGCTCCCCATTCCTCCAGGGCCACGCCCACATCTCCTGCATGCCCGGAACTGTGCGGCGATGGAACTACCCTCCTCCACTCTGTATTGGTAAGAGAACCCAGACTTCGTAGTCCACTCACACCCATCTTTATAGGGATCAGAGCTCGGCGGCATATTGTTGAGTTCAAGTTCAATTCAGAAAAAAAAGTAATGTTCTGGATTTGTTCCAAGTCAATAGTTTCAGGCGGATGGTTTTGTAATCTCTAACTCTCATTCAAAGCCGCCTGGGCTTTTAGATGGTTCTGTCCACTAAATAAAAAAAAAAAAAATCACAGGAGACTTGCCCACTTGAAAACATCATGTCAATCACTGTGGCTCCAGATAACCAAGCAGACCCCCAGGTGGCATTTTTAGGCACTTTGGGCTTATCCTATGACTTGTCCAGAGACAGAATCATAAATCCACTAGTAATGCCATGGATTACACGTAAGAGGGCTAGAACTTGACCCTGTTTCATTGTTTACCCTATAATAAACAATGTTGAGAAAATTAAGGGATGAAAAGACAGGGTTGAGAGCTAGAGGGATGGCTCAGCCATTAATGGGGCTTGCAAAGCCTGCCAGCCCAACTTCCATTCTTTAGTACCCATGTAAAGTCAGACACAAAGTGACACTTGAATCTGTGATCTCAGTACACCTATGGCCATGGGAGGTGGAGCCAGGAAAATGAAATCTTAAGGGCCAGATTTCCTGTCTAACAGAAAGTAAAAGTGGAGCCCAGACACCTCCAGGTTGTCCTCTGACCTGCACACATGGCATGTGTATGCCAAACACAAACATACATAAATAAATAATTAAATTAATTAATTAATTAAAAAGAAAAGGTTTCTTCCTCCAGAAACTTCTGGTTAGGTCTAGTACATGCCAGGCCCCATGTTCCATGTGCCCCCCCACCACAGCTTTCCAAGGAAGGGTATCATTAGCCTTGATTGGAAATCTAAGTCTTTGAAGGGTTAAAAAAATGGTGGATACAGAATGGGATACAGAATGGACAAGTGTCTCCCCCCACCCCAGGGAAGTAAGTGATGGAAGGGACAGTCACTGATACAAGGTTACCAGTGTAAAGTGTCTCTCACCTGATGGCCAAAGCCTGGAATCCATCCATGTGAGCAGCAGCTCTCATTCATAGAAGTTGACTGCACATGCTCGTCCTGCTCCCAGTGAGGCCCCAGCCCTTCCTTCAGCGGGTCCCCTCAGAAGAGTCCCCGGAGACAGGTGCTGTTCTTAGTTCCATTTCAGAGCTAAGAGAAACTACTGAGCAGTAGAGGGGGTAAAAATTTACCTACAGTTTCCCAGGAAGTGCTGTGTTGACTATGACCAAAGAGGTCCTGCTTCTCTACCCAGCTGTGTTTTCTGAGTCAACTTCTGTCCAGAAAGCACTTACCTGGCCCTCTTCCTCCCTCCACATCCTTCCCTGGGCCCCAAGACTAGCTAGCCTCTGTCTGGTCACACAACATTTCCTAATAAAATGTAATCAATAAAATTTGATGTTAGCTACTATGGAGCCCCCAACAAAGTTTTTTTTGTTTTGTTTTGTTTTTTTTTTGTTTTTTTTGTTGTTTGTTTGCTTGCTTTTCGAGCAGGGTCTCACTCTAGCCCAGGCTGACCTGGAATTTACTATGTAGGCTCAGGGTGGCCTCAAAATGACATCAATCCTCCTACCTCTGCCTCCCGAGTGCTGGGATTAAAGGCGTACCCCGCCACGCCCGGCTTCCAACAATGCTTTCTTACACAACCCTGAAATCTGAGGTCCCCAGGCCCTCCCACACTCACTGATTCTCAGGACGTCTCACAGCTGGGTGGGCTTTGTGGTGAGTCTCAACTGTAGATCACCCTCCCTCATAGAAATATTTGCAGAGAGTCTAGCACTTAATGGGGACACAATGTGTGTCCCTTCCTCGTCCTTTGTCTATAGTTCTGAAAGAGTCAACTGGGCAGGGAGGAAAGAGAGAGTGTTAGGAATGGTTAGACTTCTCTTGAAGCTGACCGCTGACACTTCTTGAGTGTCCTTGATAAGGGCAGTGACCTGTGAAAGGCAAGGTCAAGGTCGACACTCCTAGGCATCTTAGGATGTACTTCCATCCTCGATTTACATACTCAATTCTTCCCATGCGTACAGATTGGCAGAGAGGTGCCTTTGACTTGGGAGAAGTTTTAAACCGTTGTTGTCAGGGAGCTTCTGAACGCTGGCACGGTCTTGCCTTCTCCTTGATGCTGTCTCCTCTAATTGTCACAGCGCAGTGTGGGGGAGCCATAGAAGAGCTGGAGGGGGTGATCCTGAGCCCAGGCTTCCCCGGCAACTACCCCAGCAACATGGACTGTTCCTGGAAGATCGCGCTGCCCGTGGGCTTTGGTAAGACTGCAGCCTCCTTGGGCAGATGGGGAGGTGAGGGCGGGGGTTGGGGAGAGCTTCAGGATGGGGCCCTGGCTTTCAGCAGCCATTTGTGTCTGTCCAATCCCAGCATAAGCTCAACCCAGGCTCTCAGCTTCTCTAGACCTCATCTGTTGCTGTCTTGTGCAGTCCTCCCAGAGGGTGGCAAGGATGAGGTGTAAGGTGAAGAAAGCTTAGGAGTTGCCATTATTTGCATACAAGAATATTCAAATA
The DNA here is from genome assembly GCA_036365145.1 of Orientallactaga sibirica. Classification (NCBI taxonomy): domain Eukaryota; kingdom Metazoa; phylum Chordata; class Mammalia; order Rodentia; family Dipodidae; genus Orientallactaga; species Orientallactaga sibirica. Next base: position 35,802,280 of record JAEOAD010000014.1, read on the forward strand.
ATATGGAATAAGAAATTTCCAGGCTGGGGAGATGGCTCAGTGGATAAAGCCCTCACTGCTCAAGGCTGAGTCCCCAAGTTTGATCCCCAGACACCACAAAAAAAAAAAAAAAAATCAAAAGCCCTGGCTTCTGTAATCCCATCTTGCTGTAAGCATGCTGGGATTACAGAAGCCAGGGCTTTTGATTACAGCAAGATGGGAGGCAGAGACAGGAGAAGTTCCTAGAACTGCACATTGAGTGCAACAAAAAAACAATAATAGTAGAGCTAGGATCCAGAGAGAGAAACCCTGCTTCAAATGAAGAGGAAAGTTGAGGACCTTGTTGTCTGACCTCTCTCTTTACACTCGCTGTAGCACACACATAGTGACACTCACATGCACACACACAAAACAAATTTTAGAACATATTAAAAATTACCTAGCTGGGCATGGTGGCATATGCCTTCAACCCCAGCACTCAGGAGGCAAAGGTAGGAGAATCACTGTGAGTTTGAGGCCACCCTGAGACTCCATAGTGAATTCCAGGTCAGCCTGAACTAGAGTGAAACCTTACCTCAAAAAAAAAAAAAAAAAAAAAAAAAAAAAAAACCTGCCCAGTGATGAAACGAGGGCTCTAGCTCAGTGATTGAGCGTTTGCCTAGCATGTGCAAAGCCTTGGGGTCCATCCCTAGCATCATTATACAAGAAAAGAAATTACCTGGGATGGTTAAAAAAAGAAAATCTATTTTACCAAGACTAGACCTCAAGTTGTGCTTTTAACTCCCTTGTCCGATTTATCATCCTAATTAAATTGGCCAAGGTCAATGTGAAATTGAGTTTGTGTTCTTCATAGGCACATTCTAGCTGGCCTAGACACCAGGAGGAGGGAGACAGACTATACCAAGCATGGCGGTTGTTGGGTGTGAAAGACATTAACCTAGGTACAAAATTCAATTGCTGCCAATTCATGTACCATGCTCTGGGGATGTAATTTAACCCTGGGTATTTATGCCAAAGGGAAAAAGATTTTGTGTGTCATGGAAATGATGGACTCTACCCAGGATCATCTGGCCCATCAAGACTCTGCTCCCAAGGGAATGTCTTTTTTTTAATCCTTTAAAAAATATATTTTATTTATTTATTTGAGAGAGAGAGAGAGAGAGCAAGAATGGTTGCACCAGGGCTTCTAGCCACTGTAAATGAACTCCAGATGCATGTGCCACCTTGTGCATCTGGCTTACATGGGTACTAAGGAATCTAACCTGGGTCTTAGGCTTTGCAAGCAAGCGCTTTAACCACTAAGCTATCTCGCCAGCCCTTTTTTGTCTTTTTATTGCCTTTTTATTAGCATAATTAACTTTGAAACGTAATGGGCTTCATTGTGACTTTTTTCATACATGCATATAATGAACTTGGATCATAACCATCCCTCAATGCCCTCTCTTACCCCCTCCCTCCCCCGACCCACGGGCATTCTTCTTGCTCAGGCCTGGGGCCTCCTGGTCTGTGTGGTTTCCGATATAGAAAACAGTCCGGCTGGTCATCTGTCAATCAGGCTGGGTGAGGAACAGTGGGTGACCCTCCAAGTCTTCTGTCTACTTGTGTCTACTACCATCTCCTGAAGGAAACCGACCACAAAGAGATGACAAGTTTGCCAGCCTTGGGACAGTCCATATTCTGAGACATTGTGGAAAGACAGTCTGGGAGCCACTATTGTTTTGCCTTCAGGCTTGGGGTGGAAGAAGCTCAGATGACAAAGGGGGCAGGGCGACACGCAGAGCAAACAGGAATTAAAGTCGGACGGACGGCTGCTCTCTAGAACCTTCATGCTCAGTGACCAGAGCGCTCTGTCACTAAGTCCTGGGTACATATTCGGGCTCTGGGGAGTGAGCCTGCTGTAGGGCCAGGGGCAAAGACCAAGATCACTGCCTTCCAAGGGAAACACCATTCCCTGCCTGGTTTCTGTGGGGACAGCACCTCTGTGTTTCCATGCCGCTGCCGGTAGGTGGCGAGCACAGTCCAGTTCTCTCCACACAACTCTACAGTGAGCTAGGTGGAGGGGCCCTCAGGCTGCAGTGTCGTCCGGCATGGGAGGATGCATGAACAGAGACTAGAAAGCACATCTCCACAGAGGACGGATACAGAGATGCTCAGCACAAACTGATCTGTGATTTGGAAAGAATCTGCATGTTCGTTAGAAAGACAGCAGCCTGCATGTTTGAATAGTTCATGAGATGTGATTACTTAACATGTAGTTAAGATGAATTGAATGAGGCAGGAGACAGAGGGTCTCCGTCACGATAGATCTCGTCTTTATTTTATTCTTTACATAATCAGATGCACAAACAATTATGCAGGTGCGCTCACAGTAGCAAAGTAGCAAGTAAAGATGAGCGTATTTAAATAAATCAAAATCTCACTGGAGCTGAGGAAGGGGGGACACCTTTAATCCCAGCACTCGGGTGGGGGGGGGGTGCAGAGGTAGAAGGATCGCTGTGAGTTCGAGGCCACCCTGAGGCTACATAGTGAATTCCAGATCAGCCTGGGGCTAGAGCAAGACCCTACCTTGAAAGACCAAAAAAAAAAAAAAAAAAAGTATGTTCAGACCCCACATAAAAGCCAGAAGCTATGCTGGGCATGCCTAAGGTGAGGTGGGAGGTGGTGACAGGAGAATTTCCCAGAACCTGGTAGACCAGCCATCCTGGCAAACGGAGCAGTGAACAATGAGAAACTCTGCCTCAAACGAGGTGGAAGGTGAAGATTCACCCCAAAAGTTGTCCTTTGGCCTCCACAAGTGCATCATGGCACACACCTGCACTCACATGCGTGAACACACACCAAAACATAGAAAATAAAAATCAGGCTGGGATCCCACCACAGGGAGATAATTAGTCATGGCTTGGTCCTTCATCACTAAAGTGCAATGGCCATGACCACAAGGTCCTCCAGATCTTCACCCCATGCGATGCCCAGCACAGCCCTAGTGTGTGTGGCAGATGCCTGGTGGATATTGTTAGCAAAGGAATGTGTCATCTGCTGGGTTTTTGTAGTATAAAGATTAGAATTAGATTCTTCGTACTAGTTTTTCAGTCTCGTTTTCATAATTAATAATATATTTGGGGCATTTTCCTATATTCAGTAAACAGATTTCTTCAGCAACGTTTTCCATAGCAAACCATTTTGAAAAATCTTGTCAGTAAACGAATAGTAATATTCTCATTCCCTGAAGTTTATATAAATAGGTTCTCCAAGGACTTCATTGGATCCATTTAACCTGTCAGGTTGCTTAGCGATCTTGATTAACCCCCTAAGATCCTGAAGTGTAAACTCCATTTGACTTCTCAATGGATCATATGGGACAATATTTACTTCTAGGGTGTACACTTCTGAATCATATTAAGGGGTTCTAGAAAATACCAGCATTAAAGGTCATGCCTTCTGATTAAGTGGGGGTTATTTTTTCTAAGTTTGTATTAGAGAAGATCTCTTTAAATTGATATTAGATGTTATGACTCAAATTAAATCAAATGCTGACCCTGAACTTTGCTGTTCACAAAATCAAATAGACTCAGGATGGATCTCTGAAGTGACCGACAGTTCCTTTATTTTTGAACGGAAGTCTCTTGACTTTCTAATTCTTCCTGAAAGCCAGAGATCAGTCTATACCAGAGTGTGTCCTGGGAGCCATGCCTGGTGGGACATAAGTAATGGGGACTCTGGGTTCTGACAGGAGGTGGCATGGAACAGCCTACCTGAAGCAGGGCACTGTCTGCCTCTGTCTTACTCCAGGAGCTCACATCCAGTTCCTGAACTTCTCCACGGAGCCCAACCACGACTTCATAGAGATCCGAAGCGGCCCCTCGGAGACCAGCCGCATGATGGGCAGGTTCAGCGGGAGTGAGCTGCCGGGCTCCCTGCTCTCCACGTCCCATGAGACCATCGTGTACTTCCACAGCGACCACTCTCAGAACCGGCCGGGATTCAAGCTCGAGTACCAGGGTAAGGGCGGGAGTGCCCTGCTGGTTCTCCTGTCCTCTCCATGTCTCACCCACATCTGCACATGTCTCCAGTCTTCTGTGTGGGGAAGAGATTGTAGCAGGGCTAAGGGGTGGCAGCAGGCCTGTCTGTGGAGGCTTCCAGTTGGCACCTGCTGCTCTGCACCCCACCGCCAAGGCTGCCTAACCCTGTTTAATTGACAGCTGAAGTATCCCCATGGCCTGCTCCAGAGCTGCAGGCCCCATGGTGCCAAGTGAGGCTCTATAATGTCCAGATCCAATAGCTAAGAACTTCCCCTGGGCAAGGGACCTAGCCTTTTCTTCTCAGGCATCTGACTCTCAGCCAGTCACTTCCCCCTGGCATTGAGAAGTTCAATCCCAGGGCAGGATGGAGGACTCCTGTAAAGTGACAAGAACCCTTGCACAGGGAAACAAGGTTTCCCAGGTGAGAGCCACCCATGCTTGCAGAGGTTTGGCCCCCTGAGGTGAAACCCTGTGGCAGTCTCCAGGGCTTCCAGCATGCTCCCCCACCCCAGCCCCGAAAGGCCCCATCCACTCCAGTTCAGGTTTCCCTGTGTAGTGAGTCACGCATCACCACGGGCCATGAGATTGTGCCCACTCTGCACCACAGTACGTGGCAGCCTGCGTAGGTCTAGCCATTCTCTTGGGTGAGTTTCTGATATATCTGAATGAACCATTTGTCCTAACTCCTTTCCCAGCTTCTTTTACTTATCTGCACTCACATTTTGAGATCTTTTGCCAATACTGGTCCATTCTTAAAAAAAAAAAATTAAGCTTGGCAGATGCTTTGGTGAGTACATTGTGTTAAGCAATGCAGGCTGCTCTAATAAAATGCCATCAGCTGGGTGGATAGTAAACAACAGAAATGTGTCCCTCACAGTTCTGAGGTTGTGGCAAAGGTGCTGGCAAATTCTCTTTGTGAGAGCCCGCTTTCTGGTGTGTGGGTGGCACCTTCTCACTGCATCCGCACTTGAAAGCAGGCACAAAGGACCTCACTGAGACCTCTGAATGGCACAGATCCCATCCTGAGGGGAGACTTCCAGAGGCCCATCACCAAATACCCAGCATATGAATTCGAAGGGACACAAACATCTAGGCTATGTCACACATCATATCAAATTTATCTCATAAACCCATTCCATCCCAACCCTACACAGAAATAGCATTTTAAAAAATATTTTATTATTTATTTATTTGAGAGAGAGAGAGAGAGGTACAGAAATAGGCAGGTAGAGAGAGAGAGAACAGGCACGCCAGAGCCTCCAGCCACTGCAAACGAACTCCAGATGCATGCGCCACCTTGTGTATCTGGCTTACGTTGGTCCTGGAGAATTGAGCCTCAAACCGGGGTCCTTAGGCTTCACAGGCAAGCGCTTAACCACTAAGCCATCTCTCCAGCCCAGAAATAGCAATTTTAATAGTTCATTATATATGTCCCCATTTTTTCTGTACATATATTATTGTAGCTATAGTACTGCAAAGCCCAAGTCAAATCATACTATATTGCTATTTTGTGGCTTTCTGTTCTTAAAGTTTATGTTTAATTATACAAGTAAGTCACCAATACATTCACCTTGTTTGCGAAAAACAAACAAAAAACAAAGAAAAAAATCACATTACAGGTAAAGCCCAAGTGTTTATCTCTGGCCTCTAAACCCATGATTATCCCTTAGAAACAACTACTACCATGTTGATGTGATCTTTCTAGAACCTTCTGTGTGCATGTGTACACATGTGTACATGCATATGTTCATATACATGCACCTGGAAAGAGCATGTAATGTTTTACAAAGTGTTTGGCCATATTTAATGTACAAGAGTTCCATACTTTAGTTTTCTGATACTCTGTTTTGGCTTTTGCATCCCTAAGTGCAGAAACTCCTTCCTTATCACGTAGGAACATAGAGAAGTGTCTCACGAAGGAGGCACATTTAGACCAGATACACGAGGATGCCTGAAGTACGTGACTGTCTCAGGGAATGTGGCAGGCTGGTTATGACAGGGGCTCAGGAACTGGGCCTTACCAGACAATGCCACTTTTCTGGTAGTGACAAGGCTATTCTGTGCCTGTTGAGTGAAAGGCACAGGCCTGTCTAGTGATTCATGACACATTGATGGCCATGGCCTGTCACAGTAGTCAATCATGGGAGACTCTTGTTCCCAAGCCCATGTTATTGGCTGGAACAGAGCTGCCTACCCCTCCTCCACTTACCTTTCACCTTTAGGACATGCCTGGATACTCCCCGAGAGTGTGGTCCCACTGCTCTTTCCACTCCTGCCTGTATACTACCGACCCCAGAAATGCCTATGGAGCCACACAGCACCAGGCCACCTGCTCTCCTCAGACCGGAGCTCAGCTTCCATCAAGGCATCTTGTTCATGATGGCTCCAGCCTCTCACACTAGGTTGTCTGTAGTACAGAAGCCCAAGAGCTTTTACTGAAGCCCCTGATTTGTGGTGGATGTAAATACTTCTCCCTGCACAATATGCCCCACATCTGTGTAGTTTTGCGGTGTAAACAAGCCTTCCCTCGCATGCTTCCCCTTCACGGAAAGACCCAGCCATCTGTCCCCACTGAAGCTTTCTGTGGAGCAGGCCCATGTCTCTGTGGCCCCTCAACTTTCCTCAGAAGTGTCCAACTCTTTCCTCCAGCTACACTCAGGAGTTCCTAGGCTGTGGCTACCTTCGTCTTTCCTCAGGATAACATTCCCATACAATGTGTAGGAATGGCGTAAGCTACTGGGGCCTCCCCAGTCTGACAGGCTTAACTGACTGATCAGAACTTCTCAGGAGAATTGTGTTTCTAGGAAAATGAGCAAGACATCTAGTTCCTTCAAGACATTACAATTCATGTTTTAAATGGTGGCCCTTTGTTTGGTATTACATCTGTTCATGATCATCTCCCTTTGGAACAACCTGGCTCCTCTCCCTGAGAAGCCTGCATTAGGAAAGCCAGTGTTTTATCTCTGTACTCTGGACCCAGGCTTTTCCTCTGAAGCTCCTCCCAGAGCTCTGAGATTTGCCTCAGGATGAAAGGAATCCAGGCATCCTTACTGAAGTTTCTCTTTAAAAGCTCCTACTTGATAATGCCTGTCAGTGACACCTGCCACTATCATCAAAGCTACTCTGGCTTTTAACACAGGATTGCTCACTTAAGAATCCCTAATTTCTTTGGGTCCACACAGCTCTAGCTGAGACTGTCTTTAACAGCACAGCCTGTCCCATCTAAGTGACATTCCTGGGCATGGCCAGATCACCCAAATCCATTCAACTGATAGGGTTATGTCTTTCCAGCCCACCCTTCCCACAGTTCTTCAACACACGCCAACACCTCAGGGATTTCTAGTGAAATTCACCTATCCTTCCCAGAGAAACTTCCCTGTGCAATCTGAAATGGAAACAAAACACGTAGCTACCATCACAGAGGGGGTATGTAGAAAATGTTATCTTCGAGGCCATTGTTGTTGTTTTATGTTTTATTTATGTTGTCATCACGTATGATAAGAGCATCTAGCTCTGGGGAGAATTCATTCAGTCTCCACTGTGCCTCCTGAGAGTTTCTGCTGTGGAAACGGTCCATCCCAGTCTACTGCCAAGTCCCCATGTACCAATTACTGCCACAAAGAATGTTCTTCATCCTGTGCGCCTAATTAGACAAAGGCTTTTCTCTGTGGTACATGCTCAGTCAATCCTTCAGGAGGCTCTGCCTGTTGGACGGGCCTCATGGATTCCCACGAAGGTGCTGTGAGTCCAACCCGCATGTTCTGGTGGGGGTGGTTTTCCTGCTCTTTGAAAGGGCTTGCTTGTCTGACAGTCACACATTCCTTCAAGCCCAGCTAGCTCCTCTGAACAGCTCCCATCCTTGCTACAGACTTGGAGTATTCCCTCCACATTTCTTCCTCAAGGTTCTAACCTTGCAGAGTTGGGAAGACCCCACTCAAAGCCTCACATCATTGCTTCTTGTGTTTGTGACTTTGACCGTTGTTAAAGGAGATGAGCAAAATGAAGGCACCTAGACCAACGCTGGCCCTGAGTAACAGTTCAGTGTATCAAGATGTCCCATGGAAATATTAATAATGGATATTAAACATCGGTGTAGTTCTTCCTGTGTGCCAGTACCATGCAAAAGGTTATTATTCTACTCATAACAACTATTATAATTATTATAACATACAAGATATTATAATGTATATTATATATGATGTATGTAATTTAAGTAACATATCATATATATATATATATATATATATATATATATATATATATATATTACTATAATATATTATTATTATGATAAGAAAATGGAGGCAGTGAGAAGTTGAAGAACTTACCTAAACCCAACAACCAGTCAAGTCCACCTATTTCCAGCCCTGGTGACTTGTCATTACAATAACACTCTGGCACTCCTGTATTCTGCCTGCACAGAGCATAAAGTGACTTTGTCTCCTAATCCTTTCCAGCCTATGAACTTCAAGAGTGCCCAGACCCAGAACCCTTTGCCCATGGCATCGTGAGGGGAGCTGGCTATAATGTTGGACAATCTGTGACCTTCGAATGCCTCCCAGGATATCAACTGGCTGGCCATCCTGTCCTCACATGTCAACATGGCACCAACAGGAACTGGGATCACCCCCTGCCCAGGTGTGAAGGTATGTTCCTCCCTTGGCCCGGCTGGTCCTCCTGAGGTGACCAGAGAGAAAAAGGCAGAGCAGCCTCCTGGTCCATGGAATTGCAGACGCTGGAGGTCCAGGAAAACTTGCTCACCCTATTTCCAGGTGCGTGTGACCCAGCCTAGCCAGGGAAAGGGTCCACATAAGAGAACTCTGGGAAAACACCAGGAAGGACCTTGTTGTAGTCAGTTCCAACTGTGTTGGGATGAACTTCCATACAGACACAGTTTAGGGGAGGGAGGGATTCATTTCAAGCTTACAGATCCAGGGGAAGTTCCATCAGTGGTGGAAGAAGCTGGCTCCCACTCATGAATCCAAGGAGAGAGAGATTTAAAAAAAAAAAAAATACCAGCAGCCAGCAAACACCAAAAGCAGCAACTATGAACTCCACCCCCACCCCCGAGCTCAGACTGCTTTCTGCACCTTTACACTGGAATCAGATCTGCCCCCAAACACACCTTTGGGCTGGACCCCACGATCTGCCCCCAATGACACCTCCTCCAGCCAGATGGCTTGAGACTCAATTTATAAGCTTAATAAAACACCTGAGTCTACGAGGGTCATACATTCACATTCAAACCACCACAGACCTCACGACAATGCGGTCTACAGCCAAGGAAGTGACATACACAGCTGAGCCAATCATCTCATGGAACTGGAAGGGCCACTCCAAAACCAGGATGAAAATAAGTGAAAGGCGAGGCGGTGTGGCCTTCTCTCCCCTCCTGGGCACTTCGATTCCACTTGTATTCCTTTCTTACTGTCCTGGAGGTGATGCTAGAATTTGTCTTGAGGTGGGGAGGCTTGGCCGGGGCAGTAACCCAGGAAGGGGCCTGAGCTCTGGGAACAGCTCCATCCCTGCATCATGTCACCTCTGAGCTTCAGTTTCTTCCTCAGCAAAATGGGACCTTTCCTGAGAGCTGGAGGATTTCATTGATGGCTCTCCTGGAGACTGAATGCACAATACCCTCCATAAAGGGACCTTGTTATAGCACCGAGCTGTTCAGGAGTTGGAATATAAAACCATTAGCCTCAGCTATGTTTTCTTAGATTTCTAGAACTACCTTGTTCATGGTTGTTCATTCTGGCCTTGGCAGACTGATCACATGCCGAGAACAAACTTCATAGTGGGCTTCAGTCTCTTGATTCCCTGCTGGCTCTTTGTCTTTGGATGGCATGGTGGGGAAAGACCCATTCTGTGAGTCAGCTGTCTGAGTCAGACACCCACCCCTCCCTCTACTGGGAAGGCTTCTTCCTTGGTCTCTTCAGCACCACATCCCTTCTTCACAAACCTCCTGTTTGCCTGGGCAAGCTTTTGAGGTCAGCTCTTCTTTGTCCCTTAAAGACTGCTTTTGGGAGTTTTATTCTGGACTGATTTCTAGTTCCTCCACTCTTATGTCACCAAATGCCATCTTTATCTGCACTCTTCATCTCCTTGCTGAGAGCCACGCCTGTATATCCAGTTGCTTGTCATCTGTCTGCACTCATTTCTAAATTTCAGCATATTCAAAATTGAGCTCACCATTGTGGCCATTAAGCTGAGATCACCACGTACTCACAGGCACATGATTCCTCTGGCCACTCTGCTGGCTGTTACCTCGGGCTCCCTTCCTTCCGCTTGCCTTCCGTATTCACCAGGCCGAATCCAGATCCTCCCACACCCTCAACACACTTCACCTCTACACCTCTGTCTCTCCATTGCTTCTGGCTTCATCCAGTCCAGAGCATCAACAGATCTCCTCACTGGCCTCGTCTCACTCTTCCCAGAGCTACCTCACACACAGCCTAGCCCTCTTTGGTGCATTCTTCACTACACAGGTAGAGTGAGCCTTCCAGACCACTCTGACACCCCCTGCTCAGAAGCCGGCAAGGCATCCATTCCTGACACCCTTTGGGTAAACTTCAGATCCCTAGTTTGTCAAGGCCCGGTACCTGTTTGCCTCTCTTTTGTTGGATGTAATGTTCCTTCCTCCTATCACATTCCTCTGCTCTGCCTTGCCTCACCTACCTCAACCTGCTCATCCCTCAGGCCCGAGTCTAGGGGAGCCATTCTCTGGTTGCATCAGTCCAGATGAGGGGCTCCCACAGATCTCTCCATGGGTCTCCATGGTGATGACACGTGGTAGATGGCCTTGGCTGTGTCCCAGTGGATTGTGGGTAGCATGAGACAGAACTTGAGAAGACTGCTCCCCAGTGTCTCCAAGGCCTCACCTGGCACTGGGTGGCAATTCACCATCTCTGAAGCGATGCTGTGTCCCTGGGTACCACCTTCAAGCTTCGTGTCCATTCATGGGAACCCCGTCCTCTGTCTGGAGGCAGCAGGGATTCTTTTTCCTCAGTCTGATCTGTCCCCCATCCAGGTAACTGTCTGATGCCCCCTCTCTGCCCCACACGCTCATTATTCTGGTCCAGCATGGGGCAGGGGGGTTGCCCAGCATCACCATTTACTTTCCAGCCTGGTGGCTGACTCCAAATGCCTCAGAGGCTTCAAGCCTCTTCATCCCCTGCCTAAAGGCCAGATCAGAGTGAAGGTAAAATTGGTGCAGCCCTTGAGAAAAAGGAAGAAGAGAGTTAATAGCATCTATGCAGTGGAAGCCTCTTCTGTGGGCAAGATGCTGAAGTGGACATTGGATTGATTGACAGATGGATTGTAGTGCTGGCGATAGATACAGTGCCTCATGCATGCAAGGCAAGCTCTCTACCACTGAGCCAGAACCCCAGCCATGGACTGAATATTTTACATGCATCATTTCCCCTAATTTCCCCCGCAGTCCCATGAGGAGTATCCTTCAACTATTTTAGAAGTGATGAAACACACTCAGAGAGACTAAACCACTTTTTGGTCACCCGGCCAATAAATGATTTAGCTGTAATTTCAACTGAACCCTAGCTCAGAGGATCCTCAGTTCTCAGGCATGACCAGAAGGAGCACTCGAGAAAGAGCAAGTCAGAAAAAGAGAGATTGTCATGGCTTCTCAGCCAGTACCTGCAAAAGCACTGCATCACTGAACTAGCATCCATTCCTAGGAAGGGGGCAAGGGGCTCTTTTGTGTCCTTCCTTCTGATCAGGGCTCTTCCATGACAGAGCAGGGCACCCGCAATGACAGTGGAGAGCTGGGGGGTGGTACTGGGGAGCCAAGCCAGGAACAACAACGACCACCCAGTGCCCAGTCTCCTCTCCCCATCCCACCCAACTTCAGGAAGTAGGAATGATATGCTTGGGAGCTATGGTGGGGATCTCCAGAACTTACTTGTCTGTTTGTATCTCCCTCCCTGGCAGTCCCCTGTGGTGGGAACATCACCTCGTCCAATGGCACCGTGTACTCTCCTGGGTATCCCAGCCCATACTCCAGCTCCCAGGACTGTGTCTGGCTGATCACCGTGCCCGTTGGTCATGGTGTCCTTCTCAACCTCAGCCTGCTGCAGACGGAGCCCTCCGGAGACTTCATCACCGTCTGGTACGGCCACTTGACACCTCAACAGCCAATCAGAAAGGGGTATTAGCAGGGCTCCAAGCTGGACTGAGGCTCTGCTTCAGGTCATTGTGATGAGAGGAGTAGGAGGGCAGTGGTCCTAACCTGGGACCTTGTTGGGGCCAGTGAGAGCACCAATGGGTGTAACATGGATACACAGGCCTCCCTCAGGGTCTCCAGAGTTCAAACCAACATTCTGTGCATATCTATCCAAACTTCCCAGTCTGGTGGAAGAGGCTTTGGGCGGAATTGTGAGAAGTCCCTCTGGTCATCTCATGCTGAGCCAAGTACTGTCCAGTAGAACTGTCTACACTGATAGAAATGTTCTGTGCCCGTGCCATCCTGTTGTATGGCAGTCGCCAGACATTTACTCTTGAGGACTTGGATGGGATCGAGTGACCCAGGCAGGAGCTGGCTTTTCAATGTCATTGAATTTCAATGAACTTAAAAGTAAATATCTACAGGTGGCTAGCAGTCACTGAACTGGACAGCTCAGCACTGTTACAGAGTCTTACAGAGTGCAACTTAATTGGATTTTTAAATTAAGATACAAGGGCTGGAGAGATGGCTCAGCAGTTAAGGCATTTGCCTGCAAAGCCTAACGACCTGTGTTCAACTCCCCAGATGCACAGTGGCACATGCATCTGGAGTTCGTTCACAGCAGCTGGAGGCCCTGGCACACCCATATTCATTCCCTATCTATCTATCTATCTCTCTGCTTGCAAATAAATAACATTTTTTAAATTAGAATACAAATTATTAGTTGAGAATGGAAGTTTCTTCGACAGTTTTTTTTTTTTTTCTCCCAATAGCTGAATCTTTGAACAAAGATACACAGCAACGTTTAATCCCTTTATTTGGAGATTAGTGCCCTTCTGGGTATCAAGGGAGGGTGGAATTTTTCCCTCCAAAAAATTTCAGGAACCAATCAGTGACTGCGGCAGGACTGTCCCAGGTTCGTTTCCAAAAGTTTCTCAGCCATGGATAAGAGCAGACAGGAGGGACTAGACAAGGTTCTAAGGAAGAAGTCCTTTGGCCAGAAAAGAACATGAGTGTGTCTGTGCTTGAGGGACAAGGTAATGGGGCTGGCCTGGATAGTGAGTCCTGCCCAGTTCTGCTGCCTCAGGCCAAGAGGACCTGTGGTAAGATGAGCATCTTATCACATGGCATTTGCATTGCCCCAGGAGCTCGGGGTGGGGATGGGGTAGGAGATGGGGGACTCAGGACACTGGACTGGTTAAAGTTCACATGAGTAAGGGTTCCATTGTCCTGTCCCTACTCTTGGGAGACCTCACAGGAAGGGATTGGAAGGAGGTACCTGTAACACTGAGAAAAAAAGGATGGGAGCCCAGAAGGGTCACAGCGAACCACTTCAGGTCTCTCTCATAGCCACTGAGGGCAACAGGGACTGCAGGACCCTGAGATGACTGGCGACCTACCAGAACCTTCTTTCCTGTGCAGGGATGGGCCACTGCAGACATCTCTTCAGCTTGGCGTCTTCACCCGAAGCTTGGCTAAGAAAACAATGTACAGCTCCACCAACCAGGTCCTGCTCAAGTTCCACCGGGATGTGGCCACAGGCGGGATCTTCGCCATCACCTTCTCTGGTCAGTCTGGAAGCTTGGGCTAGTGGGGAATCCAGGGCTTTGAAGTTTTGGAGTCAAGGTTTGCCATTCACTAGTTGTGTGACTTTGAGTGAGCCTATGGGAGCCAGGGCTCCGTGGATACAAATTGCCCTCCTCACAGTTCTGGGGCTCAGAGGCACAGGAGGCTGGTCCTATACAAAACCCAGGCTTTCCCTAGTCCACTCATTCATACCAGCTCACAGCTAATCTCCCATTTTCCTACATCCCAGCTTTTCTCTTGGTGCCTTCTAGAGGCCAGTCCTTCTCCACAGGGCTCTGGGTCTCTGCTGACTGCTTAACCAGCACCATATTTCTGTGCCCATGGAAAGACAGTGGCTCAGCCAGGGTGAGTGTGAATGACTGATCAGTCTGCCCTCACCGGCAGCCTGCCCTCCTCTAAGAACTCTAGAGTTTGTTGCGGTGTCCTTGAATGTTTTCTCCTGTTTGTTAGAGCAGACACTTGGATAGAAGGATCGTAGAACATTCTCTGTGGGCACGTGGGCACTGTGGAATGATAGCCATGTTTCTAATTCTCTGAGCACTGCATATATTTGAACTGGAAATCAGGGAAGCTAGGTTTTATTCCTAACTCAACCACAGGTCATGTTTGTGTGACCCTTCCAAACTAGAGACCCCCGTCTCTTCACCTATACAATGAAGGGTTGGGGTTTGTGACTTCTATGATTTCTAAGAAGTATGAGGTAGATATTATTATCATCCCCATTTTACAAACGTGTGAATGGGGGTGGGACAGGGGAAGCTCTCATGACCGGCCCGGAATGTGTAGCCAGAAACAGGGACGGTACCCAGTGTTCCATTCTGTAGCGTGTACTGTGTAGTGTGAGTGCAGCAGGGCGAGTGTGTTTATGGAAAAGCACATTCAACCGTGAGCCTGTAAAAGACATAGTGACAAGACACTGAACCTGAGGGAAACAATAACATAAAGATCACAGGCAGTCTGGGCCTGGTGGTGCATGCTTATAATCGCAGCTACTCTGGAAGCTGAGACAGGAGGATCTCAAGCTCAAGGCATGCCTGGGCTACAGAATGAGTTCAAGGCCAGCCTGGACAACTTTCCTGAGACCCTGTCTCAAAATAAAAATTAAACAAGAGGTCAGGGGATGTAGTTTAGTGGTAGAGCACTTGCCTAGTATGTGCAAGGCCCTGGGTTTGATCCCCAGCAGCACACACATATGCATGCATGCATAAAAAAAAAAAAAAGCCACAAGCATGTTAAGCTGCTACTCTCAAGAGCTATGGCCCAGAGTGAATGACAGTGACAAGACTGGGCTCTCCTTTGGCCTCAGTCACCACGCCCTTTCCATTGGGCACCTCAGTGGGACCCAGGCTTTGACGCAATTTCATTTTGACTCTGTGTGACTTTCCTCCAGAGTGACAAGGTATAGGTTCCAAAGGTAAAACCCTTGACTGGGTTCAAATCTTGGCTCTACCCTCTGTGACACGTGTGACCTTGGGTCTCATCACCTTTCTGGGATTACATGATGTCTGACTTCATTGTCTACAAAGCAGGAATCATAGAAGTGCCTGACCACATGGGGCTAAATCGAACAAGGCATGGCCGTGTGCTCAGCTCCCGGCAAAGGACCAAGGGACCAAGTAAACAGCAGCTTCACCAGCCATCCCCATAGATAAGGATGGCCCCGTGCGACATCACTGCAGTGCTGGGTCACCTCTGTGGTTCCTGTACCTTAGGCCAAGAGCAGGTAAAGGAGGCTCAGCATAGCCCACACCAGCTTCCTTCCTGGGTTCTCTGACTCTAGTGAGCATGCTTGCTTCAGGCTGCAGCCTGGTCCCTCTGCCTATCAGAAGACACTCGAGGCCCACTGCCCTTGCTATGGCCTGAATGTTTATACGGCCCTAAAATTCACATACTGAAATATTCACAGTAGGAGGAGGTAGAGCCTTTGAGAAGTGATTAGCTCCCAAGGTAGAGTTTGTGTGAATGGGATCAGTGCATGAGGGAGCCTGTTGTCCCTCCCACCGTGTCACACGGTGAAAAGCTATGAAACAGAAAGGAGACCTTCACACCTTAAGGGGCACCACATGTGCCAACACCTTGACCCTGGACTTCGCAACCTCCGGAATGGAGAGAAGTACATGTCTATGGTTTAGATGCTACCCAGCCTGTGGTTATTTGTTACAACTGCCCATACAGACTAAGGCGGCGCTTAAGTGCCAGCTCAGTCCTCAGTGCAAGGCCTCACTGACCAGAGGAGCAGGCATGGACCGGGAGCAAGAGAGAAGCTACTGCTGGGTCCAGAGCAGTGCACTCAAGTGGGAGAGGCCCCAAGAGGGCTGAGAGAGCAGCAGAGGCCCATCCCATGCCTCAGGGAACTTTAGACAAGCTGCAGACTGTCTAATGTGTACACGGAGCATGCAGAACATGCACGTAAAACTTTCAGGATAATGGAATGGTCACCATGACTGGGAAAGGAAAAGGAGCCTGGTGCCTTCCTCAGCACTTCTCCTCCCCTTCCCTCTCTTGTAACCATGATCCTGGGCTTTGGTCTTAACTATTCTTTTCTTTATAATTTTATTGTATGTCTATTTCTCAAAAACAGATACATTGCTTAATTTTGCAAGTGATTTCCATTACATAGACAGAATCATTGTACAAATACGTGTTTTCTGCTGCTATTACAAAATACCACTGGCTGGGTAAGTGCGTATGGGAAAGAGGATTTTTCAGTCACTTTTTTTGGAGGTTACAAGTCCAGAATTAGGCAGCTCCATTGGCTCCTCCTCAGGGGAGGGTCTTTGGGTAGATGACATCATCAAGGAGTGTGTGTGTGTGTGTGTGTGTGTGTGTGTGTGTACATGCGCACTAGCGCCCACAAGAGATCACTGAGTGAGACAGGAAGCCAGTGAGATTCAGGGGCCAGAATCACTGTTTTGATAACAGCTCAGTCTCACCAGACCTAACTGTGGCCCAGCAAGAACTACATTAATCCCTTCCTAGGGCTGGGATGACCCCTGACCTCCCACTAGCTCCACCTCTTAAAAATTTTACCATCTCTCAGTATTACCACATTGATAGCCAAACTTCCAGCATATAAACCACATCCAAGAATACCAAATATTCTTCTGGGACCTGTTTGTTTTAATTATTATTAACAACATATTTTATGTGGATACATAATGTGTTGGTACACTTTTCCCTCATCCCTGTCCCCATTCTGCTGGGGACCCTCCTCAGTGGGATGGCAGGTATTCTCGATGGGATTATGGGTTTTGTATTGTGGGAGCAGCAGTCAGTTTTGGTGGGGAGGGAATGCCTCTGGGCATGATGTCTCAACCTGTGGCTCTTACAATCTTTCTGTCCCCTCTCCCACCAAATTCCCTGAGCCTTGGTGGGTGAGTTTTAAGTCTAATTCAGTGATGAGCTCTTAGTAGCCTCTGAATCTCTTCTTTGATAGGTGTTGAGTATCCTCAGGGTCTGTCTCCTCCACCCTGGCACTGATTATCTGGTTCAGCATGGAAGCAGAACTCTTGTTCGTCTCCCCAGTTCTCCAATGGAGAGTGAAGTCAACATAGTTTAAATGGGATAAGCATTATTAATTTAGGGAGAATTTGATGTATGTAACCCCTTTTTTAGCCAAAGACTAGTGAGAGCTTGACACTGGAGAACATAATCTCTGTCTCCATAGGATTCTGATCTGGTTCCCAATTCCAAATATAGGTTCCTTTATACTGAGCAGATCTCTTAGCCAATCAGAAAGCTATTGGTTACCCACTGAGGCTATGTGCCACTATTGCACTGGTGTGTACATCATGTCAAGGTGTTTGTTTCTGAGTAGCTTAGACCTCTGCTTGTTCAAACCGTTGTTGGCCACTTTCCCCCAGTGCCTCATGTAGTACTTTCCAGCACTAGACAGGCTGTTTGGGGACTGGCTGTCTTCTGGATTCCCAGCCAGGTCTGTCCATGCTCTGTGTTGGCAGCCTATGGTGTCTTCAGTAACAGAGTCATACCTTTGCCTCAGGCAAGTAATCAGGTGCTTTAACAGAAGCTTGTCTTGTTTTGGGGACCTCATAGGTCTCTCCAATAAATAGCTCATTGTGGATAGCAACCAATTACTGGTACTGGGAGTTACAGGCCAGAGACAGAAAAAAACTTTTAAGTTAGGCTTCATCCCACCCTCTTCAGGGTCCTTCTTTTCAGGTGCTCCCCCCTTACTCCTGTTGAGGGTTTTATCTTTTAGTTTATCTTCTAGGATAAAGGTTTCTATGATACCAGTTCATTTTGGATTTAGTTTTGTGTTTGTATTCCCCCAATCTCCCCTTCCCCTCCACCCAAACCCTTCCGTCCCTATTGTCTGGGCCTATAGTTGTCTATCAGGTATGTCAGCCACTCAAGCTGGTCCAGGTTAGGAACCACAGATGAGTGAGACCATGCGGCATCTATCTTTCTGTGATTGTGTGAGTTTGCTGAGTATGATCTCTTCCATGTCTGTCCATTTTTCTACAAATTTTATTGTATCTTTTTTCTTACTGCTGAGTAGAACTCCATTGTGTACATGTACCACAACTTTGTTATCCACTCATCCAATGATGGACACATGGGTTGATTCCAGTTCTTAACTGTTAGGAATTGAGCAGCTATAAACATGGTTGAGCAAATATCTCTGTAATGAAGCATGGAGCATTTAGGTCTGTTGGCAGCTCTATGTTCATCCTTAGTGATTGTACAAGTGTACATTCCCACCAATGGTGGATGAGGGTTCCTCTTTCCCCACATCCCCGCCAACATTTGTTGTTAGATTTTGTAATGATTGCTATCCTTCCTGGAGTAAAGTGGAATCTCATAGTTGTTTTAATTTGTACTTCCCTAGTGATTAGGGATGTTAAACATTCTCTTAAGTGTATGTTAGTTTGTATTTCTTCCTCTGAGAACTCCCTATTCAATTCTCTGTGCCACTTTTTGGAGTGGGTTGCTTGACTGTGTTATTGTTTAGGTTTTTCATTGTTGTTTTTTAGTTTTTCGAGGTAGGGTCTCACTCTAGCTCAGGCTGACCTGGGATGTAGTCTCAGGGTGGCCTCAAACTCACAGCGATCCTCCTACCTCTGCCTCCCGAGTGCTGGGATTAAAGGCGTGCGCCAGCACGCCTGGTTTATTGGTTACTTTTGAGTTCTTTGTAGATTCTAGGTATTAGACCTCTGTCAGTGGTATAGCTGGTGAAAATTTTCTCCCATTCTGTGAGTAATCACTTGGCTCAGATTATGTTATGTTTGTCTATGCAAAAGCTTTTTAGCTTCATGAGATCCCATTGGTGGGGAGATTGTTTAATTTCCTGGGCTTCTGAGGTTTGGTTTAGGAAGTCTTTCCTCCTATATCATAGAGAGTTTCTCCTATTTTTTTCCAGTAGGAGAAGAGGTTCAGGTCTTATATTGAGGTCATTAATCCATTTGGACTTGATTTTTATGTATAGTGAGAAGAATGGGTCTAGTTTTATTTTTCTACATATGGTTATTCAATTTGTCCAGCACCATTTGTTGAAGAAGCTGTCTTTTCTCCAATCTACTTTATTGGCACCTTTGTCAAAAGTCAAGTTGTTGTAGTTACTTGACCTAAGATACGGGTCTTCAATTCTGTTCCATTGGTCTATATTTCTGTTTTTATACCAGTACTATGCTGCTGTGGCTTTGTAATATAGCTTTAGATCTGATATAGTGATACTTCCAGAAGTATTTCTTTTGCTGTGGATATGTTTGGATATCCAAGGCCTGCTGCTATTCCATATGAATTTTGAGATCATTTTTTCTATCTCTGTGAAAAATGATGCTGGGATTTTTATTGGTATTGCATTAAGTCTTTATATTTTGGTAAAATTGCCATCTTTACAACATTAATTCTACCTATCCATTAGCATGGGAGGTCTTTCCATCTTCTCAAGTCCTCCTTGATTTTTTTCTTGAGTGTTTTTATGTTTTCATTGTATAGGTTTTTCACATGCTTGGTTAGTGTTAGTACAATGTATTTGATTTTTTTGTTGTTGCTGCTATTGAAAATAGAACAGCCTTGCTGATTTCTTTCTCTGTGTATTTGTCCTTTGCATATAGAAAGGCTACTGACTTTTGTGTGTTGATTTTGTATACTGCCTCTTTATTTAAGGAATTAATCACCTTTAAAAGTTCCAAAATGGATTCTTTTTGGCCACCTAAATATAGGATCATGTCATCTGCAAATAGGGATAACTTGACTTCCTCCTCTCGCAGTGGTGAGAGTGGCACCCCTGTCTTGTTCCCAATCTCAATGGGGAACTCCTTGAGATCTTTCCCCATTAAGTATTATTTGGGGCTTTATGTGATTTATATATAGCCATTGTTGTGTTGACATATAAACCCTCCATGCCTACTCTTTCTAGCATTTTGATCATGAGGTGGTGTTGTATTTTGTCAAAGGCCTTCTCTGCATCAATTGAGATGATCATGTGGTTCTTATGGTTAAGTTTATTTATGTGGTATATTACTTGACTGAGTTCCATATGTTAAACCATACCTGCATTCCTGGGATGAAGCATACTTAATCAAGTTGATGATACTTTTGATGTGTTGTTGAATTCAGATTGTGATGATTTTGTTCAGGATCTTTGCATCAAAATTAACCATGGATATATGCTTAAAGTTTTCTTTTCTAGTTTTACTTCTGTCTGGTTTTGGTATTAGGGTGATACTAGCTTCATAAAAGGAGTTGGGGAGGATTCCCTGCTCTCTGATTATGTGAGACAGTTTGAAAAAATTGGTTTCAGTTCTTCATTGAAAGTTTGGTAGAATTTGGTTGAGAAGTCACCTGTTCCTCAACTTTTCTTTTGGGGGAGATTTTTGATTACATTTTCAATCTCCATGGATATGATAGGTTTGTTTATGAGATTAATCTGCTCTGAGTTTAGTTTTGGGATGTGGTATATGGCTAGGAATTCATTCATTTCTTCCAGATTGTCCAATTTTATGGCATAGTGGTTTTGGAAATATGTCCTGATGATTTTTCCAATTGAATTGATGCCTGTTCTGACCTCTATTTTTTCATTTCTGATTTTGTTAATTTGAGAATTCTCTTATTTTCTTGATCAAATTGGCCAGGGGTTTGTCAGTTTTGTTTATTTTTCAAAGAACCAGGTCTTCATTTCATTGATTTAAAAATTGTTTTCTTAGTTTCCTATTCATTAATTTCTGCTTTATCTTGATTATTTTTTTCTGTCTGGAGCTCTTAGTGTTGGATTCTTCTTGTTGTTCCAATGCCTTTGGATGGACAGTTAAGTTATTAATTTGGGATCTCTCTGTATTTGTTATGGAGGCTTTTAGTACTGTGAATTTTCCCTTTAGAACTGCCTTCATCATGTCCCATAAGTTTTGGTAAGTTGTGTTTTCATTATCATTCAATTCTAGGAATTTAAAAATTTCTCTTTTAATTACTTCCACAACCTATTAATTGTTTAAATGCATGTTGCTTAATGTCCAAGATTTAGTGGGATTCCTGATGTGTCTCTTGTTGATGTTTTCTAGCTTTAAAACATTGTGATCTGATATGATACAGGAAGTTATTTCAATTTTAATGAATTTATGGAGGCATGCCTTATGGCCTACCATATGGTCTATTTTGGAGAAGGTTCCATGGGTTGCTGAGAAGAATGTGTATTCTGTAGAGTTGGGGTGGAAAGTTCTGTAGATGTTCATTAGGTCTATATAATCTATGGTGTTGTTGAGCTCTTTCATTTCCCTGTTGATTTTCTGCTTGGATGATCTGTCTATTGATCATAGTGAGGTATTGAAGTCTCCAACTATGATGGTTTGGGTATTTCTGTTTTGTTGTCAAGTAGTTTTTGTTTTATAAAGTCTGGTGCCCCTATTTTTGGTGCATATAGATTTATGATTGTGATGTACTCTTGTTGGATTGTTTCCTTGATGAGTAAGAAGTGGCCTTTTGACCTTCTTGATTACTTTTTTTTAAAGATTTTATTTTTATTTATTTATTAGAGACACAGAGAGGGGGACACAGAGAGGAGTGAGAATGGGCACACTAGAGCCTCTAGCCACTGTAAATGAACTCCAGATGCATGTGCTACTATGGACATCTGGCTTACGTGGGACCTGGAGAATCAAACCTGGGTCCTCAGGATTCACAGGCATGTGCCTTAACTGCTAAGCCATCTCTCCAGCCCTGATTACTTTTTAAAGAAATATTTTATTTATTTATTTAAGAAAGAGAAAGAGGCAGAAAGCAAGATAGAGAGAAACAGAGAAAAGGAGAATGGGCATGCCAGGGCTTCCAGCCACTGCAAACGAACTCCAGATGCATGTACCCCCTTGTGCATCTGGCTTATGTGGGACCTGGAGAATTGAACTGGGATCCTTTGGCCATTGGCAAATGCCTTAACCACTAAGCCATTCCTCCAGCCCCCTTTTGATTACTTTTGAAGTCTATTTTATCAGATAGTAATATAAAAATACCTGCTTTTTTCTTATTTCCATTTGCTTGAAATTTTATTTACTGTCCTTTCACCCTGATGAAGTGTCCATCTTTAATGTTGAAGTGGTTTTCTTAAAGACAGCATATAGAAGGATCCATTTTTCTGGTCTATCATGTTAACTTGTGTCTGTTGATAAGTTAAAACTGTTAATGTTTAAGGGTATAACTGTGAGGTTTGATTTAATCCCTGCATGATGAGATGCTTTATGGGGTTTGGTGTTTTCTTGTGTTTTATACTTTTTTGAGCTTGGTCTAGATTTGGTTATTGTGATTTTCTTCTTGTTGGCTCTTGAGATAGATTGTATGACTCTTCTGTGTGGAGTATTCCCTGAAGTATTCTCTGTAGGTTTGGCTTTGTGTTCATATAGAGTTGACTTTTTCCATTGAAAATTTTCCTCTCACCACCTATTATAAGTTATACTTTCACTGGGTACAGTAGCTGGGCTTGGAAGCCATAGTTTTTCAGACTTTGAAGTGTTCCATTCCAGGCCCTTCTGGCTTTCAGGGTTTCCACTGAGAAATCTGAGGTAATTCTGATGATGAGTTGTTTCTCTCTTGCTGCTTTTAGCACTCTTTCTTTGTTTTCATTGTTAAGAGTTTAAACTATGACGTGCCTTGGAGAGTTTCTTCTTCTTTGGTCCTCTCTGTCTCATGTTCTGTGAGCTTCTTGTATATGGATGGGCCTCTCTTTTGAATGATTGGGAAAATTTTCTTCAATAATTTTGTCGAATATGATCTATGCCTCTGGCCTTGATTTCCTCTCCTTCTGGTATACTCATGATCAGGATGTGTGGTCATTTTAGGGTATCCCACAGTTCCCTCATATTCTATTAGCATGATTTTTTTGAACTTAGGAAAGTTTTTCACCTCCCGATCAATTTCTTCTGTCTTGTCTTTCAGCTCAGAGGTTTTGTCTTCTACATGAGTAACTCTGTTAGGGTTTCTACAGACGTTTTTAAGAGCTTTATTTGATTTTTGTTTTCTGTTGTATTATTTTGCATCATGTTCATCTCTTTTTTGAGTTACAATTTCAGCTCAAGGCCTGATTTTCTTTTTTTCACATTTTTAAAAAATATATTTTATTTATTTATTTGAGAGAGAGAAAGAGAGAAAGAGAGAGTGGGTGCACCAGGGCCTCTAGCCACTGGAAATGATCTCCAGATATATTCACTCCCTTGTGCATCTGGCTTATGTGGGTCCTGGTGAGTCAAATCTGGATCCTTTGGCTTTGCAAACAAACATCTTAACTGCTAAGCCATCTCTCCAGCCCTGAAGTCTGATTTCCTTGATGCTTCCCAGAATTCATTATTGTAATTGATCAAGTCTTCTTTAAGCTTAATCAACTGGTTATTGAGATCTTCCATTTGTTGACTCACCTTTAATTCATTTATATCTCTTTTGAGGGTCCTAAGGTTTTTTCAATTAAATTTAGCCTAGTGTCAAAAGCTGAGGGCTCTAAGAAATGATTCTGCTTAATTTCATTTATATTATTGTTGGTTTTTGATGGCTGTCTTGCAGCTCAGCAATCATTTTGATCAGGGTCACATTGCTTATTGTGTTTTCGTTTTGGAGTTCAATTTCTGCTGATTTCTCTTTGATTTCATTGGAGGCTTCTATTGTGGGAGTAGGCAACCTTGGTGGAGCTCTCTCTTTTCTGCCTTTTTATTTTTTGCATTGTGGTCTATCCATCTTGGGGGAACATTTTATTCTATTGAGGGGGAAGCAAGTACTTTTCCTTATAGGATCTTCACTGGGTGTTCTGTTTTAAAGAATTGGTGTATGATGGGGTTATAGGAGCAGGGGATGGGGAATTGGGGAGCCAGTGGCCATTCATTTAGGAAGGTGGAGTAAGGGGCCTGCTTCCACAGCATTCTCACAGGGTCCAGGCATTTTCAAGCCAACAGCAGAGGAACTGGGACCAGGGAACTGGAAGGTGGAGAAGGAACTGATTTTTATTTTTTATATTTTGCATTTGTGGTATAGATGTGTGCATGTGGACACACCTGTGTATGGCTGTGCATGGAATCCAGCAGTCAATGTTAGGTGCCTTCCTCAATCACTCTCCAACTCTCGACCTTATTCTTTGAATCAACATCTCTCACTGAACCCAGATTCACTGTGCAGCTAGACCAGCTAACCAGTGAGTTCCAGCCATTCCCTGTGCCCACCTTCCAGCATTGAGATTACAAGCAAATGCCACTATGCCTGGAACTGGAACTCACATGGGTGCCTAGGATCTGAACTCGGGTCCTCAGGCTTACATGGTGAGCACTTTACTAACTGAACCACGTCCCCAGCTCTGAGGCCTGATTTTACTTCTTTTACTTAAAAACTTTAAGGACTGGAGAGATAGCTTAGTGGTTAAGGTGCTTGCCTGCAAAGCCAAAGGACTCAGATTCAATTCTCCAGGACCAACATAAGCTGGATGCACAAGGTGGCACATGCATCTGGCGTTCATTTGCAGTGTCTAGAGGCCCTGGCATGCCCATTCTCTCCCTCCCTCTCCCTCTCCCTCTCTCTCTCTCTCTCTCTCTCCATACACACACACACACACACATATATCTTTCTCTCTCTTCCCCCCACAAACAAATAAAATAAAAAGGGTTTTTTTATTTAAGATTTTTAAATTCACGCTGATACAAGTCACTATATACTTAGTTCAGTGCCCCAGACTGAATAGTATTTCATTGTCTATTGCTAATGAGCATTGATTTTTTTTTTTTTTTGGGGGGGAGAGAGACACAGAGAGAGAGGGAAAGGAAGACAGATAGAGATGGGCACGCCAGCAGCCTCTCAGTTGCTGCTAACAAAATCCAGATGTATGCGCCCCCTTGTGATCAGGTGCGGCATTGCACTCCTTTTTGCATCTGGCTAAACGTGGGACCTGGAGAATGGAACCAGCATTCTTAGGCTTAGGAGGCAGACGCCTTAACCACTAAGCCATCTCTCAAGCCCAGCATTGATTTTTATTTCAATGAATATGAACCTTGCTAGGAATATGTACAAGAGGTTCTTTAGGCTAGGGAGATGACTCAGTGGAAAAGTGCTTGCCTCTCAAGCCTCAGTACCTGAGTTCAGTTCCCAGACTCACATGAAGAGCTAGAAGTGGTGGTGGACATCTGTCATTCCAACATGCTGATGCAGACTGCCAGGTGGGAGGAGGAGATGGGAATTTCCCAGAAGCAGGAGCCGAGCACCACCAATGTCAGCAATAACAAGTGAGTGCATGTGTGTGTGTGAGAGAGAAAAACACACAGAGTTAGAGAGAAACACACACACACACAGAGGGAGAGAGAGAACCTACTTCAAAACAAGGACCAACACCTGAAAGTTGTTCCTGGACCACACATACACCATGGCACATGCATGCCCACATTCACACACAAGCATGCACACACAAAAAATTGAGGTACATGCCCATCAGACATGTAAGGTTGTAAGTGTTTTCATATTTAAGGTCACTAAGAATGTAAATTTTATCTTACAAAGTGATTATCACAGTTTATACTCTTCCCAGACAGTAAGGAAGAGCTCCCCTTGCCCTCCTGTACACTGAGTTTTATCAGCCTTTTACATTGTCCCCAATTTGGAACATTCATGAGATGAGCATGTCCCTTTTATGCTAATAATGAGCTTCTTGTCATATCTCCATTGACTATTCATGCTCCCTGCTCTGTAAAATACCGACGTCCCAGACAGCTTTTTCCTCCAAGGAGAGAGACAGCAGACAAGTGGAGCCAGGGACAAAAGCAAGTAAGAGGCAAAGAGAGCAGTCAGAATGCTGGAGGGTTCTACCTCCTTGGAGTCACCGTAGAAAACCCATCCAAGTGGTGGCACTTGAAACTGGGACTTCAGAGGAAGCATGGGGAGATGAAGGGTGTGAGAGAAAGGGTTTGTCTTTCTATAGCCCAGCATTAGTCTTTCTTTTCACAGAAGCATCAATAAACAGAAAAAGAAAAATTACCTCAGGGAAACTAATGAAAGATTCTGTGATATATTTGAAAAGGGAGAAAATAAGATCTGAGTCTCAGAGAAACATGTCCTTGAAGCAGTGTATAGTTTAGGAAACAGAAGCAAAGCTTTGAGAACACAACTATTTCCAGTATAAGAGTATAGGTAAATATGGGCTCCAGAGCAAAGGTGAGACATTAATACAGCAGACAGAGGTGAAACCGATGAAAAAAATAATAAAGGTGGGGAACTCGCATCTCTTCCCTCCCCTCCATGAACAATTGAGCCTTAACACCCAGCCAGGAGGTAGGATAAGGGAGACAAGGCACCCATCTACACCTGTCAGGATGAGAGAAAATAGGGACCACTTCAGCCTAGGTCAGGGTGGCAGAGGGAAGAGAGCCACACTGAAGGGCTGCCTGGAATGGGCAGTTGTCACCACTGGTGAGGGATGAGTGGGCATCTGTTCTGTATGAAGCTCAGAGAGAGGAGCGTCCATGTGGAGGATGGGTCAGAGAGTGAAGTCGGAGCCCGTGTGGGACAAAGGAGGCAAGGCAGAAGTGAAATGTGAACTTGGTTGCACACAGTGACTGATAAAGCAAGTTAATATGTGGAGGGCAATAGAAGGTGGGCTGTTCAGACTAGTGGAAGCCTGCCTTAGGAGTATAGAAAGAGGGGATGGGGGTCTGGAGAGATGACTTAGCAGTTAAGCGCTTGCCTGTGAAGCCTAAGGACCCAGGTTCAAGGCTCGATTCCCCAGGACCCACGTAAGCCAGATGCACAAGGTGGCGCATGCATCTGGATATCATTTGCAGTGGCTGGAGGCCCTGGCACGCTCCTTCTCTATCTATCTATCTGCCTCTTTCTCTCTGTGTCTGTCACTCTCAAATAAATAAACAAAAAAAAGAAAAAAGAAATAGGGGATGGGAAATGGCTCAGTAGGTAACGTGAGGATATAAGTTCTGATCTCAAGAACCTGTGTAAATGCTGAGAAGGCATGGTGGTCCGTCTGTAATCCCAGCACTCAGGAGACAGAGACAGGGCATGCCAGGGGAAGCAAACTGGCTGGCTAGATTGGCCAAATTGGTAAGCTGTGGGTTCAGTGAGGGACCCTGTCTTAATAAGTAAAGAATGTTGAGTTGTGGTCTCCACATGCAAGTGCACATATTCTAACTTCATTCACACCCAAACACATACATGCACATACCACACATATATATACAAAAAGGAAAAATTATAGAAATGACAAAAATTAGAATGTACCTTGTGATGTTAGACTGTAATTGGATATATAGCTGTGAGCTCATGGTTTTCAGTGTAAAAGGGTGTGTGTGTGTGTGTTTTGCAGGTCTGAGAGTGTGTACTTGCATGCATATATTCCTCGGCTCTTCCCTATAAGAGGCTTTGGAGCAGTGTCTCCCCAATAGCAATGAACACAACCTGCTTCAGGTCTTGGCTTCTACCAGATGGACCAGAGTTCCTTAAAGAAATGGCCAATCCCAAGGCCAGGGCCGAGGAAGTCCAAGGCCAAGCCAGATCATTTTAGAACAGAAATAAGGAAATACCCAAGGAATGATGAAGACATACAAAAAGGCCATAGAAAGTGACTTGAAGGGACCCCTGCTGGTTATGCTGGAGATAACCAAAATGAATAACATCCGTCATAGTAACGCACAGGAAGCTGTCCAACAAAACAGGGCACTGTATATCCTCCTGCCTATCAGTGAATGATGGACAGCCTTATGATAATGGGAGATTGGCACAGACGTAAACTACCTCCTCCACTATAACGACATAGGAAAATGATTCCTTTCGAGTGGAGAAGCCTGGAGCCTGGTGATGGGTACAACTGGTGAGAGGGTGCAGTGAGATGAACTCCTCCTCACTTCATTGATGTGCCATAAAGGCACAACCTGAACCTCCCTCACAGGAACACAGAACTGTCCAAAGTGTCAAAGACAGGAGATGGCTCTGGATAAAATGTTTACTGCATAAGTCTGAGGACCAGAATTCAGATCCCCAGCACACTTCAAATGCCAGGTAGGCATGACAACCACCCGCCTGTGACTACAGCACCCAGGAGATAGACGGAGGATACTCAGGGCAAGCTCAGCTAGCTAGACTAACCAAATTGGTGAGCTGTGAGTTCAAGTGAGAGACTGCACCTCCGTTAATAAAGTGGACAGTGATCAAAAAGACTTATGATGTTCACCTCTAACCTCCACATGCACACACACACATGTAGCCACGTGCATCGGAACATGCATATGTACACACACCCAAAAAAGTCTGAAAAACTGTGAAAGTCAAGGAAATTGATCCATACTACTAAGAGTCATGACAACATGATTGTCGGCCAGACCCTTCTGCAGCTTGGGACTTTATCAGTTCAAGCTGGAAAATTTCTTTTTCCCGCAATGCTGAGGATAGAACCCAGTTGGTCATGCATATTAGAAAAGCACTCTGTTACTGATACTGAACCACATTCCCTGCCCTGGAGAACTTGCCTGGACTGTGAAGAATAGAGAACAGCAATGTATCTGTTCATTTCTGGACGTTGATAGCTATCTTGTGTTTACTTGGAGAATGTGCTTATTGCAGAAATAAACACTAAAATACCCAGTGGTTATGAGGCTTTGTGTTTTTAACTTGATTTCAAATCATGCATGGGGAAAAATCTGATTTTATGCTATGATTCCAGCTTTTCTAATACCTTTGTGACTGTTTCAAACTGAAACGGGTATTTGCAAGGAGAGCTGGATAGTATGAAACAAGCCTGAAAAGAAATTAGCACAGTCACCATTTCAATTGTGTGCTGGACAGGACTGGGAGGAAATGATGAACAGGCGAGCTGGTGAAAAGAGCCAACATGCACTAGAAAAAATGTGGAAAATAATAACCAAGTGAAGGGAAGAGGAATCGAGCTTTTCTGAGATGAAGGGCAGCCTGCCTCTTTGTGTGCATGTGTGTGCACGCGCACATGCGTGTGTGCGTGGAGAGAGACAAACAGACACACACAGAGAGACTCAAAGGCCTGACTGTACCTAAAGAAAACAAAAGGAAAGAAAAGGCCTAGCAATGCTTCCATAGGCTGGATGGTAGAGAAATGTAGTAGAATCCAGGCTGAGAAAGTTTTTCCTTCCTTGCTTCCTTTCTTCCTTCCTTCTTTCTTTTTTTTTTCTTTCTCTCCTTTCTAAAATTTATTTATTTATTTATTTGACAGAGAGAGGTGGAGGGAGAGAAGGGAGAGGGAGAAAAAGAGACAGATAGTGAGAGAGAATAGGTGCACCAGGGCCTCCTGCCACTGCAAATGAAATCCAGCCATATGTGCCATTTTATGCATCTGGTTTTATGTGGGTACTGGGGATTCAAACCCAGGTCCTTAGGTTTTGTAGGCAAGCACCTTAACTGCTGAGCCATCTTTCCAGCCCCTTTCTTTTGTTCCTTTTTTTTTTTTTTTTTTTTTGTCTTTTTTGGCTTGTGCATGTATGTAGTCGGTGTGGATGTGGTGTGGTTGGTGTCTGTGTGTGATATATGCACATGTATGTCTATAGAGGCCAGAAGAGAATGTCAGGTGTTTGCCCCCCATTGTTCACCTGCTTGATTTTCCTAGAGACAGGCTTTCTTCACTGATTTCAATGCTTATCGTGTGTGTGTGTGTGTGTGTGTGTGTGTGTGTGTGTGTGTAAGAAAGAGAGAGAGAGAGACAGAAAGAGAGAGAAAGACGGTGAGGAGGGAATGCCACAGCAATTCTCTGGTCTCTGCTCCCCACAGTACAAGGTTCAAAACCTGCGTGGCCACACCCAGCTGTTTTGTGGGTTCTGGGAAATCAAACTCAGCAGTCTCAGGCCCCCTCTGGCCCTCGTGCTTGAGCAGGAAGCACTCTTAACCACTGAGCCATCGCTCCAGCCCACCAAAGTTACTTTCAAAGGAACCAAGTCATGCAATTCTCAGACTACTTTTTGGCATTAGATGATTAAAAAAATATATAGAAGGGGCTGGAGAGATGGCTTAGCGGTTAAGGTGCCTGCCTTCTAAGCCTAAGAACCCTGGTTCCAATCTCCAGCAGTTCCAATTTCCAGGTCCCACGTTTAGCCAGATGCAAAGGGGCACAACGCCACACTTGACCACAAGGGGGGCACACATCTGGATTTCGTTTGCAGCAGCTGAGAGGCTGCTGGCGGGCCCATCTCTATCTGTCTTCCTCTCCCTCTCTCTCTGTCTCTCTCTGTGTCTCTCTCCTTCCACCCCAAAAAATAGAGGAGGTATTTCCATCAAGGTGTAGCACTGGATGGGATTGGGGGGGGGGAGTTTTTCATGTGCTAAGGGATGAGGCTGTCACTTGCAAGGATTCGGAGGCTTAAAGAAAGTGTCAGCCTTCTGGGATGATCCAAAAGGCAACATAGTGCCGAGAAGAAGGGATGGAGGAGTGCCCAGCACTGAAACACCTCTGTCACACCCTCCAAGGCTCAGGGATCATTGCGGAAGAGGGGGCGGATAGAATGGAAGAGCCAAAGAAGGGTATGACTCCTTACAATGCAACTGCCCAGACAGAAATTGGCCTTGATATCCATGACCTTGCTGTGCCTAGCAATACATCCACAAGACCCTCATAATAGAAGTAAAAGATGATGACATCAAATTAAAAAAGAGACTAATGGAGAGAGGGAGGGGATATATGATGGAGAGTGGAGTTCTTAAGGGGAATGGGGGGAGGGGAGGGAAATACTATGCACCTTTTGTATGTAAGTATATTTTGTTGTCAATAAAAAAAAAAAAAAGAAAGTGTCAGCCTTGTCTCTATTTGAACTGTCACTCAAGGACAAAGATCACCCAAACAGAGGTGAACCAAGAACTTAAAGAAGGCATATACAAGAAAAGCAACAAATGGGAAGCCTGTCAAACAGATGTGTGTGTCCAAATAATTGTTGGAAATATATATCAATGTGAACATACCAGTAATTCACAAAAATGTTAATGAATAATGAGTTTATGTTATGAGTGCCCAAGTAGGTAGAAGAGGGCCAGAAGGATGCCAGTGGAGTCAGTAGATGTTATTCACCTGATGACCTTGATCAACTAGAGAAATAAGGGCTACGTGTATAAACCTTCATCACTAACAAATTTTAAATACAGCATGGCACTTCTACATTACTAAAAGAAATGGAACAAGTAAAATGTAATCCCGAGGTAAAAAGTAGGAAGCTATTAAGGAACAAAGATAGAGGAAACACAATACAAGATAAAGCAGGAGAGTAAAGTGAATGATTATGGAAAATGCAAGTTTACTGAAGTCTAGTTCTCTAATTAAAAATGCCTGTCCAGCTGGAGAGATAGCTTAGCAGTTAAGGCACTCACCTGCAAAGTGTAAGAACTCCAGGTCCCACATAGCCAGGCGCACAGTGACACAAGTGTGCAATGTCACGCAATGCACACAAAGGGGCGCGTGCCTCTGGAGTTTGTTCACAGAAGGCTGAAGGTCCTGGCATGCCTATTCTTTCTCTCTCTCTCCCTCTCTCAATAAAAATAAAAACAACTGGGCTGGAGGGTTGGCTTAGCAGTTAAGTAGTTTGCCTGCAAAGCCAATGGACCCAGTTTCGATGCCCCAGGACCCACATTAGCCAGATGCACAAGGGGGAACATGCATTTGGAATTTGTTTGCAATGGCTGCTGGAGGCCCTGATGCACTTATTCTCTCTCGCTCTCTCTCTCTCTCTCTCCCCCTGTCAAATAAGTAAATAAATAAAAATATTAAAACATAAATAAATAATAAAAATACCTTTAGATTTAACTAATATTCAATTCTTTGTCCTTTTTTTAACTATCTGTATAGCAGCTACTAAGACAGAGTGACAGTTTTAAAATAGAAAGGTTGGGGGCTGGGGAGATGGCTTAGCGGTTAAGGCGCCTGCCTGCTAAGCCTAAAGAACCCAGTTCCAATCTCCAGGTCCCACATTTAGCCAGATGCAAAGTGACGCAAGGGCGCAATGCCGCACTTGCCCACAAGGGGGCGCACACATCTGGATTTCGTTCACAGCAGCTGAGAGACTGCTGGCGCGCCCATTCTCTGTCTCCTTCTCCCTCTCTGTCCTCTCTATGTCTCTCTCCAAAAATAAATAAATAAAATAAAATAAAATAAAATAACTTTTAAAAAAATAGAAAGGTTGGGCTGGAGAGATGGCTTAGCAGTTAAGGCGCCTACCTGCTAAGCCTAAGAACCCGGTTCCAATCTCCAGGTCCCATGGTTAGCCAGATGCAGTGACGCAAGGGCGCAATGCCACACTTGACCACAAGGGGGCATGCATCTGATTTCTTTCGCAGCAGCTGAGAGGCTGCTGGCATGACCATCTATCTGTCTGTAGCACTGGATGGGATTGGGCCGGGGGAGTTTTTCATGTGCTAAGGGATGAGGCTGTCAGTTGCAAGGATTCGGAGGCTTAAAGAAAGTGCCAGCCTTGTCTCTATTTGAACTGTCACTCAAGGACAAAGATCACCCAAACAGAGGTGAACCAAGAACTTAAAGAAGGCATATACAAGAAAAGCAACAAATGGGAAGCACTGGTGCCTGTCAAACAGAGGTGTGTGTCCAAATAATTGTTGGAAATATATATATATATATATATACATGTGAACATACCAGTAATTCACAAAAATGTTAATGAATAATGAGTTTATGTTATGAGTGCCCAAGTAGGTAGAAGAGGGCCAGAAGGATGCCAGTGGAGTCAGTAGATGTTATTCACCTGATGACCTTGATCAACTAGAGAAATAAGGGCTACGTGTATAAACCTTCATCACTAACAAATTTTAAATACAGATGGCTCTTCTACATTACTAAAAGAAATGGAACAAGTAAAATGTAATCCCGAGGTAAAAAGTAGGAAGCTATTAAGGAACAAAGATAGAGGAAACGCAATACAAGATAAAGCAGGAGAGTAAAGTGAATGATTATGGAAAATGCAAGTTTACTGAAGTCTAGTTCTCTAATTAAAAATGCCTGTCCAGCTGGAGAGATAGCTTAGCAGTTAAGGCACTCACCTGCAAAGTGTAAGAACTCCAGGTCCCACATAGCCAGACGCACAGTGACACAAGTGTGCAATGTCACACAATGCACACAAAGGGGCGCGTGCCTCTGGAGTTTGTTCACAGAAGGCTGAAGGTCCTGGCATGCCTATTCTCTCTCTCTCTCTCCCTTTCTCAATAAAAATAAAAACAACTGGGCTGGAGGGTTGGCTTAGCAGTTAAGTAGTTTGCCTGCAAAGCCAATGGACCCAGTTTCGATGCCCCAGGACCCACATTAGCCAGATGCACAAGGGGGAACATGCATTTGGAATTTGTTTGCAATGGCTGCTGGAGGCCCTGATGCACTTATTCTCTCTCTCTCTCTCTCTCTCCCTCTGTCAAATAAGTAAATAAATAAAAATATTAAAACATAAATAAATAATAAAAATACCTTTAGATTTAACTAATATTCAATTCTTTGTCCTTTTTTAAACTATCTGTATAGCAGCTACTACGACAGAGTGACAGTTTTAAAATAGAAAGGTTGGGGGCTGGGGAGATGGCTTAGCGGTTAAGGCGCCTGCCTGCTAAGCCTAAAGAACCCAGTTCCAATCTCCAGGTCCCACATTTAGCCAGATGCAAAGTGATGCAAGGGCGCAATGCCGCACTTGCCCACAAGGGGGCGTACACATCTGGATTTCGTTCACAGCAGCTGAGAGACTGCTGGAGCGCCCATTCTCTATCTGTCTCCTTCTCCCTCTCTGTCCTCTCTATGTCTCTCTCCAAAAATAAATAAATAAAATAAAATAAAATAAAATAACTTTAAAAAAAATAGAAAGGTTGGGCTGGAGAGATGGCTTAGCAGTTAAGGCGCCTTGCTAAGCCTAAGAACCCGGTTCCAATCTCCAGGTCCCACGGTTAGCCAGATGCAGTGACGCAAGGGCGCAATGCCACACTTGACCACAAGGGGGCGCATGCATCTGGATTTCTTTCGCAGCATCTGAGAGGCTGCTGGCATGACCATCTATCTGTCTTCCTCTCCCTCTCTCTCTGTCTATCTCTCCAAAAAAAAAAGGTTGTATTCACTAGACTAAGGCAGGCGATTGCAAGTTCAAGGCCAGCTTAGACTACAGAGTGAGCCTGAGGGCTAGTCTGACTATATAGTGAGGCTCTATGTCAAAAATAAACAAATAAGATGAAAACACAAACAGCAATAATAAAGACGATGTAGAACTAAAAACCAAACATTAGATGGAAATGAATTATTTTATAGTATAGAATATATATAATCTATCTTTTTTGTTTGTTTGTTTTGTTTTGTTTTTCAAGGTAGGATCTTGCTCTAGTCCAGAGTGACCTGGAATTCATTCACTATGTAGTCTCAGGGTGGCCTCGAACTCACGGTGATCCTCCTACCTCTGCCTCCCAAGTGCTGGTATTAAAGGCGTGCGCCACCACGACTGGCTTAATCTATCATTTTTAATTGTGATAGAAGATGTACCTTTTTTCGTATGTGTATGTAATGTGGTGTGTATGGTATAGTGTGTATGTGAGGGATAACATCGATTGTCCCCTCCATCACTCTTCCACCCACTCTTACTTCAGTCAGAGCATCTTACTGATTTTTCAGCTTGCTGTATTTTCCCATTGAGCCCAAGCAATTCTCCAGTGTCTGCTCCCCACCAGACTGGGGTTTCAGACATGCACGGCTATGCCAGGCTGTCTATGTGGGTCCTGGAAATCAAACTCAAGAGGTCTTTCAGGCTTCCTAAAACCTTGCACAGGAAGTGCTTTTAACTGCTGAGCCACCTCTCTGCCTTAGCATGCCTCTTTCTTAAGTGTGCAGTTTAGTGTCATTATGTGCGCTCATCTTTGTGTTATCATCACCACCGTCCATCCTCAGATGTTTTCATCTTGTAACATTAACCCTCCATCCATTAGTCACCTCTAACTCTGTACCCCTGAAAACCACCCTTCCACTTCCTGTTTCTATACATGTGACTCATCTAGGTAAGTGGAAGTAAATAAGCATTGACTTTTTGTGACTGTTTTCTTTCCTAAAGTGTAATGTCTTCAGGGGTCATCCACATTGTTGTATTTTAGGATTTCCTTCATTTGGTAGGACTGAATGGCATTCTATGCATGCATACATCCTTTTTATTTTTATTTATTTATTTGAGAAGGGGAGAGAGAGAAAGAGGCAGAGAGAGAGAGAGAGTGGGCATGCCAGGGTCTTCAGCTACTGCAAACAAGCTCCAGACACTTATGCCACCTTGTACATCTGGCTTACGTGGGCCCTGGGGAATTGAACCTGGGTCCTTTGGCTTTGCAGGCAAGTGCCTTAACCACTAAGCCATCTCTCCAGCCCATACATCCCATTTTTGTTTATCCATTCACTCATTAATAGACACGGGCTGCCGCCCCTCTTGGCTATTGAGATTGAAGCTGCTGGGAACATAAGTGTAGTCCATGCAGTGAAAGCTTCTGAGTGATAATCCTATCGGCAAGGTCTTAGGAACATGCCCCCTTGACGGTGAGCAGTTTGAGAACATACACCAAAAGTCTTCACACGCTGTGACTGGGTTGGAGCCTTCTATGGTTCCTGTACCTCTCAAGACAATCTCCTTAGTGCCCCACCCATTGTTGGGTAAGAAGCTGTGTTTGAACATCCTGACACTTCTCCCTGCACAGCAGTAACCACAGGAGGTCATATGACCTGGCTTTATGAGAAGCAATCAGTGACTTTGCATGAGAACTTGAAATTGGAGCCAAGATGTTCTATTTGTGCCCAGGCGCCTTGGGTTGGTACCCCTACTACTTGCCATGTAGACTAAGAAGCAAACTACCCTAGGCAGAGAGACACACTGAGGCCTAGAGGGACGGTTCAGCAGTTAAAGGCACTTGCTTGCAAAGCCTGCTGGACTGAGTTCAATTCCCCAGTACCCACATAAAACCACATGCACAAAGTGGCACGTGCATCTGGAATTTGTTTACAGTGATAGGAGGCCCCAGCATGTTTTCCCTCTCTCCTCTCCCTCTGTCTCTTAAATAAATAAATGAAAAATATTTTAAAGGACTGGCAAGATGGCTCAGTGATTAAAGACACGCCAAGACCCAAGACAAGCTTCTCTTTGGCTTTTGACGGTCCTTCAGCCCCTTGCCCTCTGCCTCTGAGACATCTAGCTGAAAAATCTGCCCCAGGCTCAGTCTCTTCTGGGAGATGTGTTTGCTTGTTCTAGCCTGAGTTGATTTCTGTTATTTACACCCAAAGTTCCTAGCTCGTACAACTACTTAGGACCCAACAGTCCTATTCCTTCTGTCAGTGCAAAGATGTGTGTATAAATAAAATCCTTGAAATGTATTTGGAACAGATGAATTAAAAATAAGTGTAAAGTAATAGATTAAGTATACAAATTATATATGCATGTATTAGGCACAATGTACATATAGAACACATATACACATATAAGGAAGGGTGGTCACTGAAATCATCCTCTCAAGGCTAGAGAGATGGTATTTTGGAATGTATTTTGACTAACCCCTCCCATTACCTTCTCTCTTGGTCCCTTCCACTGAACCTTTTTTTTTTTTTTTTTTTTTGGTTTTTCGAGATAGGGTTTCACTCTGGCCCAGGCTGACCTGGAATTAACTATGTAGTCTCAGGGCAGCCTTGAACTCACAGCAATCCTCCTACCTCTGCCTCCCAAGTGCTGGGATTAAAGGCATGCACCACCACACCCAGCCTGAACCCCTTTTTCTTTCCAACTAGGCTCTCCTGTTTTTATGGTGAGGGGGGAGGCTGCCTTCCTCCTTTGTAGATGACAGAATGTTTGATGGGCCCAATAGTGTGCAGGTAGTGACAGCCATGGTGAGATCATGGATACAGCTGCCATTTCATGTCCAGAAGACAGCGTTCCAAACACTCCTCCCCATGCTATAGCTCTTTCATCCCCCCCCCAGTGTTTCCTGAGCTTTGGGGAGGGTGATAGAGATGTCTCATTCAGTGCTGAGCACCCAGCAGTCACTTCTCAGCACTCTGATGAGTTTTCAGATGACCCAGTAGTTACTGTTATCTACAAAAAGATGTTTTTTTTTCTGACCAAAGGTGAGAGCAGCACTAATCTGTGAATATTCAGAGGGAAAGTTGATGGGCACAAATATCCATTTAGCCAAACAGTAGTAGGGTGCCTCCCAGAGCCAATGATCTTCCAGCCATAGGCTTTTGACTAGGTTTTCAGTACCAGGCATGAATTCCCTCCTGTGAAGTGGGCCTCAAATCCAATCAGAGAGCAGTTGGTTACCCCCATAACAGTCATGCCACTATTACACCAGTGGGCACACCTTGCCTAGCTGGCTGCTTGTGTAGCTCACAAAGTCCACTGCTGTTAAGCTTGATAATGACTTTTCTTGCCCAGCAGGCTGCATGGCACTTTCCAGCACAGTGACAGCTAGCCAGCTCAGATCAGTTTGATTTCTCAGTGTCCCGCATCCAAAAAATGTTATGTCTTCAGCAATAATGTTTCACGGTCTGGTTCTGGCTGGGCAACCAAAAACTTTGACAATAACCTGCATTGTTTGGGGGGGTGGCCTCGGGGGCCTCCCTGACTTATCCCACCCCCAGCACTGGAATTTTCCTGTAACAATAAGATCACTCTTGAACAGTCATCAAGCACTTCAAACTTAAAAAGAAAGGAGGGACAAAGGACTTACTAGCTGGTTAAAAAGAGAAATGCAAATAACCTATTAATAATAACCTGTAAACCCAGCACTTGGGAGGCTGAGGTAGAAGGATCACTGTGAGTTCCACAAGGCCAGCCTGGGACTACAGAGAGTGTTACAGGTCAGCCTCAGCTAGAGTGAGACCCTGCCTCAAAAAAAATAATAATAATAATAATAATAAATATATGAAATAAGTGGCTTAATTAGTTATCAAGTGGTAATGACAGGAAATGCTGGCTTTTCATCTGTCAAGCCAACTGATGACCCAGTCTCCCAGTGGGCCATCAGCCCTAGAAGGCTAAGGACTTCATCTGTTTTGTTTGTTCATGCGTCCCCAGCACCCCCAAAGTGCCCAAGCTAGG
Organism: Orientallactaga sibirica; assembly: GCA_036365145.1. Lineage (NCBI taxonomy): Eukaryota > Metazoa > Chordata > Mammalia > Rodentia > Dipodidae > Orientallactaga > Orientallactaga sibirica. Next base: position 35,840,562 of record JAEOAD010000014.1, read on the forward strand.
CTGAGCTCTCAACAGGTATTGGCCCCGTGAACTGGACGACAGAAGAAGTGGCACTAAGTGACTTGAGCGCTGCCATCTGCTGACACTTGGAATGATTTTCCGGAGAGAAAATGGAAAGACTCCTCAGGTGCAGACATGCTTCTCCTGGCTTACGTGAAATCAAGCTGAAGCCCACTTGCTTACCTCAAGAGGGCCTCTTGAGTTTTAGTGCCCACACTTCATAAAGCTTGCATCTCTCTCCAAGTGACACTTGTCAGCCAACACACCAAACAGCATACAACATTTTACATAAAACTAGACAGAAGAAAAGTCTCCAATTATGTGCCAGGCACAGTTGGCAAAATGCCAGAATCCCAGGGGACCATCTGAAAAGGAGCCCCAGTTGTACAATGGGGACAGTGAGGGCGTATGTCTCAGATGCTGCTGGCTCAAGCACTTGAAACTGGGCTGCTCATAGAAAGGGGTGCTCCACTACCTCATACCTGGCCCCAACTCTTTCCCACCATGACTTTCACACTGAGCCTTTGTTTCTGCCTAAAGTTTTACACAAAACTAAATCTGAGGGGCTTTTTAAAATTTATTTTTATTTATTTACAGAGCACACAGTAGGTTTCAGGGTCCCTTGCCAGTGCTTTCTTACAGCCATCTGGCTGTGGGATCATGAATAGATGTTTCTTTCTGACATATGCAAGATCTATTGTGATGACATGCTGCATACATGTGAATATTTAATTGTACTGTAATTTTGTTTTTGCATTTTTAGTACAATACATTATGGATTTTTCCCACTTAAAATATTGGGGAGAGGGGTCCTAGTGAGAGCTTGATATCTAGAAAGAGATTAGTGGCATTCAGCAAGAGAGGCCTGTACCTCCAAAAAGATCATGTGCTGGAGTTGGGGAGATGCTCTGTGGTCAAACACACTTGCTTGCAAAACCTGCTGTTCTGGGTTCAATTCCCCAGGCAGCTATGTAAAGCCAGACAGGTGTGTGTGTGTGTGTTTGAAGCAACAAGAGACCCTCACACAGACACACACACACACATGGAAATGAAAAAAAAAAAAAAAAAAAAAACCATCAGCAAAAAAGAAAAGAAAAACCATAAAAGATTCATGTGTACAAGGATTCCATCATAGTTCGGTCTTTTAATTGCTATACTTTGGACCCCTAAATGGTTAACAATAGTGCCTGTGAAATAAATTCGTGGAAAGCACGTAACTTAATCCTATGAAGTCATTTCAGTCTCATTTCTGAAGACATCTTATTACATGGGAAAGTCCTTCCCATGTAACAGTAGCCAGTAAGGAATAGCACAAAAGTATATAACATATGATGCACTTTTAGCAAGAGAAAAATACTTAACTATGCAGAGAACAAGACCTCTAAGAACTTACGGTGAAAGGTTAAGTGTGGATTTTGTCTCAGAAGATAGTGAATGAGTTTAATTTTCTTCCTACTGTTTTCTTAGAAAATCTCAGAATTTAATGACAATATGCTATATTTATGTATTTTTTAAAACAGTAAGGGCTATGGAGAGTGGGGAAATAATAATAACAATGATGTCAATGCTTCTGTATCACACAGCCACAGGTCAGGTAGTCAAAGCCAAGTCAGAAGCCCATGATGACCTTGACCTCAGAAGCCCCACCGTGCATCCAGGCACCTCCTAGTCTCTACCGGGATGGAAGGACACCACTGAGGTCAAATGTGTATGGCCAAGGGTAGCTTAGCTGACTTCAGTGGTTCCCCACAGAAGCCACACGTAGCAATTGGAGGCTAAGTCTTGGGAACACTGGATTTGGGAGCAGCCAGACCTGGATTCCAATCCTGCTGCAACTTGATCCCTGCCTGACCTTGAGAAAGTGGCCTTACCTTTCTGAATCTCACCTGCTCATAAGTAGAGCAGAGATACCTCACAGGGGGTCAGCTGCTGGGAGACTGAGAAAGGACCTTCTGCAGAAGTGTCCCACACAGAGGACGTTGTCAGCAATGCTTTCCCCCTCCCGGTTGCCAGTTACCAGCTGCTTCTTCGTCCCTCCCTTCTTTATGACTAGTGTCAAAAGTGGTTTCCAGGATGGAGAGATGGCTTAGCAGTTAAGGAGCTTGCCTGTAAAGCCTAAGGACCCATGTTTGACTCTCCTGATGTCATGCACAAGGTCTCATATGCACACAAGCAGGTGTGCGCATCTGGAGTTCGATTACAATGGTAGGAAGCTCTGGCACACCAATTCTCTCACTTGCTTGCTCTCTGTCATAAAAAAGGCCAATCTATTGGGCTTGTCTCAAAAAAAAAAAAAAATGTGCTTCTGGGAGCTAGAGAGATGGCTTAGAGGGTGGAGTGCTTGCCCACACAAACATGAGGACCCAAGTTTGACTCCTCAGCAGGTACATAAAAGCCAGACCTGTAATCCCAGAGCTGCAGAGGCGGGGGAAGGACCATCCCTGGGGCTTGGTGACTAGCTAGACTAACAAAGTCTATGAGGTCCAGGTTCAAGCACAGACCCTGTCTCAAAAGGGAGGGGGTGATTGCAGAAGAAGAAGGTACCCAGAGCTGACCTCTGGCCTCCACATGCACATGCACACACAGACACCCTCTGACACATACACACACACACACACACACAGAAAATTAAATGGGTTTTATAACCAAAAAGATGTGGGACGATAAGCCAAATAGTGCTTAGCTAAGCCTGCCCTGTCTACAGACAGTCATTAATCTATATCTGCTGTGTGAATGGATGAGGAATGAGCCAGACAGACAAGTGACTGCGTGCACAGGAATGGAACTATGACCCTGACCTGTGTCCTTCTATCTTTTAGCTTATCCACTCACCAAGTGTCCTCCCCCCACCATCCTCCCCAACGCTGAAGTGGTCACAGAGAATGAAGAATTCAACATAGGTACCAGCTGCTGAATAGAGGGGACCTGATGGGAAGAGCCACACAGCAGAGGGTGGAGGGTGGAGGGGCCCATCCCTCCTCTTTCTCCTCTTCCTCCTCCTCGTCTTCTTCCTCCTCCACCTCCATACAGAGATAAAGAGAGGCCAAGGCCAGAGGGTTGCATCTGTGTCAGCTAAGGTTGCACCCAAAATACAATCCCTCTTCCTTCCAACCCATCCCCAGAAAGGGGAGCTGGAGGAGCAGCTTTCCTCTGTAGGCCAAGGGGGTGTGAAGATAGCACAGAATTTCTTAGAATGTGAAAATATCCATGATTTCAGACGAGGCCTGAGGGGGGAAGGAGGCAATCCTCTGAGCAAAGGGATCAGAGTTGAGCTGGTCATTGAAGTTTGACAGCAACATAGCCTACATGGGTTTGAGGTACTGAGGGATCGCCAACCCTCCCTGAGCAGACTCTGCCACAGAGGATGCCCATGCTGGTCTCTCTTGACAGGTGACATCGTCCGCTACAGGTGCCTTCCCGGCTTTACCTTAGTGGGGAACGAAATCCTCACCTGCAAACTTGGAACATACCTGCAGTTTGAAGGCCCACCTCCAATATGTGAAGGTAACTTAACCAATCCTGCTCCTCCTCCAGTACCAGCTTTTATCTCAGTCCCTGCCTCACTTAGGAAGAGGAGGCAGGTCAGTGGAGTTTGATGAATGCAAGGTCGAACATGCCCAGTAGATGGCATAAGTGTCTGGAGTTTGATTACAGTGGCTGAGGCCCTGGCATGCCAATTCTCTGTATGTGTGTGTCTCTGTCTCTCTCTCTCTCTCTCTCTACAAAAAAAAAAAAATTAAATTTGTTTTAAAGAATCAAGAGGAGAAAGAACCTGCAGCAGGGATTATTAGTGAGGAAGAGAGGATCCGCGGTCCCCAGATTAGGATTCCCCAGTCCCCCTATGTACCCAACAACTAACTAGCCCTCAATAACAGTGGATATCCCTCAGCCCAATATTTCACTGTCTAGGGATGAGGAGGTAGCTTGGTTGGCCAACTGTTTGCCTCGCAAGCCAAAGGCCTGAGTTCAGTACCCAGACCCATGTAAAAAAGGCCAGGTATGATAGGGTGTCCCTGTATCCCAGCATTAGGGAGACAGAGACAGCAAGATAACTGGGGCTTTCTGGCCAGGCAGCCTAACAGATTCTGTCTTAGAAAAGGTGGGTGGGTGGGGCAGTGCTGGAGAGATGACTCAACAGTTTAATTTCCCAGAATCCACGTAAAGCCAGATGCACAAAGCAGTGCATGTGTCTGGAGTTCTATTGCAGTAGCAGGAGGCCCTAGTATACCCATTCTTTCTCCCTCTCTCCCTGTCTATCTTTACTTGCAAATAAAATAGATAATTAAAATTTAAAAAATAATGGTGGAAGCATCTGAAAGGAATGACAATCAAGGTTGCCCTCTGGCCTGCACACACACACACACACACACACACTTCTTTTAAAAAAGAAATTCACTCTTTTAGTGGAGCTTTTATATCCACATGCCAAACAACCAGGCCCCAGGAACAGAAAATGCCAACCTTCTGCCTGCTCCAGAATCTCCTTGGTAAGCCTTGCCTCTCTCTCTTTCCTGCTGCTGTTTCTGCCTGCATAGTTCCACTCTCCTGACTTTATTCCCATTCTCAGGCCCATTCTTTCAACTGAGACTTGGTATCATTCTGGCCTTCATCATCTTTTTATAACAATATCATTTGCTAAGCTAATAAGAATAATAATAGCTTCACTGAGTGTCATAACTCATGTACCATGTAATCAACCCATTTTAGGTATATAGTTCTATTGTTTTAGCATATTCACTGATTTTGCAACAATCATTTTGATCAAGTAGAGAACATTTCATCACTCTACAAAAAAAAAAAAAAAATCTCATGCCCATGATCGGGCACTCTTATTTCCTTCTAACCCCCACATTTCTGGGCACCTAGAAATATAGTTTCTGTCTCTATAGATTTGCTTCAGAATCTAGTCATTTCATACAGATTTCAGTTTCACATGATTCCTGGACTTCTGTGACCAGCTTCTTCCATTTAGCTGAGTCTTGTTGAGGTTCATCCACATTGGAATGTGGATTATTACTTGCTTCTTTTGTATGACATAATGCAGGTCAGGCCATAGCCAGGCCGCCTGCTAGAAGAAACCAGGAAGTGGCTTCTATGGACCTGGCATTCTGCACAGGCATGGCATGACAACAGCTACAGTCCCATGCCCGCGAGTAACCTGCTGCGAGATGATTTTCCTGGAGACAGGCTGTCATTGGTCACAAGAAGAGAACCACCACGTACAACAATTGGCCAGCCAAACCCTTAAAACCCCCTACACTTCCTTGAGTAAACAAGTTTGCAGCAGCTCGCCCTCTGCCTGCTTCCACCCAGCTTCCGGAGTCTGTGTCGTGACTCCATGCCTCTCATCCCCTACTCGGTGGAGACCCTGCCGTCCCTCCTGGGCTGGCCCTAGGAGGGGCCCCAACATTTTTTGTTTTTGTTTTCTTAAGGAGGGTCTCACTCTAGCCCAGGCTGACCTGGAATTCACTATATAGTTGCAGGCTGGCCTCAAACTCACAGCGATCCTCCTACCTCTGCCTCCTAAGTATTGGGCTTAAAGACATGCACCACCACCCTCAACTAGTACTTGATTTTTGTTGCCAAATAATATCCCACTTGTGGATAGACCATACTTTCGTGAGACATTGGTGACCTGATGAACATGGGCACTGATTCCATGTCTTGACTGTCATGAATAGTGCTGCTATGAATACTCACGTGCCTGTTTTTTTTTATTTTTAAGATTTATTTATTTATTTGTTTGTTTATGACAAAGATAGAATGGACATACCAGGGTCTGTAGCCACTGCATGTGTCACCTTGTGCATCTGGCTTTACATGGGTACTGGGGAATTAAACCCAGGTCCTTAGGCTTTGCAGGCAAGTAACCCAGCTGTTGAGCTGTCTCTCCATCAGCCCCATGTGCCTGTTTCTGTAAGGTTAATATATTTTAATTTCTTTTAGGTATATACATAGAAGTGAAATTGCTGGGCCATATGATAACTCTATAGCTAACATGTTGAGGCAATACCAAGCTATTTTCCAAAGTGATTGAGTCATTTTACATTCTCACCAGCTGTGTACATAAGACTTCCAGTGTCTCCACATCTTTGACAATAATTATTATCATCTGTCTTTTTAATTATATAGCCACAGTCAGGATGAAAGGGAAAACTTCACAATTGCAGTGAGAGATTTAAACACCGCCTTGTCCATGACAGATTGCAACAAGTAGCTGCACAGAATATGTGAATGACATGTTTATCTCAATAAGCTTTTACTGCATGAAAACCATTGTAAATTTAAATGCTTTAAACAGTAGTGATTTATTTTCTACAAGAGATGCACTTTAATATGTAAACATAAATACTATGTAGGTTGAAAATAAAAGAAGAGGAAAAAGATATGCCATATAAATTGTCAGCACAAGAAGCATAGAAGAGTTGGGTAATACTGCAGACAGAAAATGTTACTGAGTGATGGATATTTCATAAAGACAAACAGGTTCATTCTATTTACAAGGATATGCGAGTATATGTGCAGATAATGAAAAAATGTCAAGTACACAAGGGAAACCCAACAGACCTAAATGTGAAAACAAGAGAAGAGGGCAAGCTATGGAATAAGACAAAGTACTCACAACACATCATCTTGCCGAGGGCTCTATCCAGAATAAGGAAAGAACTTTTCAAACTTAATAATAAGACAGTCTGATAAAAACAAGGTGAAGACATCTGAGCAAACCCTTTGGAAAATATGGTATATAAGTGATCAACAAGTACATGGAAAGATGCCCAGCATCATTAGTTAACAGCAAATTAAATCCATAATGAAACATCAGTTGGCTAAAACTAGAAAGACTGACAATGCTAAGTGTTGGCAAGGCTGTGAAACAACCGAGATTTTCATAAATTCCAGATTGGAATATAAAGTCTTACAATCATGCCGGGCACTTGGTTTAAAAGTTAAACACCAAACCATCCCACTGCTTAGCAATTCTGGTTATTGACTCAAAAGACATGAAAATTTAGGTCCATGAAAAGAATTTTAAAGGAATCCCACAGCTCAAAACCCACAGCTTGAAACAACCCATGTGTTCATTTGTGTTCAAATGAGTGAACATCCTGTAATCAAACAGCAGAGTTCCAGACAACAAAGAAGTGGTCATCCACAAAACAGCTGAGGGTGAATTTTAGAAGGAGTTTATTGATCAAAATAACACACACACACAAGGTAGAAATTGTGTGGAGTTCTAGTATAGGCCAAATGACACTCTGATTATAGGAATAACATGAGAGACTTCTGGGATTGTGGGGCAGATCGTACTGATTGCACAGAAGCATAAGAGAACTTGAACTTTCTGGGTAGATGGAAATAATACACACCATCAGCCCTCCCTATCTATGGGTTCCATAGCTCTAGAGTCACCCAACCATCGATCAAAAATACTCAGAAAAGGGCTGGAGGAGATGGCTTAGCAGTTAAGGCATTTGCCTGCAAAGCCTAAATACCCAGGTTCAATATACCAGGACCCATGTAAGCCAGATAGGTGGCGCATGCATCTGGAGTTTGTTTGCGGTGGCTGGAGGCCCTGGCGTGCACATTCTCTTTCTCCCTTTCCCTCTCTGTCTCTCTCAAATAAATAAATAAATATTTTTTAAAATACTCAGAAAAGAAAAATTGTCCTGAGTTCACATACAGTCTTCTTTTCCTTGTTTACTCCCTAAACAATGATACTTACATGGAATTTACATTGTGGTAAGCATTGTACGTAGTCGAGAAATGATTTGATATATACCAAAGAATTTGCATCGATGATAATCAGATTTTGAACCATTTTCTGTAAGAAAATAGAGCATCTTCTAGCGATTTGGGGAACTTTGGAGACTCTAGGACAGTCTTCCATGATGCCAAAGGATAACTGTATGTTGATGTGGTAGTTACACAGGTGTATACCTTTGCCCGACTTCACTGGACTGTATGTCTGAATTTTGTGTGTTGATGTTGTGCATAGATTATACAGTCTCTCAAAAAAAACTGCATTAACGAAAGAAATCGACTTAGAGCACACAAAAGATGTTGTGGAACAGTATAATGATGGACATGAGGTCTTGTTTAGATGCACCCAATTCTGGGTTAGCAGTAATTGTTCTACACCAGGGATGAGTACTAGTCTTGTACTGGTCTCCACACCATGTGCCCAGTAACTCTGTCTTCATCCTAGTGCAATGCCCGACGAACGAGCTTATGACAGACTCCACCGGCGTGATCCTGAGCCAGAGCTACCCTGGAAGCTACCCACAGTTCCAGACCTGCTCTTGGCTGGTGAGAGTGGAGCCCGAGTACAACATCTCCATCACGGTGGAGTACTTCCTCAGCGAGAAGCAGTACGATGAGTTTGAGATCTTCGACGGTGAGTCGCTCAAAGGCTCTGTGGTTCTCAGCGGCAGATGGCAGCAACTTGCTCCAGACCCCTGGGGTTCTGCACTGCCACAGACTCCCCATGATGTCTCTGCTACCTTTGAAGCCCAAGATCAGGGGCTTTGATGAGCATAGGACTGTTACTCCATGGCAGCCTGGCCTTGCCAAGTCCTTTCTTACTCAAAGCTAGAACTGTTGAGTGTCAACGAGCAAGGGGACCAGCAGTATTCCCCATGAAGGGTAGTCTGCCTGTCTCCAAAACCCAAGGAAGTCTACAAAACTGTACTCCTTTTTTGTAGGAAGGAAAAGGTGCTATCATTTGCTGTTTGATTTGGAAAGACTGTCTCAGTATGCCCCAAGCCCTTGGACCACCAAAATGTCACTGAAAGGCTAGGGAGATGGCTCAGCAGATAAAGGCATTTGTTTGCAAAGCTTCCTGTCCCAGATTCAATTCCCCACTATCCACAAAAAGCCAGATGCACAAAAGGGCACATGCATCTGGAGTTTGTTTGCCAGAGAAAAGAAGGTCTTGTCAGATGTACGGTTCTGCAAGCGAAGACTTTATTAATCTGCTTTTGATAAAGATGCCACCCACGGCACAGCTGCTGCAACTAGGTTACTTGGTGGCTACTTTTGCACTGAGGAAGAACCAGCTGTCCCGTGTACACCCAGCAGAGCAGCCATAATAGACATCGGATCCCCAAGTGTCACCATAGTCCTCATTCTCTTTCCAAATTCTTCAGTAATTTCAGTGTTGCCATTTTGGTAACATGCAGTTCTATGAATAAACGGTGGTGGGGCATTGGAGGAAATGACCAGAGGAATTACTATGATATACAGTTGGTGATGTGTCGTAGGGTCCTTCTTCACAGCCTCTCTTTCAGCCAAACTATTCCGGGATAGGAAAAGAAACCGGGCCTGGCTCTAAAAAGTGGGTCAGAGATTGTATCTTCCCATTAGGAGCTCTTTCCTCCCTCTGTTATCTGCTCACATACTTTTCTTTCTGATCTTGTTAGCTGCACATCTAGCTTGTCCGTCAAGGTACCACTTCCTATGAGTCACCTCCGTGGACCCTGCAGGCCATGCCCTTCCAGCTGCCACTCCAAGCTTGCTACCCATTTCAATGAATATGCCAACTTTGGCCAGGCACATGCCTTTAATCCCAGCACTTGGGAGGAAGAGGTAGAAAGATCGCTGTGAGTTCAAGGACAGACTGAGACTATATAGTGAATTCCAGGTCAGCCTGGGCTAGAATGAGATCTTACCCTGAAAAACACAACATATATATTTATACACACACACACACACACACACACACACACACACACACACTTTGATTTTGGTTATGAAGTGCTTCCCCCTGACCTCTGTTCCAGAGTCTTCTTACCTCCATTATATCTAGGGAGCCAGGTTCTGTCCTAGCGTCTCCTCCTGTCAGCTTCACCCTACTGCAAGAATAGCATGACTCAAGGTCTCCACAGTGTAGGTGTCCCCCCTTGCCAGGGCACTTTGCATAGCTGTAGTATGCGGATGCCCTCCATGCCATGCCAAAGAATACAGTTAGCCAGCAGGAGTTCTGTTCTCATGACAAAACTATTGCATGGGGCTGGGGAAATGGCTCAGTGCTTAAGTGCTTAAAGGTGCTTGCCTGCAACCTTGCCAGCCCAAGTTTGGCTCCCCAGCAGCCATGTAAAGCTAGACACAAAATGATGCATGTGTCTGTGATCCCAACATGCCTATGGCGATGGGAGATGGAGCCAGGAAAATCCAGAAGCTCTCTGACCAACTTATGTGGAAGAGGTAGTGAAAAAAAAACAATGAGAGAGAGCTTGTGTCAGGCAAGGTGAAAGGAAAGGATAAACACCCAGAGGTTTTCCTCAGAGCTCCAGACATGCATGGTGACATGCATGCACCCATATACACAAACCATACACATCCATCCATACATACACGCACGCTATAACATCCACAGCAGTTTGGATGATCCCATTCTGGCAAATGAGGCCCGTTTCTGTTACGGCGCTTCCACGAGCAGTCTCAGCAGCGTATTAGACCCTTCACTCAGTACCTTCTCTGAGGTGGTAGGTCCTAGATTCTTAATTCTCTAGCTTTTTATTGTGTCTTGTAAACCAGAGCCCCAGGATGCAATCTGGGCATTGAAGGTAGGAAAAGGAAAATGAAGAAGCTTTTCTTGTCCCTGAGACCTAATGCTTTCCTCTGGTCTACTGCTGTCCATTTGTTTAATTAATGGTTTTCTATATGGTGAACACCAAGCTACTTTTAACATGTACCAGGAAAGTAGGAAGAGGGTCCCAGTTTGAAAACCATCAAACAATTTCTTGACCCTTGCCAAATCCCAGACTGGCAAATAGATTCCACCTTGGCCGCCAACTCTCTTAGATAAGTAGGCATTTCCTAAAGACCTGTTTTAGATCAGGGTATGGAGGAGCCCTTGCGAAGGGCCGCCAGATGGAGAGTCATTTAGCCATCCCAGGCCCAGTGCCACACTTACTTTGCAGCTCTCTGTAGACCTAGAATGGCCTATAATCCTGTATCCTTCTCATCCAAGGTCCCTCAGGGCAAAGTCCCCTGCTGAAAGCCCTCAGTGGGAATTACTCAGCTCCTCTGATTGTCACCAGCTCAAGCAACAATGTGTACCTGCGCTGGTCATCAGACCACGCCTACAATCGGAAGGGCTTCAAGATCCGGTATTCAGGTGAGTGAGCCATGCTGATTCCTGAAAAGTACCTTGGCCCCTGAGCACCCTGTGTTGCTCACCTAATACATCCAGATAAAGCACTGGCCCATCTCCTCATGAACATGGTGAGCCCCACTGTAAGGACTGGGCAGCTTCCTCCTGAGCAGTCTCCCTCCCCTAATGCTGCACAGTTGACACAGGGTCATTCTCCTTACTCTTCTGTGTTCTGGTCCTTCCTTCATACTTATTGGCTTTCCACTCTCTTTTCATACCGCCAGCCTATGTGTATTGTGGTTCTCTAGAGGAATAAAACCAACAGAATGGGTATAATATACAAAGGGGGTTCCTTAGATTGGTGTCCATGTGTCATAGTTACCACCTTGCTGCTGGGACAGAGCACCTGACCAAAAGCAGCCAATGGGAGGAATGTTTGGGTTTTGGCTTACAGTCTCAAGGGGAAGCTTCATGATGGCATGAGCAGAGGCTGGATGTCACCTCTGCCACAGCAGGTAAAAAACAGCAACAGGAGAGTGAGCCAAACTCTAGCAAGCGGGGAGCTGGCTATCACACCCCGAAGCCTAGCCCCAGCAACTCACCTCCTCCAGCAAGGCTCCACCTCTCCCTTTCAAATTGCCATCAGCTGGGGATCAAGCATTCAAAACCCATGAGTTCATGGGGAACATGTGATTCAAACCGCTGCATCATGATAGAGGCTGTGTAGTCCAACAGTGGCTGTCTGCAGGGGAGCAAAGGCTCAATCCACAAAGCTGAATGCTTCAGCAATTCCAGTGTGGTGACAGAGATCTGGGGATACCTGAAGAGTTGTTCCACACTGGAAGGACAAAGAAGCTGGATTCTAATGCAGTGAAGGATGACAGCAACAGGGTGGATGCCCTCACCAGCAAGGAGCAGGGGACAGGCAGAAGGGATTGTGGAAGACACCTGACACCTCTGCCTTTATACCTGCCTGCAAACATACACACACATGAACACAAACACACACTCATCCAAAGGAAGGAAGGGAGGGAGGAAGAGTAATCATTCAAAAAAAAAAAATGAACATGAAACCTCAAGGTGCCTCTCAGGGGGATTCAGAGCTGAGTACCTGGCAGCGGCTTATGGAAAAGGGACACATGACATTTTCCTACCCATTGGCTAAATTCAGAACTAAAATCTCTTAAGAAGTTGCCCTTTCCTTGACATTCAAAAACTAACACGTTTGGGGGTAATGAGACAGTTGTAATTACAGTACATATGTCACATTGGAAGACAATTCATTACACAGTGAAACAATTAGTACTTAATAATTAAGACAGAGTAGATATGTGCAATTTGCAGCTGCATCTGTCACCATGACTAAGTATATTTTATACCTGAGATTCTCCTCCCTGGGAGAGGTGGTACATAGATATAATATACACAGGACAGAACAGGCAAAGCAGAAAAAGGACACATCAGCTTGGCAGACAAGTCTTTAAAACACCATTTCTTTATTATTGTTTTTTATTATTGTTGAGAAAGAGAGAAAGAGGCAGAGAGAGAGAGAGTGGGCACAACAGGACCTTCAGCCTGCTGCAAATGAACTCTAGACACATGCGCCCCCTTGTGTGCATGTGTGGCATCGCATGTTTGCATGACTGTGAGCCTGGCTACGTGGGACCTGGAGAATTGAACATGAGTTCTTAGGCTTTGCAAGCAAGAGCCTTAACTGCTAATCCATCTCTCCAGCCCTAAAACATCATTTCTAATTGCACTGGGATGTGGCCCCCAGGCAAGAGACCAGAAGCCTTACAGTAGGGTGTGTGAGTACAGAGCCTAGGCCCCCTAATCCTTAACCCTATCTGCCAGGGAGACCATATCAGGGACTCTGAGGCAAACAAAGAGGCCCATGCTGTGGTGTCCTGCAGTCATCCATCTTTCACAGTTGCCCAGGACCAGCCCTAAGCATCCCTAGGCCTGAGGTGGAAGTTCTTTCAGGCTAGTATTTTTGTCTATTTCCTTCATTGCTATATCCCTAGCAGCTGTCACTTAATGGACTCTCAAGATGTACTTACTGAAAAAAGGAATGAAATATGTTTGGGAGAAATGAGCCCTACAGGGAAATGTATGTCTTGGAATGCCATGGGACCTCGGCACAACAGAAAGAAAAAGAACAACCATTTATTGAGCCCTAAGTGTCCTGAGCAGGGCTGGGGTATTAGACTCATGGTTTCTTTTAAACCATATGAATACCTGTAAGGTGAGTGTCACAGGAAAGGAAACTGGAGTTAAACCAGATTCAGTGGGCTGCAGAGATGGCTTAGCAGTTAAGATGCTTGCCTACAAAGCCTAAGGACCCAGGTTCAACTTCCCAATACCCACGTAAGCCAGATGCACAGGGTGGCACGTGCGTCTGGAGTTTGTTTGCAGTGGCTAGAGGTCCTGGCACACCCATTATTTCTCTCTGTCTGCCTAGTTCTCTCTCTTTCTCTCTCTCTCAAATAAATTAATTAATTAAATATTTAAATATGATTCAGTCACTTGGGCCTGGAGAGATGGCCCAGTGGTTAAAGGCACTTGCTTGTAAAATCTGATGGCCTGGGTTCAATTCCCTAGTACACCATGTAAAGACAGATGTGTAAAGTGGCACATGCAGCTATAGTGTGTTTGCAGAGGCTGGAAACCCTGGCACACCCATTCTATCTGTCTCAATTCTGTCTATCTCTCTATCTCTCTCTCTCTCTCTCTCTCCCTCTGCTTGCAAAAAGTAAAAAAAAAAAAAAAAAAAAAAAGATTCAGTGATTTGTTCAGAGTCACAGAACCCAGTACTCCTGACAGGACACCTTTCTGAAACCAGCCCCACTCATTCTCCTTTGTGAGGCCGCCTGAGAGCTGAAGGGGCTTGAAAGCCACCTGGGCTGTCTTCCAGCAGTAAATGGGTGCCAGTGATTCATGCAACAGGTTTTCTTTTTCTTTTCGGTGATCCTGTGTTTTGCTTTGACTTTACTAACTGACTGAACCAGACAGTGGCAGAAACAAGGGGAAGGGAGGGGAAGGTAGGTGGGGGGCAGGAAGCAGCAGACCTGTCCTCTGGTACTCCACTGAGCTCTGCTCTGTTCTTCAGCTCCTTACTGCAGCCTGCCCAAAGCTCCGCCCCATGGCTTCATTCTGGGCCAGACCACCACCCAGCCCGGAGGCTCCATCCACTTTGGCTGTGATGCAGGCTACCGCTTGGTGGGACACAGCATGGCCATCTGTACCAGGCACCCTCAGGGCTATCATCTGTGGAGTGAGGCCATTCCTCTCTGTCAAGGTGAGTGGCAGGGAGAAGGTGAGTCACAAGGGGGCTCTTCTCTAAGTCCCACCACGGGCTGGTCTCAAAAACAGTCCCTCTTCCAACGAACATGGCTGAGGATCCATGTATGTCCACCCTGGGGATAACATAAGTAGAACCATCTCTGGTTTCAGAGCCATGGGGGGGATGGCAATGTGACAGCATTAAATGGCAGAGTGAGGGAGCCCCATATCTGGAATATAAAGGATGTTGGGAGAACGCCAGGGTAAGAGGGGGTCCGCCTCCTTCAAGCAGTTGGGGGAAACGCCCAGAGGGGGGAGTATGGGCTTGAACTCCTAGAGCAAATTAATAGATCAAACACTTGAAAGGCGGTGCTGGGCTCACTTTCTCCTCTTTATTCAGTCCAGGATCCCACACATAGAATTGTGCAGCCCATATCCAGGGTGGGTCTTCCCAACTCAGTTCAACCTTTATGGAAACCCCCTCATGGGCGGGTGCCCTGGTGATCGCAAAGCAAGCTGACCATGAAGACCAACCATCACATCTCCCTTGCCATTTACTCTCAGTGGTTGTATAGCATTATGGGAAATTGACACTACTACTGTGGGGCATTCAGATTTTTATTTTTTTTTTTTTTGCCATAATGAAGTTACAATTCCATCTCTATGAACTTCCATCTTTATTTCCTGAAAATAAATTCCCAGAAATGAGATTATTCCATCTCAAGGAACACAGTCAACAACTCTGGATCCTTGTGGCATCCCCCAATTTTCTCCTCAGTTCTGCTTCTCCCAGCAGCAGTGAAAGCTATCCAGGTCCCATAGTCTCAACTTTTTGTCCTGCATTGAGAAAAGAAGAAAAACTGCTAATTGTAGACAATAGGAGGAAATGACGGTGCTGTTTGTTTTGTGAAGTCCTTTTAAATGATAAGTCGTCTCTGTCTCCCACAACCTTCTAACCTGTGCCTATGGTTTTGAAGAGACCAAAAACAATGTGTTGTTAATATTCTATTATAAGCCTTAAGCATAAGTCCCAGAGGACTGTCACAAATGTTAAATGTCATTTGGCTTCCGTTCCATGTCTCTGACCTCAGTGCGGAGTCTTATCTATTAGGTCTCCACTGGAAAATCAGCCCCTCAAGAGCTGTGTCCTCCCAGCCCATACCGCCCTGCTCTGTACCCCCAGCCTCCCTCCATGCCCTGGCTCTCATCTGTGTTCTCTGGAATCCAGACTTCACAGCCAAAAAGCTCGCACCCTGCTCCAATACCCACATGACTCTCCTCACGTCCTTCTCCTTGGGGACTGGGATTTTCTGAGAGTGCAATGTGCTATGGACCTTTCAAACGAAGGGTGTTCATTCCCCACCGCCACCATTGCTGGCGTAGCTCAGGAGCAAGAAGGGCCTGGCATCCTGTTGTCCATTCTCTCTTGCTACTTACAAGCCAAGACTTCTCCAGTCTCCACGAGACCATTGTGTGCTCCAAATGCCTTCTCCCTGCGCTCCCAGCCAGTTCTCCCTCCCTCCGTTCCTCTCTCAATCATTGTCTCTCCCACATACACCTCGTATCATCTCAAGCTTCAGACACTGTATGTCTGAAGTTTCCCTCTTACCTTTGGGTTAGGGGTCCTGGGGCTGTAGTCAGCCTCTCGGGCCAGTGTCTTGTATCCTGTCAGCTGTCCACACAAGCCCAGCCAGGCTCCTGTGAAGGGGATGCTGTCAGTGCCTACACCTGCTTTCCCAGGTCCGCTGTCCACGCACAATGTCAGTGGTAATCTAGCATTTCTTCCAGAGGGCTCAGGCAAACAGGGCAGTTAGTAGATATGAGATTATGGTTCAGCTAACCCGGTACCAGTTGGGTTCAGGGTTTTGCTATTTGGCTATTTGCTATTTGTGCTCAGTACTTCTGATTCCATGTGAGCTCAGCACTCCCCTCTCTTGGTCCCGCAGCCATGCTTTGAAGCCTTCTTCTGCTTGGAACTCCAGCTCCTGTCCCTCTAGACAGCCAACCTCTCCCATATCCTAATGGACTTATAGCCCAGGGCTTGTTCTTGATTCTGGAAATTCTTCTAGCATCAATTGTCATTGTTACTCAATACTGGGGGCTTTCCTATGCTCCATCTTCTGGCACTGAGGGAAGGAGGTCTCAGCTCTAGACTATTGGTTCAGAGGGGTGGTGGATAAGCAGCATCAGCAGGTGTCTTGGCTCAGATGAATCTATCTTCATCTTCCTCCTATAAAGACATAGATTCATGGGCCTGACCATGGACACACGTCTCTCCTGAAGCATTACCTTGAGACTCTTCTTCTACTCCCGAGTTAGTGCTTTTATTATTTATATGCCATCTCTTGCCATTTCTTGGTTGCTCCATTGTTTGTGATGTAGAATAGCCTCAAATATTCCTGAGAGAGGATTGATGACAGGTAAAACTTCTTTTTTTTTTTTTTTTTTTTTTTAGGTAAAACTTCTGAGACTATAATTGTGTGGAGATGTCACTAGTTTTCCCTCACGCATGCTTAGTAGGCTGACTAGATAGCACTGTAGGTTATAAATCATTCCATTCCGAAGTGTAAAGGCTTTTCCCCTCTCTTTAAACACATAATATTGTAGATGGGAAATCTAATGTCAGTCTGAGCCTCATTCCTCATTGGGGGGCTCACTCTCTCTCTTTCTCTTTCGTCTCTTCTGGTAGGAATGCTTCCGCCTTTTTTGAACCACAGTGGTGGATCTAAGCATGGTTCTTTTTACATCCCTAGCTCCCTTTCAACTGAAGGCTGGTCTTTCTTCAGTTCTTAGAAATCTTCATTTAGGATAACTCTCTCCTGCCCACTTTCTGCTCTTTCTGGAGCTCTGAATAGTTGGATGTTGAAACTAATTAACTGATTCTTTCTGGTTTTAGTCCTTTCCTCTCATTTCTAGCTTCTGTCTTTTGGGCCTATATTATGGAAACTTCTTTGACTTTTAATCTCCAACCCTCCTTTGAATGTACATATTGGCATTCGTATTTTTAATGTGAAAGGGCTTGTCGCTCTTCTCTTGTTGCCATGCTGTTTTCAGAGCACTCCATTCTCGTTTCACAGAGGCTGTGTGTCATCTTGACCTTCTCAAGATACTGCTTACTACCCAGAGTCCCACAATCCCACATCTTTTGTTTGCTAAATTAGCTATTTCCTGATTTAAAATCTTATTTTTATCATACTGACCCTGGCTTTCTTCGTGTATTCAGTAACCTTTAATTGTTCATGTTTAAAGGGTGGGAGCTAAGTTGATTTTTCCAGGTAGCAGGTGTGGGTTACCTTATTGTTGTTATTTTGCATAAATGCCTTTACCCACGAGCTCTCTCCTATGAATAAGCTCTTGAGCTAAGTGTGGGGCAAGGGTGAACAGACAAACTTTAAACGCAGAGACCTTAGATCCTAGGATTAAATGAGCATTCTTCTGAAATGCCAACTCCCACCATGGAGGCCCTAATTCTTTCAAAGGTGTTCTCTCCTCCTACCCTAATAACGAGGGGAAATTCTCTCTTTGGTTCAGTGAGTGGATGCTTGAATGCCTCAACACTGCATCTGTGGAAAGGGATGGAGGGGAACTGTTTGAACCCTAGGCTCCTGCCCGTGTATTTTGAGCTACACATGGCCTTTTTGCTCCATTTATTCTAAGAATACAGCTCACTCTGTGACTATTCTTCTATTTTCCAGCTTCTACTTTTTCTTTTCTGAGATCTCTGGTGATGATCTTCCTCTTTTTTTATTGTGAGGCTCTTCCTGTTTTATTTTGGTTTTGTTTTTACTATCGTTTTATGAGGGCCTTAAGGGGAGAGGAAAGATCAAAATATGTTCTTAGAACTATGCCTTAGGCCAGAAATGCTCACACCATCCTTTCTCCTTCACTAGCACTTTCCTGTGGTCTTCCCAATGCTCCCAAGAATGGAATGGTGTTTGGCAAGGAGTACACAGTGGGGACCAAGGCTGTGTACAGCTGCAATGAAGGCTACCACCTCCAGACAGGTGCCGAGGCCACCGCAGAGTGTCTGGAAACAGGCCTGTGGAACAACCGCAATGTCCCCCCACAGTGTGTCCGTGAGTCCTTGGGCAGTGGGTGCGGGAGTGGGGGGAGCTGGGTACACAACTGAAAAGATTCCTACGAGGAGTGAGCTTCAAGTCTATCCATGAGAGAAAAGCTTTTGCATGGAAGTTAAGGTACTCGGGGAGGGAAGGAAGTGGGTGGTGGCATCCACCAACTTTGGTCCCCATGGAAAGCTATTCTCACAGAACTGGAGTACCATTGTGCCTGTCCTTGGGATGTTTCCATAAACCACCACAGACAGAACCTGGAATTTACTTGGTCCACTTTGTTTAGATGTTGTCAGAACATTGTATGAATGTCCCTTGATCACAAAACTCTGAAATCACAACATCTAGGCCAGAGGAAAAATAGGGTCATATTTGTCCATAGATGCAGTGGTGTGTGGGTTGTGTTGATAAAATATTTTTAAAGTGACAGCAGCACTACTCTATGAGAATAAATATAAGTATTTAGAGAGCAATTCTTTTTATTATTTTATTTTTGAGAGAATGGGCATGCAGGGGCTTTTCAGCTGTTGTGTATGAACTCCAGACATATGCGCCCCCTTGTGGCACATGTGGAACATTGCATGCTGCATCACTGTGTCTATCTTATGTGGGACCTGGAGATTTGAACATGCATTCTTAACCTTCGCAGGCAAGCGCCTTAACTGCTAAGCCATTTCTCCAGCCCTAGAGAGCAATTCTATTGGGTACAACATACCCATTCCACCAAAGAACAGCATTAGCTTCCCTCTAGAGTCTATGACCTTTCCAACCATAGGCTTTTGACTAGATTTTCAGTACCAGCCATGAGTTCCTTCCTGTAGACCAGGCTTCAAATTGAACCAGTGGGCATTGGTTACCCCCATAACAGTCATAGCACTCCCAGCTCTTGAGCTCTTGAACTGTCTTCCATAACTAATGAATCCTCTTCCTTGTCCGGCCCACCCCTGCTCCTTGTCCCACAGCTGTGACCTGTC
The DNA here is from genome assembly GCA_036365145.1 of Orientallactaga sibirica. Classification (NCBI taxonomy): domain Eukaryota; kingdom Metazoa; phylum Chordata; class Mammalia; order Rodentia; family Dipodidae; genus Orientallactaga; species Orientallactaga sibirica. The sequence goes on from JAEOAD010000014.1 coordinate 35,859,983, forward strand.
CCGACATCAGCAGCATCAGTGTGGAGCATGGCCGGTGGAGGCTCATCTTGGAGACCCAGTACCAGTTCCAGGCCCAGCTGATGCTCATCTGTGACCCTGGCTACTACTACACTGGTCAGAGGGTCATCCGCTGTCAGGCCAATGGCAGATGGAGCCTGGGGGACTCTATGCCCACCTGCCAAAGTAAGTCCAGGAGGAGAGGGTGAGAGTATCTGAGTGGTACCACTCACCTGAGTTATTGTAGATATGGGTGGGGAAAAGGGGTACCCCCAAGGATTTCAGTGTATCTCTTTCAGACACTCAACTAGAAACAGGATCTGGGAAAATCACTTAATTCTTGGTACCATGTCACCTCATTTAAATCTGCCTTTTTATATACTACCAAGCTTGTATGCAATAATTCATCTATTGAACATTCTCTAGGCCCCTACTGTATGTCAGGTACTATAGAGGCAGAAAGACAAGTGACTATGGCTCCTGCTTGCTAAGAGCTTGTGTTCTGCTGGGGAGACAGGCTAAGGAGCAATGACAGGACCTCTTATAGGAGTGTGTGTAATGAGGAATGAGAATAGCATGGGGACTGGCTGCCTAAGTCTGTCTCCCTCTCCTGCATTAAAGTCTCACAGGTCGGTGTCCCTGAGTCAGTGGTTTGTCAAGGAGTGCTCTCGGGGTAACTCCCTGAAAGAGAAGGGTGTGGTCTTCACAGTGGAGACCAGGAGTGTAGCAAGTAAGGGTCACAAGTGTGGAGCACCACAGTGCAGCCTTGGCAGCCCCACCTCTCCTACACGTCAGCCGGGGGCTGTTGGCACGCTTTGTTGAGAAAGAGAATGAGACCACTGCTAGGCTCAATAGCAAAGGACAAAATTGATGTTAGCATCTGCCCAGAGCACGGGGGAGCATGCCACCGAATCTCTTCCTAACCACAGTGCCAACCTCAACCACCTGAGTTCTTCACAAATACTTGTGCCCACATCTCATCACCAGAGATTGTGGCCTGTACCTCTGGAGTGTAATCTGGACATTTTGATAGCTCCTCTGGAGCTTCTGGGGACACCTGCCGATGGGGATCATGTCACACAAGTCAGTGCCATAGCACACTCTGATCCTTGGTTCTGGGAGAGGAAGATCAAGGGATCATATTTGGGTCATTATTCCTGCTTGTCAGCAACAGTCCTGTGTCGTCCCGTGTTGGGACTGGCTTATTGAGTGTTTTGTGATCTTTTCAGTCATCTCCTGCGGAGAGCTCCCCACACCCCCCAGTGGGCACCGTATTGGAACACTATCTGTCTACGGGGCGACTGCCATCTTCTCCTGCAATTCCGGGTACACGCTGGTGGGCTCCAGGGTACGGGAGTGCACTGCCAATGGACTCTGGAGTGGCTCAGAAGTCCGCTGCCTCGGTGAGTGGCCTCCCCAGGCCACCCTGCCTAGCTTCAAACAGCACATTTTTACCTACTCAGGAAAATCTTACTTTAGACATCAACTATGAAGCATCTACCATGACCATAACCCAGAATTAGCTTCCCTTGGGGAACCCAAAACAAGGAGAATAACTTCAAGTGTGCTTCAAGACCAGCCGCTGAGGGGTTCACATTCTAATCAGATATTCGGCCCTTGCATAATGGACATAGTCAGGCCTAATCCCTGCATAGATACAGGGACACATCCCTATAGTGCACCTAAATATTATATATAAGGATATAATTTTTAAATGTCTATGTATGAAAGCCAAGAAGCACAATAGCAGTAAAGGCCAAGATCTCAACATGTGCTTTAAAAGCACGCCCCCCAGGGCCCTAACTTCCTCCCCACCTCTTAAAACGTTCACAACCTCCCAGGAGCACCATAGTTTGGACACTTTGACACTGGGGCTTTCAGAGTTGTATTCAAGTACAGCAATCCCAGAGGCAGTGATAATGCCTCACCTGTGTAGACAAAGAAACCAAAGCTCAAAGGTGAAAGGTCATTCAAAATGCAGCCTTGAGATTGGGGGTTACCAAGCCCTCAATGTCATTTCCTTTTTTTAATATTTATTTATTTATTTATTTATTTATTTATTTATTTATTTGAGAGGGGGGAGAAGAAGCAGACAGAGAGAGAATGGGCATGCCAGAGCCTCTAGCCAGTGCAAACAAACTCCAGACACATGCGCCACCTTGTGCATCTGGCTTATGTGGGTACAGGTGAATTGAACCTGGGTCCTTAGGCTTCACAGGCAAGTGCCTTCACTGCTAAGCCCATCTTTCTAGCCCCCTCAGTGTCTTTTCTATCATATCCAGGACCACTGCTCTCCAGGGGAGGTGGGAAAGTGAAGGATGATTGGGTACTTGGCCCTTTTCCCCACCACCCTGCCTACCCAAGCTCTACCTCACTTTCTGGAAGCTCCTGTTTGACTCCCTGTCTCTCCTCCCCCCCCCACCCCCCACCGCCTATCCCACCAAAGCTGGACACTGCGGAACGCCCGAGCCCATCGTCAATGGACACATCAATGGCGAGAACTACAACTACCGGGGCAGCGTGGTGTACCAGTGCAACGCTGGCTTCCGCCTGATCGGCATGTCTGTGCGCATCTGCCAGCAGGACCATCACTGGTCGGGCAAGACCCCTTTCTGTGTGCGTAAGTATGTCGTCCACTCTCCCTAGTCGCCAGGCTCAGAGGCAACATGGACTTTCTTCTCCCTTTTGATTAGGTTAGCTATGGGTTTTGTATGTCTGTTTTATTTCAGAGACGTAATCATTACGTCCACCGCTTTCAGGTCTCTGTGTCATTGGTTATGACTTTCACCGTTACTATTTCCTTGTGATTTCTTTTGATTTCCTTTTATGTTCATTTTTCCAGCTTTTGGTTAGGAATTTAATTTAGTTGGTTTCATTTTGTATTTATTTTTTGGCTATACAATATTTAAAGCTTCTGATTGACTGTTTTAAATGTATCTCATAATTCTAATAATGAACATTTATTTTTTCATATTTATTAATTATTTTTGACATAAATTTCCCCATTTCATCTGAATGACTTCCTAATGTCTGATATGTTTTTTAATATACAACTCAGGGTCAACTGATTCCAAGCCAATCTCCTCAGGTATTCTGTGTGTCTTTGGATGCACAGATTCAGATCTTGCATCACGTAAACATATTCTTGGGTCATAGTTTGAAATACTAGTTCTAGTTCACCATGTCTGAGTTTTAATGTTCACTTCACTGCTTCCATGCAATTTAAAGTTTGTAGCAGTCTCTGTCATGGGGGTTCTTGCAGACCTAGGTTTTCTGTACTTTTATTTGTTCATGTTCATTTTTGTTCTTGGGAAATTAGGTGGCCACCATTGTCCTCAGCTGCTTACAAGTAATTTGAAAAATTCTTCATTTTTTAAGAAAGTTCCCTGAAGTGAGCATTTATATAAAATTCAAGGGTTTTGTTCTCAATTGTTATAAGGCAGCATTTTGTTGTTAATTCTTTCATTTGACTTCTCATATATGGAATAGGCCAATAAACTAATGGAACTTGTCTCATAGCAATGGCTAAAGAGTAGTCTTAGTTGACTTCTTTTTTAATTTTTTATATTTTATTTTTATTTATATTTGAGAAATAAAGAGGCAGAGAGGGAAGGAGGCAGATAGAGAGAATAGGTGCACCAAGGCCCTCAGCTGCCACAAAATAATTCCAGAAGCATGCACCACTCTGTGCATCTGACTTATGTGGGTCCTGGGGAATCAAACCTGGGTCCTTTAGCTTCACAGGCTAGCTCCTTAACTGCTAAGCCATCCCTCCAGCCCCTTAGTGACTTTTGAAGTGTTAGGTTTACAGAAAGCAAGACCCATCTATCTAGTCATCCTTCCAGACGTGTCTGGACAAAACATCTTTCATTTCTGCTGGAAAATGAACATGAAAATAGCTTTGGGAAACTCAGTGCGTCTGAAGACACAGTGTGTCTTGGTATCACATGGCTGCTGTGTGACTCCCAATAAGTGAACTTCCCTCACTGGGCCCCATTCCCTCAACCGTGGAAAGCAGGTAGCTCAGAGAATGTTGTGACTTAAATGAATACATGAAAATAGTCAGAATGGTCTGGTGCTGGTGTGATGGTGGTGCTGGTGTTCGGGATGGTGGTCATGATGATAATGGTGGTGGTGAAGAAAGCGATGCTGGTGGTACTGGCGATGATGGTGATGACTGCAATGGTGACACTGATGATGGTGACGGTGACGATGATAGTTGATGGAAACGATGCTACCACCCTGTAGAACTCAGACAGCAAGAACAGGAGGCTGTCATGGGGACAGGAGATGGCAACTGGTGGCATCAGCTGCTCCTACTGTCCTCAGCCAGGCCTGTGGCCTGAGAGCATGTTGGAGGCATCCAGGTTCCCAGGGACCCCACTGATGCTCTTCTGTCTCTTACTTCTCCTGCCAGGGTGTCTGGCATGGCTTGGGACTGTCCCCTCGGCTCCTGCAGAGCTTTGCTCGACTTCATTTCTGACCCCTCTTCAGTTCACTTCTCAGGCTTTTTTCTGTCTTTCTGCCCTTAAGAAGGTGGTGCTCTGGCTAGGGAGATGATGGTTCAGTTAAGAGCATTTGCCATTTAAGCATGAGGTCCTCTCAGGCCAGAGACTGCCACGTTTGACTCCCTGGAACCCACATTTAAAAAACTGGGGGGGGGGGCGGCTGGAGAGATGGCTTAGCAGTTAAGGCACCTGCCTCCTTAGCCTAAGAACCCGGTTCCAATCTCCAGGTCCCACGTTTAGCCAGATGCAAAGTGACACAAGGGCGCAATGCTGCACTTGCCCACAAGGGGGCGCACGCATCTAGATTTCATTCACAGTGGCTGAGAGACTGCTGGCGCGCCCATTCTCTGTCACCCTCTCCCTCTCCCTCTCTCTCTGTCTGTCTCTCTCTGTGTCTCTCTCTAAAAATAAAAAATAAAAATAAACTAGGGGGTGCTGGTGAGATGGCTTAGCAGTTAAGGCGCATGCCTGCGAAGCCCAAGGACACAGGTTCGATTCTCCAGGTCCCACATAAGGCAGATGCACATGGTGGTACATGCATCTGGAGTTCGTTTGCAGTGCCTAGAGGCCCTGGTGTGCCCATTCTCTCTCTCTTTCTAATAAATAAATAAAAATAAAATATTTTTTTAAAAAAATAGGGGCTGGAGAGATGGCTTAGCAGTTAAGGTGCTTACCTGCAAAGCCATAGCACCCAGGTTGGATTCCCCAGGACTCATGTAAGCCAGATGCACAAGGTGGTGCATGCATCTGTAGTTCATTTGCAGTGGTTGGAGGCCCTGGTGCACCCATTCTCTCTTTCTCTCTCTCTTCTTCTTTCTCTCTAATAAATAAAAATTTAAAAATTAAAAATAGCTGGATGTGTCCATGCACATCTGCAACCCCAGTCTATAGGGGATGGAGACAGAGAATCACTGGTTGAGAGAGAGACTCTGTCTCAAGGAAATATGTATATGAGGGATGAGAGAAGGACACTCAGTGCTCTCCTCTGGTCTCTGCACACACACATGTACATACACCACACACACATACATACACCACACACATGTACATATACCACACACACGTTCATGCACCACACACACGTACATACACCACACACACATGTTCATATACCACACACAAAAAAACACTACAACACATATGTACATATACCACACACACACATACATACACCATACACACATACATACACCACAACACACATGTTCATACACAGACACATACATACCCCACACACATGTACATATACCACACACATTCATATACCACACACACATACATACACCACACACACACATACATGCACTACAACACACATGTACATGTACCACACACACACATACATGCACAGCACACACATACATACACACCACACACACACACATACATGCACAACACACACATACATACACCACACACACATGTACATACACCACGCACACATGTACATACACCACGCACACGTGTACATACACCACGCACACATGTACATACACCACGCACACATGTACACACACCACACACACATGTACATACACACACACACACAACAGATGGGGCTGGGAGCCTCCCAAAGTGTCTCATCCTCAGCATTCCTCTCACTTTCCAAGAGCAGTTTTTAACCCTCAGGGGTGTGGGTCATGACCCTTTGCCAATGTGGTACAAGTGATGGATCCTCTCCTGTGCTGGCTGCACACACTCAGTACCTGGCATATCATGCCCGCAGGTTTGCAGCTTATCCAGGCTTATCATGCCTCCTCACTGAGCTATCACCCTGGAGACCCAGGTCAGGGACCGAGCCAGGGAGAAGACGGCGACTTTGAAGGTATAGGAGGGCTAACCTGTCTTCTCTTTCCATTACAGCAATCACCTGCGGGCACCCAGGCAACCCCATCAACGGTCTGACCCAGGGCAGTCAGTTCAACCTCAATGACGTCGTCAAGTTTGTTTGCAACCCTGGGTACATAGCCGAGGGGGCTGCTCGGTCCCAATGCCTGGCCAATGGGCAATGGAGTGACACGCTGCCCACCTGCAGAAGTGAGTCACCCTTCTTGTCTCATGTGACTCCCACTGCGTCAGCTATCTGTGCTTCTGTAACCCAGGAGAAAAAGCCAGCGAGTTCAGTCTCAGGGTGATTCTGCCTTGGGCAAAGAACTCTTGGGACAGAGAAGGGCCACAAATGGGAACCTTCACAACTCTAGATATGGTCATGTAAAATTTCATTATATAAGGAAATCAAAATATAGTTTCATCTTTCAAGTCGTGTTTGGTTCATAGAACAAATAATTAACCATCAGTTAAAACCCCATTCCATGTATGTATGTGTATGTATATATACATATATATGCAAAGGTCTTTTCTTATATAAACAAGAAATTCAGCAGTACCATTTCTGTATCTACTCAGTGAGGTCAGTAGCAGCATCTTGGTCTTTTCTCATGGTTGCAAAATTGCTACTGCAGCCTCTTTGTAATTACATTTAGTAGATCCCTATTTATGAGGAAAACTTTTAAAGTGGTAGAACTGTAATGGAAACAAAACAGAGGCATCTCTGAATTGAGATGAAGAGGCAGGGAGGGGGAGGTAAGAGACAGAGAGACAAACAGTCCAGAAGCAGCGAGGCAGAGGCTGTTCTGGCCCTGTTTGGACTGGACTGTTCAGGAAGTAACTTCTAAACCCTTTGAAGGACTTTATGCAGCACTAAAGCAATAAAGCCTCAGGGAGCTTCACCAGTGGTTTAAGAAACATACCTTGGGGGCTGGAGCACTAAAGGCAATAAAGCCTAAGAACCCGGTTCCAATCTCCAGGTCAGCCAGATGGTTTAAGAAACAAGGGGGTGCACACATCTGGATTTAGTTCACAGCAGCTGAGAGAGATGGTTTGTCTGGTTAAGTCTCTCTCTCTGTCTCCAAAAATAAAAAAATTTTAAAAAAAAACATACCTTGGGATAGTGAGATGGTTTAGCAGTTAAGACACTTGCCTGCAAAACCTAAGGACCCAGGTTCAATTCCCCAGTACCCAAGTAAGTCAGATGCACAAGGTAGTGCATGTGTCTGGAGTTTGTTTTCAGTGGCTGGAGGCCCTGGTGAACCTATTCTCTCTCTCTTTTCCTCTGTGTCTCTCTCTCCCTCCCTCCTCCATCCCTCTTACACCTGTCTCTGTCTCAAAATAAATAAAAAATAAAAACATACTTGACACCTTAAAGGTTTATCAAAGAGGAAAAATACATTTCCTGCCCACCTTATTTTCTGAGCATGAGGCTTGGGTAAAAAGATGGATTTGAAAGTGTTTTGAAAGTAAAAGCAGGTATTATAGATTATGCATAATATTGTCATTATTCTGAAATCTCACTGATTTTGATTAAAGCTGCTTTGGAAACTCTTAAACATTTTAAAGTCAACTGAATCCTCCAGAATATTAATGTCTCCTTGAAAAATTCAAAAAAAATGATTAAGGACTGATGAGATAGTTCAGTGAGTAAAGTGCTTGCCTCACAAGCATGAGGACCTGAGCTTGACCCAGAACACCTCTATCCATGCTGCATGTGGTGGCACTCACCTGTAATCCCAGTGCTGGGGAGGCGGAGACACGAGGGACTCAGGGGCCACATAGTCTAGCATGATTAATGAGCTTAAAACCAGTGATGAACACTGTCGTAAAAAGACAGTGTGGACCTGAGAAATTACACCTGAGGTTGTCCTCTGTCCTCCACACACATGTGCACACATGCACCTACACACAAATGTGAGCCCCACACACTCAAACACATATCCACACATATGTCCAAAATAATATATGATTGCAATCATTTCCAAAAGAGACCAACTGATGCTCAAATCAGCTCAGAGGTGTTCATTTACAACGGATGATGTTTGCTGGGGGAGCCGTGCTATGTGAAGGACCAGGCATAGAGAGACAAGACAACCCCACCCTCAAAGTACACATGGATGGAAACACATCCCAGCCCAGTGTGCACTGGGGATACTTGAAAAGGAGGGGCTCAGTGGTCCAGGAGAAGGGGCAGGCTTCTTGCCACCCTCCTCTTTGTCACCAAGCTTTTTATTTATTTTTTTTTTATTTATTTATTTTTTTTTTTTTTTTGGTTTTTCGATGTAGGGTCTCACTCTAACTCAGGCTGACCTGGAATTCACTATGTAGTCTCAGGGTGGCCTCGAATTCACTGCAGTCCTCCTACCTCTGCCTCCCGTGTGCTGGGATTAAAGGCGTGCGGCACCCCGCCTGGCTTTCTCCAAGCTTTTGAGTGGCCGTTTTGCCGCACTGGAATATAGATGTCTGTCTGGATTGCTGACTTCTCTCAAGGCCTGAGGAGGTCTTCAGGGGCTGTGAAGACAGCGAATTCAGTGAAGTGTTTACTGTACAAACATGATGATGTACATGAGTTCAGTGCCAGAACCTACATGAAAGAAAGCCAGGTGTGATGGCTTGTGCCTTTCATCCTAAGGTGGGGAGGTAGGCAGGTAGGGAGGCAGAGAGAGCAGCATCCCTGAGATATACTGACTAGCCGGTTTAGCCAAATGGTGATCTCTAGGCCAGTGAGAGACCCTGTCTCAAAGAAAAGGGGGGGCACAGTACTTCTGAAGAATGACACCCAAGGTCGTCCTCTTATACATGCTTATATGTACATATATACTTGTACATACATGCATACATGTATACACACACACACACAGTTTAAGTAAATCCTTACATCCAGGTTTCTGCATCTAACTGTCCCATTCAATTGCAGTCATCAATTGCACAGATCCTGGACATCAAGAAAATAGCGTCCGACAAGTCCATGCCAACGGTCCACACAGGTTCAGCTTTGGGACCACTGTGTCCTACCAGTGCAACCATGGCTTCTACCTCCTGGGCACTCCCGCACTCAGCTGCCAGGGAGATGGCACGTGGGACCGGCCCCGCCCCCAGTGTCTCTGTAAGTAGATGTCCTATGCTCAAGTGATTGACAGCTAGTGCATACTACAAAGCTCCTCCCTCTGTGTGCATGTGTGTGTGCATGTATGCTGTGCCCCCATGGCAGTCCCTGTGGCACTTGAGAGCTTCTGCCACCTGATTATAGACTCATCCTCCATGTCCAGGCGGACTTCACCTCCTCTGAGAAGCCTTCCCCCTCCTGGGCCACTCAGCCTATCTCTCACCAGCACTCCTGTGCACCAATTCATGCACTCTCTTCCTAGCTAGAGGCTGCTCCCATCTTCTCTTCTACTGCCACCAACGCTTGCAGCCTTTGGAGATCCCTTCCATAAGTGGTCCATGCTGTTTGCCACATAAACCAAAACCAGGGACTGAATCTTTAAGCTGTGCTTTATTCAGAGAGTTAGCAGTCTGGAAAGACAGTGGCTTCCCATCCCAAGGATCTGTCTTATTTTATCTTTTTCTCATTAACATTTTATAGGCAACCTAGAACAAAGGCAATAAATCTATTCGGAGCTCCGTCTTAGCCTTCTGGCCAAGTGGGTCTTGTCGCTACAATTCTGCCTTCCCTCGTTTTAGTCTTTTTGTATGGTAGATAGTACAGGAGGGTCCTGCTTCCTTCTGAGCCTCAAAATAAACCATTAGCAGCGTGTGCATGCTCAGTGCTGAGCTACTTACAATGCACACGTGTAGATTCCTATCAGTATCCCCCGTCACTTCCTTCAGAAAGGGCTTTCTAGTAGGACACATCCCCCTCATGTTCCCCAGTCCTGGCTTTTCCAGAAAGACAACACTCAAATCCCTCTCCTCCTGAAGACTGAAGCAAAAAATGCCACTTAGCCTGGATGCCAATGCCAACTTTGCCGCGACAACATGCTCCGTGGCTCGGGAGCAGTCTGCTGCCCTCCCACTCATGACTCCTTCTCCTAAGAAAGCGATACTAAAAATCAAAAAGAACCACTCCACAGGGTTATCCGAGGGTTATGTGGGAAATTCCAGAGAGTACTGACTACTTGGTACATTGAGGCCAGTCAATAAACGACACCTTCATTAATGATTGCTAGGAAAAGATACTGGGATGACACAGAGAAGAAAACGAAAGCCAGAGGAGGTTCTCAGGCCCCAACCCTGGCTCATGCATCCTTATGAGAAGAGCCGTGCCCTTGGTCCTGCCCTGGTCCTGTCTTCATGTCCCTGAAGGAGAATGATGTGGGCTGCTCTTTGGGTCATATGCTTTCTGTAAAGCCTGCAGTCTGGGTCACTTCATCTGAAACCCAAGGCCTGTAGGTGTAACTGGAGACTGGTACAGCTGCTCACTGCCTGTATTTTCCTTGCTCAAGGACCCCGACCTGGCTGTTCAACCTCATGTATGAATGACAAGTTATTTGTATTATAAATGGACAAATCGCCTGCATACAGTGAGCCAGACAAGCTTCACAGCCTCTGGTGGTTTTAAATTGCTGTGTGCAGGCTGGAGAGACAGCTTAGCAGTTAAGGTGCCTGCCTCAGAAGCCTAAGAATGCCTGCTCGATCTCCAGGTCCCACATTTAGCCAGATGTAAAGTGACACAAGTGCACAATGTCACTCTTGCCCACAAAGGGGCGCACGCATCTGGAGTTCATTCACAGCAGCTGAGAGGCTGCTGGCGTGCCCATTCTCTCTCTGTCTCTTTCAAATAAATAAATAAATAAATTGCTGTATGCACTAGTAAAGTGAAGATCCTGTCATAATTAGGTGCCCCTGGTCCCCTGTCCTGGTCAGCATCTATACCATACCCTGTGCTCTGATTGGATACAAGCTGTGACTGCAAGGAACTCCCACCCAGACTCTAACATAGGCAAAGTCATGATCATCTCTTCTGGAATCTTTGCAGCAGCTTCCTCTTTCCTACCTCACCCTGGTCTTCTTTCCACAGCAGCCAGAACCATATTGTTACAGTGCACACCAAGGCATGTCTTTCCATTGGCTTCCTACCATGCATATAGTAAAACTGAAATGCAATGCTGTGGCCAGCTCCCAGTGACCCCTTCTACTCTTCCCTTGCTCATCTAACTTACCTCCTCCAGCTTTCTTGCTGTTCCTCAAACACAGTGTTGTGGTTTGAATGTGAGGTATCTCCTATAAGGCTAAGAGAGATGGCTTGCCTGTGAAGCCTAAGGACCCATGTTCAACTCTCCAGATCCCACGTAGGCCAGATGCACAAAGGTGAGACAAGTGCAAGGCTGCACATGCCCACTAGGTGGCACAAGCGTCTGGAGTTTCATTGCAGTGGCTGAGGCCCTGGTGCACCAATTCTCTCTCTGTCTCTCTCTATAATAAATAAATAAATAAATAAATAAATAAATAAATAAATAAATAAATAAATAAAAAGAAAAAAACAAATATCCCCTATAGGCTCATATATGCAAACACTTGTTTCCCAGCTAATGGAGGTGTGTTGGAACCTTTAAGAGGTAGCGCCTCACTGTGGGGAAGTGGGCAGATCTTGAGATTTTTTAGCCCAGCCTCACTTACTGCCCTGTCTGCTTCCTGACTACAGACAGGAGATGACCTGCCTCCATGCCTTCCCCACCACAGTGGACTGTATCCCCTCAAACTGTAAGCTAAAATAAACCCTTCCTCCCTTTAGTTGTCAGATACTTGTAACAGAACAAGAACAGTAACATACATATTCTAGACACATGTTCCTTAGTCCACATTCTTCCTCCGGATCATACATGTTTGGCTTTTTCACATCACCCATGTCAGTGTCACTTCCTTAGAGATACCACCCCTGGAAACCCTGTTCAAAAGGAGCCTCACCCCCGTGCATGTCTATTTTCCATCGTAACATTATCTCACACCTACTCTGTCCTCCCTGTTGGAATATGAGACCCATGAGCACATGGGCTTTCTTACCCCAGACTCAGAGCAGCAGCCGAAGACAGAGTAATGAGAAGGCCAATCCCCGCACCACTGATGGCACACACACCCCCCCCACCCCAGTCACACACAAGGGAAACCGTGTGTTGTTAGTTTTCTCACGGTTGCGACAAATGCATGAAAAATGCACCCGACAGATTTATTTTGGCTCACAGCTTGGGGGTACAACCCATCGTGATGTAGAAAACATGGTGGCAGGAGCATGGGGCAGCCAGTCAGGCTGCATCTGCACTCAGGAAGCAGACAGTGATGAATGTTGGTGCCCTGCTAGCTCTCTCTTTTGTGTTCATTTTGGGAGCTTCCCCCCCCCCAGATATGAAGCACTGCTGCCCCCAGTTAGGGTGGATCTTCCCACCTCAACCTCATTTAGAAACTCCATCATAGACAGGCCTACAGGCCTAGATTCTAAATATCATCAAGGTGGTAGTCAGCATAAACCACCACACAGAGTGAAGGGAACTCATTGGGAACCACTGATGAGGCAATTGCCAGATGCAGGGAAAGGACTGTACTTGACCCTCACCCTGGAATATTGACCTGGGAAGACAGCCCTAGAAGGATGGCTCCTTTTGCATCTTGTGTGTTCTAAGTGGACCATCTTTCTGCCCAGGCACACCTGGGTGTGTTGTTTATTTGGCAGTGTGGAAATAGAGAAAGGTGAGCACCAGAGACAGGACAGAGGAGAAACTGACATGACTATGTGTCTACCAAGCAGACACTACTCTGGGCTGGGCTGGGCTGGGCTGGAAACGCTGGTGAGGTGGACAGACCTTGCCTGCTAAAGCCCAGTGGGTGAGCCAGCAGGAAGTTCATGCCAGTAGATGCCAAGGTTTCCTTTTCTTTCCTTCAGAAATTCTGAGATGTTTGCTCTTCCCCACAGTGGTGTCCTGTGGCCATCCGGGCTCCCCACCTCATTCCCAGATGTCCGGAGACAGCTATATGGTGGGGGCAGTCGTGCGTTATAGCTGCACCGGCAAGCGGACTCTGGTGGGAAACGCCACCCGCATGTGTGGGCTAGATGGACACTGGACTGGCTCCCTCCCTCACTGCTCAGGTAGGGAACATGGCATTGGGCCAGATAGAGGGGCAACAGAACACTGGCTAGTGGGAGGGGAACCGGGCTCCCAGGGACCCATGATTAGAAGGAGATCACAGCTTCGAGGTCCTCATCTCATCCCTCACACTGAGATAGCACCACCAGAAGAGGTCCCAACTGGACTCCAGCCCATGGACAACTCATGGCTAAGTCCATGCACCCAGGAGATTGCAAAATGGGAAAGGTGCTGCTTTGGGAGGTCAGTCTCAGTCCTGCCCAGACAAGTGACTTCGTGTGCTTCTGGGGAACAGCAGCCCAGTCCAGACCCACTCCTGTGATCTTTGCTTCCCAATTTCAGACTCTAGGACCCCAGCCTACTTCTTTCTTACCAGTGTCTATCCCACTTGTCCATCTGCCTACTGGGATCCAGTCTTCTTCCCTGCTCCCCTAAGACCCCAGTCCCCAGACTTTCTTGTTTGTAAACTTGCTTCACTACTAATCTCTGAAAACTCCCTCGTGCTATCAAGATACTAAACACAGGCTGGGCTTGGTGGTTGCACACCTTTAATCACAGCACCCTGGAGGTGGAGGCTGAGGTAGGAGAATCTCCATGAGTTCAAGGCCAGATTAGGACTATAAAATGAGTTCCAGGTCAGCCTGGGCAAGAGTGAGATCCCTACCTCAAAAAAAATATGCCAAACACAGGGAACCACCAAAGTTCCCATGCCCATATTCTCCAGGCCAGAAATTCATCTGCAATGCCATGTAACAGAAAATAAATATATATATGAACGTGAACTGTGTCCCCAATAAAAGAAACAACCAGGGCTGGAGGGATGGCTTAGCAGTTAATGTGCTTGCCTGCAAAGCCAAAGGACCCAAGTTCAATTCCCCTAAGCCAGATGCACAAGGTGGCACATGCAACTGGAGTTCGTTTGAAGAGGCAGGAGGCCCTGGTGCACCCATTCTCTCTCTCTCTCTCTCTCTCTCTCTCTCTCTCTCTTTCTACCTCTTTCTCTCTCTGTCTGTCGCTCTCAAATAAATAAATAAAAAGAAGCAAAAAAAAAGAAGAAGGGAGTCTTCAGAAACATGGGCTCCATTCATTAGAAGACACAGTCTCCTGATGTTTAATCCTTGCTCACAAATATTCTGAAGAAAAGTGAGCAACTTACTTCTCCCATGTACCCATCAAAACAGGGAGAGCTTCGGGAAAGCAGAATCATGGGCAAGGCCTTCCTGGAAACCTCTAGTGACAGAATTAGAAGGGAGTCTCTAAACACTAAACTGAGAGATGAATAAGCTTTAAATACCTTGGAAAAGGAAAACAGGCAATCAGGAAATAATTCTAGGTATATTCCAGTGAACAAAGTAGACATAGCTCCTCCCTGACTGAAATTAAAGATGTTTTCTGTTGCAACATCTCCCACTAACCCTTGAGAAATACATGTTCAAAAGTTCCAGCTCAGGACTGGGGAGATGGCTCAGCAGTAAAGGCACTCACCTGCAAAGCCAAAGGACCCAAGTTCAATTCCCCAATACCCACATAAAGCTAGATGCACAAAGTGGTACAAGCATCTGGAGTTTGTTTGCAGTGGCTAGAGGCCCTGGAGTGCCCATTCTTTCTGTCTCTCTTCTATCTTTCTCTGCTTGCAAATAAATAAATTAGTTTTTTTTATTTTTAAAGTTCCAGCTCAAATGTTTGAGCCTCGTTCTGTGTGATCAGCAGACCCAGATAATGCATAATAAAATCTCCTGAGGCTTGAGTTATCAGTCCCTGGACCATGAAAAACATGCAGAGATTTTGGGAGTAGGAGACCCAATTCATGTGTCACCATCTTTAGTGATGACCCCTTCAGCAGAGAGTTGTCATCGCTTTGTCTGCCTCCATGGTACAATATTCTTTCCCAGATGCCCTTATAGCATTGATTCCCCTAACACTGCAGTGGGGAGCTGTCCTTTCAGAACGAGCCTAGAACTGGAGAGTTAAAACACAATGGTGCTAGCTCCAGCTGAACTCAGCTAGCCAATGTGGAGTGAGAGCCACTCACCATGAGGATGGCCTTCAAGAGCCCCAGTATCAGCCAAGCCACGTGGGAAACACCAAAAAGCAAGAGAATCTAATCAGATGTGCTGGGCTCTCTTTTTAAAAAAATATTTTATTTTTATTTATTTATTTGAGAGAGAGAGAGATACAGAAATAGGCAGGCAGAGAGAGAGAGAGAATGGGCACTCCAGGGCCTCCAGTCACTGCAAACAAACTCCAGATGCATGTGCCCCCTTGTGCATCTGGCTTACGTGGGTCCTAGAGAATAGAGCCTTAAACTGGGGTCCTTAGGCTTCACAGGCAAGCATTTAACCGCTAAGCCATCTCTCCATGGGCTCTCTTTTTGACAATTACTTGAGTGGAAAGGTTCAATGAATCCCCTTCCTTGGGGCAAGCAAGAACGGGGACCATGGGGGCTGGAGAGATGGCTCGGAGGTTAAGGAACTTGCCAGCAAAGTCAAAGGACCCAGGTCCAGTTCCCTAGTACCCATATAAAGCTGGATGCACAAAGTGGCATATGCATCCAGAATTCATTTGCAGTGGCTAGAGGCCCTGACATTCTCTCTCTCTCTCTCTCTCTCTCTCTCTCTCTTTCTCCCCCTCTTTCCCTCTCTCAAATAAATAAAAATTAATTTCTGAAAAAAGAGTGGGAACCATGGAGCCACCATCATGTTCTCATAGTACAAGACTAGACTTAGAAAATAGCTTCAATACTGAGAGAGTAAGAGAGAGGAGTAAGAGCCATCGAGGGTAAAGTCGGGGGTCTATGTGTCTCAAACACATTTGAGCCCAGAAATCTCAGTGTGCTCTCAGATATTACCATTCAGTCTCATGCACGTGAGTTCATGAGGAGGCAGATCCCACAGAAGTTGGACCCTTCATTTTCTCACAAAGTTGCCATTTATTCTGTCACCCTTCTCCTGTTCCTTCAGGCTTACGTGGCCCAGTCTAACCTGACCATGTCTCCTATCTGTCCTTATTATGGAACTTTCTGGCTCCCTCAGGCACTAGGTCCTGTGGCTCTGTGTCCTGTTGTTCACCCTCCCTCACCTTTCAGGTCCGTAGGTGTCTCTTACATAGGGCTGTAGAATGTCAAAAACCAGATAAGAGTAAGAGTGGGACTATAGCAAACAGCCAGGAGCAAAGTAAAAATGAAATAAGATCTGTCGTATTCAATCCAGAGTGCCCTTGAACATGGGATTTGTGAGTGAGAATCCTCTGCTAAAGACTAGAATCAATCATCCCAAATACTTTTCATTTCCCATGGTAAGAATTTATGGGAATGGGGAGATGGCTCAGTGTGGGTCAGCACTTGCTACCCAAGCCTAAGTACCCAAGTGTGGAACTCCAGGACCCATTCAAAAAGCTGGAGAGATGGCTTAGTGGTCAAGGCGCTTGTCTACAAAGCTGAAGGATCCATGTTTGACTCTCCAGATCCCACATAAGCCAGATGCACAAAGTGATGCAAGTGCAAGGTCACACATGGGCACAAGGTGGCACATGCATGTGGAGTTTGATTGCAGTAACTAGAAGTCCTGGTACTCCAATTCCCCCCCCCTTCTCTCTCTCTCTTTCTCACTGTAATTTTTTTTAAAGCCAGTCTATTGGGCTTGCCTCAAAAAACAAACAAACAAAAAAAGCCTGAGGGTGTGACAGACATTTGTAATCCCAGCCACACCTACAGACAATAAGGTAGAAACAGGAGAAAGTGCTAGAAACTCTCTCTGCCAGGGATACAGGGCAGCTGTTGAAAACAGGGATTAGCAACATGGGACCCTCCTTCAGCTTAGGATAGAGTGAGACCTTGGCTAGAAAAAAATAAAAAAGAGATGGAAAGTGAGGAACAACACCAGAGAGTTGTCCTCAGACCTCCACACACGTGCACTATGGCATGTATGTACTCGGTGCTCACACACACGTGAACACACACACAACACACCAAAAATAAAAATGTAAAAAAGAGCATAGCATACGCATCGAATATCACACACAATGGTTAGGAAACAGAATCAGTCCAAATCCCCATCAGTCGATGGTTGGAGTATGAAAATACGGTACATATGCACAATGGAGTTTTCCTCAGCTATAAAGAAAATTGAAATTACAACATCTGCAAGAAAATGAGTGGAATTGGGGAAAAAATAAACCAAATGAGGTAACCCAAGCCCAGAAAGACTAAAATCGCATGTCCTCTCCCATTTGTGGACCCTAACTTGTAATGTTTGTATGTGTGTTTGGGTTTTATCCCTCCAGCACTGACCAGCCAGTAGAAATGTTTCTGCAGGCAAGAAACAAGGTCAGAGTTTTGTGCTCAAGGCCAGTGGTTGCTCATTGCTAAGGGTGGAGGGAAAAGAGGGGGTAGTCATGAGGAAAGGACTTTAGTTGGGAAGCTCTTGCCATCACACAGGTAGAAGGATGCTGACCATCTGAGTGGACACAGTGGCCGGGAATAGGGTGAGCACCCCAACACATGCCGGCAGGCGGGAGGGGATGAGGTAAAGAGGAAAACCAGGAGATGTGCCCAGCCTGGACCACTGGAGTTCTAGCCTGGCACAAGCCAAAGAACCAAGACATACATAGTTTGCTTCAGAGCCTTCCCTCCGCCTTCTTTCTTTCCTTCCTGTTTTCCTCCAAAGGCTTTCCGCAGGACCTCAGAACCCTGTGCAGGCACTATAGGCTAGTCACACCATCCCTGGTCCCCTCCTTCATCCACGGACTCACTGCTTCCCCTTAGCCTGAGCCCCAGCTCTGTCTACCAGGCCTCTGCTCCCTTTTCTTCCATGCAACAACCTCAGTTGTTGGATTGTGTTCCACAGGAAGTAGCACCGGAGTGTGTGGTGACCCAGGGATCCCAGCCCATGGCATCCGCCTTGGGGACAGCTTCGCCCCAGGCAGCCTGATGCGCTTCAGCTGCGAACCTGGCCACGTGCTCAGGGGGTCATCAGAACGAACCTGCCAGGCCAATGGCTCATGGAGCGGCACGCAGCCTGAGTGTGGAGGTAACGTATGTGACCATTCTGCTTCTCAACTCTACCTGGCCCCAGCATGCTCCTCCCACTCCCATTGAACCCCAAAAACCTGCCATCGCAGAGAAAATCCCTGGCCCTGCCTACAACCCTTGGCCTGGCGTCTGTGGACATCAGCCAATAGCTTAGTTTCATTTTCATTAGTAATTCTTACAAAAGGAGAAGGCCCCCAGTTTGTCCCATCAATCTATTCATTTCCCTACAGTTTAATTCAACAACTATGTGCTAAATGCTGCGGCCTGTGCTGGGGATACAGAGATGATCGGGACAGACCGGCTTCATGGTCTGAATTCGTGTCCTTTCAAAATGCGTGCGTTGAAACCTAATCACCAAGGTGGTGGGGTCTTTAGGAGGTGATTAACTCATAAGGGTGGAACCTCATGAAGGGTGGGATTGGTGCCCTTATGAAACAGACCCTAGGGCTGGAGAGATGGCTTAGTGGTTAAGGTGCTTGTTTGCAAAGCCTGACAGCCCAGGTTCAAATCTCCAAAATCCACATAAAGCTAGATGCACAAAGTAGTGCCTGCATCTGGAGTTCATTTGCAGTGACAAGAGGCCCTGGTACACACATTCATTCTCTCTCTTTTTCTCTTCTCTCTTCTATCTCTCCTTGAAAATAAATAATAAAGAAATTTTACAAACAGACCCAGAAAACTCCTTCCCCTCCTGCTATCACTTTGGGTCTCCCAGCTTCCAGCATGACAAGAGTAAATTTCTGGTGTTTGGAGGCCACCCAGTTAACGATGTTGTATTCTAGCAGTCTGAATATACATCTTACTCTCTCAGTTTGGAGCCTGAAGGAAAAAATGCCAGATACTCAAAGGAACAAACAAAATATTAAAATAATTTTTAAAAACTTTGTAAAGATTCTACGCCCTCAAGAATGTCTTCTAAGATGGCACCAATAGGGGAACACATTCTTAAATTTCTAAGAGTGGGATCTTTTAAAAATCTCTCCCCAGGGTCCAGCCTTTTACAGCTGGTCCCCAGATCTCCTTGTCTCTGAAAAATATAGTCTGCATAACATTCTTCTAGTTAGAAGTCAATTTTAACAGTGGAAAGTGAGTTTGAGAGAGAGAATATGGAAGAGAGGTGAGCTGACAAGAAATTATCTAGCAAGGTGGAAGAGGGGCTGCAATAGGAAAATATGTCATTGCGTCATTCCCAGGAAGCACAGAGGGCTCACTAGGGATGAAGATCAGTCACTCAAAGTCGGAGCAGTGAAATCCAGGCTAGGTTTGTTGAACCATGTCTTGCTATATGGACACAGTCATGGGACGGGTGGTGCAATGGAGTTAGAGCTGGAGCCTCACCGGTCAACTAAGACAATGGCGGGACCTGGCAAGGAAGCAGGACCACAGTTGTGATGATTTTTTTCGTATTTAATTTGGGAAAGGAAAGAGCAGTTTTATGGGTGGAATGGGAGACAGTGAAAAAGTGGTAAGTTCGACAGTGGCTTCTTACACTATGGCCAGCAGTCATATTGTTATTAACAATATTGGCATTACTATTCTGAAGCTATTACATATGAAATACAATCCATGCACAAACAAATACTATTTATTTACTGTTATAAAGAGGCAAGACTTTTAGCACAAAAGAGCTATCATATAAAAGTAATATAGTTCAGCAGTTAAGCACTTCCTGCACGAGCCTGAGGCCCTAGGGGATCTGAGAGCACACAAGTTCGAATCTCCAGAGCCCACAGCTGCATGAGGACACGTGCTTCAGTAGCTCCAGTCAGAGACCCCAGAATCCCCAAAGCTTACAGAAATACAGAAAGCCCTGTATCAGTAAGAAACTCTGGTTCAAACAAGGAGAGGCAGAGGAACAGTGGAGCCAAGACACCTAACTTCTCACCCCAGTGTACACACATGCATACAACACACACACACACACAGAGAGAGAGAGAGAGAGAGAGGAGGCAAACCATTAATTGCAGTAGTCACATAAAGTCATAATCAATTAAAAGTATCAATCATATATCAATTAAAAGTGTTATCTTCCCAGCTGTGTACAGTCTGAAAGTCTACAACTACTGACTTCTCAGTAGCGATGGGAGCCATTGGTGCCTACACTATGGTCTCTAAATTCATTCTCCACTAGAGGGATCTATTTAGAGAAGTGGTTGGTTCCAGAGGTGGGACAGGGAATCTTCAAGGTAAACATCGAGTGTCTCATCTCTCTGCAAGGGATCCATCAAAGATCACTGGGGTCATGTGAAGGGAACTTGAAGTCAACTTGAAGAAGCTCCCACTGGCCAGAGAGGGTCAGCTGAGCCTTAGTAAGAATAATAGCAGCAATGGCATCAACCTGCTAACTAAACTTAGATTCATGCATTCAAACAGTTCCTAAATAAACTCACCTTTGGAACATGCCAGGAAGCAAAACTCATCAATCTTTTGTCTGATGTTTAAAAAGAAAAAAAAAAAAAAGCCTAGCATTATCTATCATTCTGCAAGAACTAGATTTTATAGTCAGCAAATATTTGATGATGTGAAATTGATTAAAGAATTCTGAGGGGCTGGAGAGATGGCTCAGTGGGTAAAGGCACTTGCTTGCAAAGCTTCCTGGCCCAGGTTTGGTTCCCCAGCAGCCACATAAAATCAGATGTGGTGTATGTGTCTGGAGTTCATTTGCAGTGGCAAGAGGCCCTGGTGCACTCGTTCATTCTCATTTTCTCTCTCTCTCTCATAAATAAACAAAAATGGGCTGGAGAGATGGCTTAGCGGCTAAGGCGCCTGCCCACTAAGCCTAAAGAACACCAGTTCCAATCTCCAGGTCCCACATTTAGCCAGATGCAAAGTGATGCAAGGGCGCAATGCTGCACTTGCCCACAAGGGGGCGCACACATCTGGAGTTCATTCACAGCAGCTGAGAGGCTGCTGGCGCACCCATCTCTATCTGTCTTCCTCTCCCTCTCTCTGTCTCTCTCTGTGTCTCTCTCCAAATAAATAAATAAACAAACAAACAAGCAAAAATATTTTAAAAGAATTCTAAGAGTTGGTGATACAGTTCGGTTGGCAAGCACTTGCTTCTGCTTTCTTTCTCTCCTACCCTACACCTCCCTGTCCATGGAAAACAAAGATTCTCCCCACACACACACACACACACAAATCCAATAGACTAAGAATACCAGTAACCTGATGTCCTGGAGGCGTTTCTAAAGAGAGAGGAGCTTTATCTAAATGTTAGTACGGAGGGAAGGGGAACATTAGAATATCCCTTTAATTCCTAATGCCATAATGAACCTTGTCAGTGGTAACCATTCGCTGCTTAAATCCATTAAGTGAAAAACAAACAGGAACTTTTAAACTGCCAGATTAGACAGGCCAGCCTGCCACCATCAGGTGGCCTCAACATCACAGACAAGAAAGGATCCGGATGTTCTGTGCCTCCCGACCCAAGGCGCTGCAGCACTCGAAACACAAAGTTGTAAAGGCAGCAGCAGAGCCCCCGGGGGGAGCAGGCTGGATGACGCCTCGTTGGCAGCGCAGTTAGAAAAATCCAGAGAGGAATGTCCTACAGGACAACTGCCCTGCCTTCTAGCAAATCCATCGCAGGAGAGGAGCAGGAAAAGTCTTCAACACATACTGACCAGGAGCACGGGGAAGAGGTCTCCATAGAGGAAGCGCTCGCTGTACAACTCTGAGGACCCGAGTTCAGTTCCCAGGCCCCTCATAAAAGCCCCTACTGTGACAAGCTTCTGTAATGGCAGCACACCTTGGTGAGACAGGAGGCAGGGACGGGAGAATTTCCCAAAATTACACAGAGTGGTGACCAAGAAGCTGCCTCAATGCAGAAGGCAAGGACTGACCAGAAAGTTGTCCTCTGACCTCCACATATGCACGTGCGCATGCACACACACACACACACACACACACCAGTAAAAAAGATATGCTAACCAAATGCCATATGTGGACCTTAATTATAAATAATTCAACTGCATGCATGCATAAATAAATAAGACAATTGAGAAAATAAGCAATAATTAGATATTTGATGATATAGAGGAATTGTTTTAAAAAATCTTAGATGTGATAAAGAAATTTTTTCTTATAAAATAATTTTAGAAATAAAAAAAAATCCCATACAGATCTGTCTTTCCCTTCTAGGAGTGAGATGATCAGATATTAAAGTAAGATAAAAGCTGTCACCATCTACAGGGTGCTGTGTAGCACGGGGCTTCTACTCTGGGCAGTTTCAATGCCACCTACGATGCCCGCCATTGTTCTGGATAATAACCCTTTCTTCCAACTTCCCAGTGATCTCCTGTGGGAACCCGGGGACTCCAAGCAACGCGCGAGTCGTGTTCAGTGACGGCCTGGTGTTCTCTAGCTCGGTTGTCTATGAGTGTCGGGAAGGGTACTACGCCACGGGCCTGCTTAGCCGCCACTGCTCGGTCAACGGCACCTGGACGGGCAGTGACCCCGAGTGCACAGGTGAGAGCCACCAGGCCTTCTGGGCTCCATGGCACATGGGGGCTCAGACAGTCTGGTCCCTCGTTGTTGAAAAAGAAGGCTGTCTGTGGGGAGACTGGGAAGGCTGGCTGCAGTGGGGGCACAAACCTGAATGGGCACCCTACAAATAGCCCCCACATACTAAGCATGTCTATGCGGCAGCCAGGGAGCCAGAGCTTCATTTCATATGCACGTGAGACTCACCACAATGCCATGAAGTTGCTATGAGGCCATTTTTGTATGAGATGACTGAGGCTCAGAGAAGTGGCCATTTCTCAGGCCATTTCCTTGGGCTTTCCTTGTCCTTTCAGGACAAAGCACCAGGTACTGTCCACTCTGAACCTGCTGCCTCCTCCATCTTCAGTTCACTTCTTCTTCACTGGCTTCAGCCCAGCCCCCAGCAGTACATCCTCATAGCGCCCCCTCTTTGTTCCTCCTCGAGGTACCCCAGACCCTTTTCCTTGGAAATCAGGCACCGTGGGGACCCAAATGGAGAGAAGTAATAGGATGAGTGGATCTAGCATTCTTCCTTTCAAAGTCTGGCCTGTAATTTTGAGCGCCATGTGAAATCCCACATGAAGTTCACTTTTGTTCCGAGACCATAGCTCGCCAAACCTACCCTCTCTTGACACCGTCCCAGAGGTGTGACCATTGCACAGGCCTTACGACCTTGCTTTTAGGAAGCCTCCCAGGCAGACCAGCAAGGGATAAGTTGCAGTCCAGGGCAGGCAAACTGTCTTTTGTGATTCTTTAACATATCTTAGGCTCTTCAACTTAGAAGCCCTCCTTTCCCTAGGCCTCAACTCCTTTAGGTACAGAGCCTTATGGGTACTTGTCTCAGGGAGTGGGTTTAAATACAAAGGTTTGTCTTTATGCTACAGTTTTCTGGGGTGCTCAAGAATGGTGTGGGCACTGACAGTGGGGCTATGGCAAGTCTGATATGGGGAGATTTGGCCTAACAGATGTTGAGACGGGCAACGCCCAGTGGGAAATTTATGAGGGCACAGGGCCTCCCTGATCTGACAGTGTTCCACATTGGGTGGGTACAGAGAGCATCACGGGATGAGAATGAAATGCTGAGAAGAAATGGGATCTGAGCTGGAAGTAGAACCATGCCATATCTCTCTTCTAGTCATAAACTGTGGTGACCCTGGGATCCCGGCCAATGGCCTCCGATTGGGCAATGACTTCAGGTACAACAAAACTGTAACGTACCAGTGTGTCCCTGGATACATGATGGAGTCACACAGAGTGTCAGTGCTGAGCTGCACCAAGGACCGTACGTGGAACGGAACCAAGCCAGTCTGCAAAGGTGTGTGTGAGGCTGAACATGGGGCTGAGAGCCAGAGAAGGTACTGGAGTGGGACATGAGCCTTGAGAATCCAGAGGAGAGGGGTGACATCTTATTGGAGATGTAAAAAGTGGAGAACTGGTCCTAAACTTTGCTTGACAGGAAGTTGGAAGGTACCAATAAGAGGTCTGAGCTTCAAGCTTCCATCAAGAAGAGGACTGTGCAATGGCAGGGCACAGCTGTCACGTGTGATATGGGTCATTGTCAGGTGCAAAAGTGCCACAATCAGAGGTGCCACAGTAAGAAAGAGAGGCTTTCTTGGGCTGGAGAGATGGCTTAGCATTTAAGGTGTTTGCCTGGGAAGCATAAGGACCCATGTTCTATTCTCCAGATCCCATGTTAGCCAAACACACAAAGATGAGTCAAGTGCAAGGTCTCACATGCCCACTAGGTGGCAGAAACATCTGGAGTTCGATTGCAGTAGCTGAGGCTTTGGAGAGCCAACTCTCTCTCTCTCTCTCTCTCTCTCTCTGTCTAAAATAAATAAATAAATATGAAAATGGAAAAAAAAAAAAAGAGAGAGAGAGGCTTTCTGATTCTTCCAAACTGGCTGATTCAGGGTTAGCTAGTAGTATTGGTGACAATGACTGGGCTGGTTTCCCCAGGACAGCTCCAGAACTCACCCTTTTCTGGTCTCTCCCCAGCCATCATGTGCAAATCACCTCAGGTCATCCCCAATGGGAAGGTGGTGGGCTCTGACTTCACGTGGGGCTCCAGCGTGTCTTACGCCTGCCTAGAAGGGTACCAGCTCTCCCTGCCTGCGGTGCTCACCTGCGAGGGAAACGGATCCTGGACTGGAGAGCTGCCCCAGTGCTTCCGTGAGTATTCCCAAGGGCCTTGAGCACGTCCTCCCCCGTGACTTCCTACCCCAAAACCTCAACCTTCCTTGGAGCTCTATTGTTAGAAAGTCTAAGATCAGTCACCTCCTCCCCCAAGTCAAAAAAAAAAAGAGGCCCGTCAAGACATTGAAATATGGGAAGGAAGTTTGAAGGGAGACTTGGAGAACACCTTCATCGATCCCAGCTTCAGACACTATCTAGAGTCACAGTGGAAGGAAAGGACCTGAGAGATCGTTAACTGGATGGGACAGTGCCCAAAGATGTGAGGACATCAAGTGCCAGGAGAATGACTGTCTTCATGGGAAATAGCCTGTGAGGAAAAAGACACTAGAGAACCACACCTTTGTGCTCAGAGACTGTTATCCACCTGGTTGTGTTCTGATGCCTGCCCCCCAAGTCCATTTCAGGACTCAGTACTTACTAAGTTTCCTAGAAAAAGTAGGCAGGGGCTGGAGAGATGGCTTAGTGGTTAAATGCTTGTCTATGAAGCCTAAGGACCCCAGTTCGAGGCTTGATTCCCCAGGACCCACGTAAGCCAGATGCACAAGGGGGCGCATGTATCTGGAGTTCCTTTACAGCAGCTGGAGGCCCTGGTGCGCCCACTCTCTCTCTCTCTCTCTCTCTCTCTCTCTCTCTCTCTCTCTCTCTCTCTGTTACTGTCAAATAAATTAATTAATTAAAAAGAAAGAAAAAGCAGGCCACAGAATGTGGAATGCACCCTGTGAATGGGCTTTGGAAGGTTTTCTCAATGCTCAGGCTTTGGATAACAGTAGGACCTATTTTTTTTCCTTTCTTCTAGGCATTTATGTCACTCTTGAGAAACTATCTGCATATTCCTGAAACTGTTAGGTGTCCCTGAAACTGTGCTTCAGTTTGGGGACTTGAGCAGAGATTAGGACCGGCAGCTCAGCAGCAGACACAGACTCTTGTTTCTGGTTAACACCTCTGACCTCCAAAGGATGGTCGTAGGCCTCGGGGTTGCAACCTTTCTTTTCCTCTTGAGAAATAGCTGAATTTCTTTTAATCAACCAGTTGTGAGGGCAGGGGGTGCAGCTCAGTGGCAAAGCATGTGCCTAGCGTGCATAGGTGCTGCTTTCCATCCCCAGCACATACACACACACACACCCACACCCACACTCACACTCAAATGGTGAATTGTAGTTATAAAAAATTGTACTATATTAGAAAATACAGAGTGGAGAATGAAACTCCTGGGATGGAGAGATGGCTTAATGGTTAAGGCACTTTGCCTACAAAGCCTAAGGACCCAGGTTCAATTCCCCAATACTCATGTAAGCCAGATGCACAAGGTGGTGCAGGCATCTGATGTTTGTTTGCGCTGGCTAGTGGCCCTAGTGGGCCCATATTCATTCATTCCTTCCCTCTTTCTCTCTCTCTCTCTCTCAAGATAAATTTAATTTAATTTTAAAAGGCAATGAAATTCCCCCAAAGATCATCACAGTTAAGCTTTTGGATTATGATTTGTTGATCATAATGTATTTTTGTACACATAGTGATATGCATGTGTTTCTAAAAATGATGTTGGATCATAGTACACATACTATATTATTTGATGATTTATATTTGTTGAAAGGCCACCAAGGCCTTTGCATCAACAGCTGTGGCTATCAACACACGCTTTCCTATGCACCATCATTTTAATGGTTTGAATTTCCTTGTTGTATGAACCACAATGTGTTTATCCTTCTCCTATGAGCAGTGTTGGATTTAGGTTATCACCTATATAATCATGTTAGAAGAAATTCTGAAATAAGTACCTCTAAAAACTAGCATTTCTTGGGCCGAGGATATGGCTTAGTGATTAACGTGCTTGCCTACAAAGCCAAAGGACCTAGGTTCAATTCCCCAAGACCCACGTAAGCCAGATGCACAATGTGGCACATGTGTTTGGAGTTCATGTGCAGCAGCTGGAGGCCCTGGCATGCCCATTTGTTCTCTCTCTCTCTCTCTCACTCTCTCCTTCTCCCTCTCCCTCTTTATATTTCTCTCAAATAAATAAATATTAATAATAATAAATTTCAGCAAAATACCTAGCATTTCTTCACTCTTGTGGTAAAGTTCTAGAAGGGAGAATGCTGAGCCAGTGAGCAGACACACACTACTTCCTGAGACTTATCCCCTTTCAGCAAATGTCCAACCTGCATTCCTACCAGTGCTACGAGGATGCTTCTCCACTCATGCCCTCATCAACAATGGATTGTCCCAATATTTTTTAGTATGCAGCAGTCTGAGGAGTTAAGAACACTACATGATCACTTGAACTGGCATCTCTTCACTTGTCAGGAAGGCTGAGCGGCTCTTCCTGTACTTGTGAGCCTTTGCATTCCCTGTCCTTTGCAGTCTCTTCCTGGACAGGGTGACTTACATGCTCAGCCTTTGACTCCCTCCTAACTGGTCAGCTCATTTTCTCAGCTTCCGGGATATGGCTGCAAGTCCAGCTTCTATTTGTTCTTATATATGATCACAGAGCTCAGGACTCTCTATACACACATATCCACACACTCCCACTCACATCACAGCATAATGTGATGTTTGTAGTAATGTCATGGGCAGTTTTGTCTTTGGTAGTGAATCTTAATGCCACTCTCTGATGTCACCATAACCTGAGTGAAATGGGCAGTCATTCACTACCCCACACAGTGTCAGTGTAAAACCTTAGAAGATAATAAGCCCACTTCTAGAAAAATCTATGAAAATGTGCATATGAGAGCTCAGCTGTTTAAATGCTTGCCTCACAATCACAAGGACCTGAGTTTGATTGATCCCCAGGACATAAAAATATCAGAGGTGATGGCTCACTTATAATCCCAGCACAAGGGAGGCTGAGACAGGTGGTTCCCTGGGGCTCAGTGACCAGCCAGTCTAGCCTAATTGGCGAGCTCCAGCCAATGAGAGACCCTGCCCCCCCCTCACACACACACACACACAGGTGGATAGTGTTCCTGAGGAACAACATCCAAGGTTGTCCTCTGGTTTCCATGTGAATATACATGAATATACTTTTCCCCCACACACATGAAAACATGCACACACACACACACACACACACACACACACATAAAAAAAGAAAAAAGGGGGGCTGGAGAGATGGCTTAGGGGTTAAGGCGCCTGCCTGCTAAGCCTAAGAACGCTGGTTCCAATCTCCAGCGGTTCCAATCTCCAGGTCCCACGTTTAGCAAGATGCAAAGTGATGCGAGGGCGCAATGCCGCATTGACCACAAGGGGGCGCACACATCTGGATTTCATTCGCAGCAGCTAAGAGGCTGCTGGCGTGCCCATCTCTGTCTTCCTCTCCCTCGCTCTCTCTGTCTCTCTCTGTCTCTCTCCAAAAAAAAAAGAATGCATATGAAAGAAAAGCTATATGTGAATTTATGCTATGAAATGACTAGAGTGAACATTCTAACAAAATGTGATTACAGTGAAACCACTCATTGAAAACTTGCATAATCAATATGTAATTATATCATAAAAATTAGATTAGTGGGTTAGAGAGATGACTGAGTGGTTAAAGGTTCTTGCTTGAAAAGTCTGACGGCCTGGGTTCAATTCCCCAGTACCCACATGAAGTCAGATAGTGTGCATGTGTCATTTTGCAGTTGCAAGAGGCCCTGGTGCACCCATTCTCTCTCTCTCTCTTCCTCTCTCTCTGTTTACAAGTACATAAATAAAAGATCAAAGAGAATAGATTAGGGATGGAGAGATGGCTTAGCAGTTAAGGCACCTGCCTCCTAAGCCTAAGAACGCTGGTTCCAATCTCTAGCAGTTCCAATCTCCAGGTCCCACGTTTAGCCAGATGCAAAGTGACACAAGGGCACAATGCCGCAGTTGACCACAAGGGGGCGCATGCATCTGGATTTCATTCGCAGCAGCTGAGGGGCTGCTGATGCACCCATCTCTGTCTTCCTCTCCCTCTCTCTCTGTGCCTCTCTCCAAAAAAAAAAGAATAGATTAGTGATCAAAGCAAGATTCAAAACCATGTGTGCGTTGATGTTGCAGCTATACACACGTGTACATACAAGGAAGGAAGACTAGAGGGAAACACGCATGCAAATGAGGAGAACATTCTGGACAGTGGAATTACTGTGTTTTGTTTGTGTTGTGGTGTGGGGGTCAGATCCAAAGCCCCACCCATGCTTAGCACACACTCTGCCATTGAGCCATATGCCCAGTTCCTTGTCAGTGTTCCAACTTCCCCAAGTACTACTCCATTTCTTGGATAAAGGTGGGACAGAGAGGAAGCTCATGGCTCCCGTGAGAGCACTGAGACAGGCAGGAACACCAAGTGCAGATTCAGGCCTATCCCCGTTTCCAGGGTTCACATGGCGCTTGGAGGAAAAGAGTACAAAGAACAAAGGCCTGGTCCCGGCTTGGGAAGACTGGGCTCCTGAAAGCAACGTGGGTTTGCGTTTCTCCCTTGTCTCTCCAGCTGTGTTCTGTGGAGACCCCGGGGTCCCACCCCGTGGGAGGAGAGAGGATCGTGGCTTCTCCTACAGGTCATCTGTGTCCTACTCCTGCCATCCCCCTCTGGTCCTGGTGGGCTCCCCACGGAGATTTTGCCAGTCAGACGGGACATGGAGCGGCACACAGCCCAGCTGCATAGGTAAAAGGGGGCTTGAGCCCAAGAGAGGCCCAGTTGGTGGGCAGCCTTTTTGTGGGGAGGGGTCTGGATGATGGCTGTACTTCCCTGAATCTGTGGTCTCATTTGTGATGGAGAACCAGTCCTTCCCTGAGCGGAAGAGCCCGAGCTAACGTGCCCAGAGTGGAACAGTTAACCTGGGCTCCTGGGCTCCGAGGCAGCAGAGAGGAGGCGACTAGGTTCTCCTCCCCATACCTCTGGATCAGAACGATGTCAGTGACCATGGGCTCTGCTTCTTTGTTTTGACCACCCAGATCCCACGCTGACCACGTGTACAGACCCCGGCATGCCGCAGTTTGGGATACAGAACAACTCCCAAGGCTACCAGGTAATGAGATCGGCCAACGTCGGCCCTAATGTCGGTTACTTTCTGGAACAAAATACCCAATCTGAAGCATTTTGGTTTATGGTTCAAACCAGCATCTTGGCATCACATCTGCAGGGAGGAATAGAGAAAGAATAGCAAGGGGAGCCAGGCTCTAAAACGTCACGGCAGGCCCACGCTCAGTGCACGTTTTCTCCAGCAAGGCTCCACCTCCTGAAGGTTCTGCAGCCTTCCCAAATCGCACCACTTTGCTGGGGACAAGCGTTCCGTTATGCGCGTGGCGGCGACAGGGCACTTTACACTCAGACCACAGCCGTCCTGTCCTGTCACTACCCTCATCATAGGACCTGGGGACAGCACAAGGAGAGGATGAGACTTTGGAAAGTGGAGAAAGGAAGTGTTTTGTGTCTCTGAACCACAGTCCATCCAGAAATGAAAAGGCGCTGCTGTCAGCCAGGCCCATGAGGGAGTGGTGCCTTCAATGTATCCCAGGATTCCCCGAGTTGGGCACAGTGTTTGAGTGAGACAGTGAATGAGTGAGATAGATGGCCTCCTGTCCTCAGACACAGGATGATCCAGGGCAGTGGGAGCCAGCATGGCCAGGCATAAGGAATCCAACAGTGGGCCATTCCATCAGGACATAGGCCCTGTGCACACATCCCAGAATGGGGTGGAGCAGTCTTGGGCTGTCAAGGTTAGATGCTGATCAGAGCAAAGAGAAGCAAGGAGGTGGAGTGTGTTGACGCAGCACAGTTAGCCGGAGACCAAGAGAAGTATCAGGGACAAACCTGAAAATGGCAGTCTGGGACCTGGTGACATCGCGTAGTTAATTCCCTCAGTTTGTCCTCAGCAAACATGCACAGCCATGAGCCACACCAGGCTCTGGGCATGCCGTGGGGACAGGCAGGCTAGGGTCCTGCTCTAACCAGCCAGCCTGCTTCCTTCTGGATGACAACAGCCAAACACACAAGATGACTCCAGCAGCACTAAGTACCACCCAGAATGATGGAAGTAGCACAAACACCATTGGTTGCTGTTTGGTGAAGGGTCGTTAGGGAAGAGCCCTCCCTGCCAACTAAAGGTGATATTTGAACTGTGGGTTTCATGACAAGAAAGCCAGGTGGGCAGGGCAGGGCTACATTCCTGCTGAGGAAATAACCCCTGTGAAGGAGGACTGAGAGGGGAAAGAGCTGAGCAGAGTAGGGGCGTAGATAGCAGGCCAGCCAGCACATCTGCAGCACAGTGGGTGACGTAATGAAGTCAGAGAGATGAGCTAAGTGTTAAAACATCCTGCCACCAGGCATGGTGGCTCATGCCTGTAATGCCAGCACTAGGGAGGCTGAGTTAGGAGGATTGCCATGAATTCGAGGCTTATCTGAGCTACAGAGTGAGTTATAGGTCAGCCTGGGCTGAGAGACCTTGCCTAAAAAAGAAAAAAACAAAAGACTGTAATTAAAAACACCCTAAGGCTAGAGAGATGGCTCAGCGGTTAAGGCACTTTGCTTGCTAAGCCTAATAACCTGGGTTCGATTCCCCAGTACCCACATAAAGCCAGATGCACAAAGTGGCACATGCATCTGGAGTTAGTTTGCAGTGGCTAGAGGCCCTGGCATGCCCATTTTCTTCCTCAGTCTGTCTGTCTCTCTTCTCTCTGTCTCTCTCTGCTTGCAAATAAAATAAATAAAACTTTTTTAAAACCCTGGTACTAACATACATGCACATAAAACACTCTATAGTTCAAAACTTCCACTCCTGGAAATATACCCCCAAAATACACTTGTACATGTCACCAAAAAACAACAGTTGTGGTCTACTTACACACTAGATTACTATACAGCAGCTAACATGCACGGACCTCAGCTCCACGTGACGCCTTTCATCCCAGCAGAGGAGGATTGCCATGAGTTCGAGGCCACCCTGAGACTGCAGAGTGAATTCCAGGTCAGCCTGAGCTACAGTGAGACCCTACCTCGAAAAACCAAAAAAAGAAAAATACTACTCAATGATGAAGATAGTATGATTAAAACAAGTAAACACACTTGATTATTTAGTTACATGTATACATATATGTGATCAAATCATTTTTTAGAAAGACAAGGACATTAAAAATGCAAAATCCAGGAAAGCAGTTAGTACTGAGCCGAACTGAGGAGTGGGATGGGATGGGGTGGGGCAGGGGCACGCAGATGGTGCTTCTGGCACTCACAATGCTCCAGCCCTGAAACTGGGTGCTCAAGGTGTCCACTGACTTATTTTGCTTCACACCTCTACCAGTCTCATATACTTTTGTATGAATTGTAATAGGTTTTGCAGAGAGGAAGATGTGGGAGTCCTACAGGGCCTGAGGTATTTTGCATTTTATTCTAAAGGTGATTCAGTATGATACACTATTTGAAGTCCATTCAGGCTGCTGAGTAAAGAGTGAGTGACAGGAGGGTCCAAAAAAGAAGCAATCAGGGGCCTGGAGAGATAGCTTAGTGGTTAAGCACTTGCCTGTGAAGCCTAAGTACCCCAGTTCAAGGCTCGATTTCCCCAGGATCCATGTAAGCCAGATGCACAAAGTGGCACATGCAGCTGGAGTTCGTTTGCAGTGGCTGGAGGCGCTGGCACACCTAATTCTCTCGCTCTCTCGCTCTCTCTCTCTCTCTTGCTCTCAAATAAATAAAAAATAAACAAAAAAATTTAAAAAAAGAAAAAAGAAGAAGCAATCAGGGGGCTGAAGAGATGGCTTATCACTAAGGCACTGGCCTGCAAAGCCTAAGCACCCAGGTTTGATTTCCCAGTACCCACATAAGCCAGATGCACATGGTGGCACATGCATCTGGAGTTCATTTGCAGTGGCTAGAGGCCCTGGTGCACCCATTCTCTTTCTCTCTAATAAATAAATAAATATATTAAAAGAAGCACTCAAACAAGGAGGACACTATCGTTGTGATACAGGTGACTGGGAGTTGTATTGTGTGAGGTAGAGAGAGTGGTGCAGCCTTCAGAACACACTGTGTCCACCACCTTCCTCCCTTGAGGTAAGAGTCCTTGTTACATGGTAGGGTGAGGGCTGAAGAAATCAGACATTACTTGAAGGTTCTGATTTGCCCAACTAAGTAGATAAAGATGCCATTTGCAAAATCAAATGAGGTAATCTAAGAGAGGGACAGGTTGAGTGTGGAGGAATCAAGTAGAAATTAAATTTCATGTTGCATTTCAATTTGCTTTTGTAGGTAATAGGGTGAACATTGAAGCTTGGAAATGCTGCAGTCTGAATGATGTCAGTGGAAACTGGCCTGGCCCATTAAGCCAAATGCATGGACTGGGGAGGGAGGGGACCAGGCAGCTGTATGGAGCCAGATAGTCAGAGACCTTTTGGAGAGTGGGGATGGGGGCTACAGCCAGGCAGGGGGAGAAGCAGAGAGAGGGTGGCAAGTCTGTCCAGCAGATGTTTACAAGCACAGTGCCATATTCTCAGCAGGGACGAGGGAAGGATAAAGAAGGCAGGGGCTGAGAAGATGGCTCAATTGGAATAGTATTTGCCTTGCAAGCATGAAGACCTGTGTTTGAACCCCAGCACCCACATTAAAAACAAACTGGATGGGGCTGGAGAGATGGCTTAGCTGTTAAAGCGCCTGCCTGCTAAGCCTAAGAACCCGGTTCTAAACTCCAGGTCCCATGTTTAGCCAGATGCAAAGTGACGCAAGGGTGCAATGCTGCACTTGACCACCAGGGGGCGCACGCATCTGGATTTCATTCACAGCAGCTGAGAGACTGTTGGCATGCCCATCTCTGTCTCTCTTTCCCTCTCTGTCTCTCTCTCTCTCTCTGTCTCTCCAAAAATAAATAAAATAATAAAATTTTTAAAAAAACAAACTGGATGGCTGGAGAGATGGCTTAGCGGTTAAGGCACTTGCCTGAGAAGCCTAAGGACCCAGATTCCATTCTCCAGTTCCCACATAAGCCAAAAAGTGCAAGGAAGCACACGCATCTGGAGTTCTTTTGCAGTGGCTGGAGGCCCTTGCGTGCCCATTCTCTCCCTCTTTCTCTCCCTCTCTCTGTCTCTAATAAATGAACAAATAAATAAAAAATTGGACGTGGAGGCATGGGCTTGTAATCCCAGTGTTGGAAGATGGAAACAGGCAGATCCCTAGGGCTTGCTGGCCACCCCATACAGCCTACTTGATGAGCCCCTGGCCAGGGAGAGTCCCTGTCTCAAGCAAACAGATAGAGCCTAAGGAACAACCACTGAGGTTGTCCTCTGGCCTACACACACACACCCACAAGCACTCACACACGCATGAAAGCAGGTCTCCAGTTCTCAAGCTTATAATTTCATAGAAGATGTAGTTTTGCATAGTTCACATTTTATATAATGCTTTCAACTCCATTCCTCACTCTCACGACAGTATCATCCTCTGTATGTGGACGGGGGACCACAGTTTAGAGATCCATTTGGTAAATGGAGAAGTCAGAACTCTGACCCAGGCAGGGTTATCTGAGTCGGTACACCATGACAGTCGGCACATCCAGTAAAAAGCATCCAGTAGAGGCGCTGACCTGGCTGGTTATGGGTGAGAGCTCACGTTAAATGAATACTGTCCAATGTCCCTAACAACCAGTAAGTCTCATCCAGGTAGAGAAGCCACGTGTTGCCACCAAAGGCCACAGCCTGGGTAGCTATGTCCCAGAAATTAAGTTGTCAGAGGACAGGTTTGTGGGGTACTGTGGATGGAAGGTGATGGATGGTGGTCCCTCCCGTCCTTGCCACAGGTTGGAAGCACTGTGCTCTTCCGTTGTCAGAAAGGTTACCTGCTTCAGGGTTCCACATCCCGAACCTGCCTCCCCAACCTGACCTGGAGCGGAACCCCACCAGACTGCGTCCGTGAGTGCCACCTTCGCCCATACCCCAGGCTTTGCCCGCATCCCCTGTCCCAGCTAGATGTCCAGGACATGCTCCAGCGCTATAAACAATGTAGTGCATGCCTCTGGGGCCTCACAGAAGATGTTCCCACACAAAAGCCTTTCTGGAATTCAAAGGCCCGTCCCTAGACATTAGCAAAGAAAAGCCCTCTCAGTACAAGCAAGAGCTAAGAACTACAAGGGCAGGCCTCTGGGAGATCTCAGCCATTGGCTATAGTGACTCCATGTTCTCACAGACAATGTGCTGAGGGCTGAGCTGAGGTTTCCCAGGGCTGACCACCGTCAGTAGCCACACACTGTCTATCTGGACTGGGGAGGAGTTGAGCAGTGGTGGGGGAGTGGGGAGGAGAGTGTTGGATAGATGAGAGGAAGGAAGGAAGGGAGGGAAGAGATGGTCCATGTGGGAAGAGGGAAAGAGAGAAGCCTGTGAAGTTCCAGAACCCCAAGGTCCAACAGTGTCTGTGCTCTTACCCAGCCCACCACTGCAAGCAACCAGAGACTCCCACACACGCCAACGTCGGCGCCCTGGACCTGCCTTCCATGGGCTACACACTCATCTACTCCTGCCAGGAGGGCTTCTCGCTCAAGGGTGGCTCAGAGCACCGCACCTGCAAAGCGGATGGCAGCTGGACTGGCAAACCCCCTGTCTGCCTGGGTGAGTGAGGCTGCTCTCCCCAGAGGGTGGGGGAAGCTGAGTGGGTGCTAGAAGAGGGCCAGAGGGAGGAAGAGATGAGGGTTCCAGGAAGCAGGCTCTGCCTCCAATCTCCAAGGTGCTGTGGCTCCAGGAGACCAAACAGATCAGCCCAAACAGGCCTGTGTAGAAACCCCCACCTGCCTTTGCCTGAACAAGTTCTCGGAAGCGAAGCATGTGTGCACCTCCAGCTCCCCTCCCACTGGACTAGAAGAACAACTCTCCATGAATCAGTTCCCACCCTGCCCTCCCTCCCCGTTTTCCTTTTTTTTTTTTTAACTACTACATAAAATTTGTACATATTTGGGGCTAGAGAGGTGACTCAGTGGTTAAAGGCATTTGCTTGCAAAGCCTGATGACCCTGGTTCAATTCCCCAGTACCCATGTAAAGCCAGATACACAAAGTGGCACATGCATCTGGATTTTGTTTACAGTGATAGGAGGTCTTGACATGCCTATACTCACTCTCTTTCTATCTGCCTCTTTCTCTCTGTCTCCCACTCAAATAAATAAGCAAAAGTATTTTTTAATTGTACATTTGGGCTGGAAAGGTGGATCAGTGGGAAAAAACATTTGCTGTGTAAGCATAAAATCCTGAGTTTGGACCCCCAGCACCCACATTAAATATAAACGGGTACACACCTGTCATCCCAGTACAGAGGCTGAGACAGGAGGACCCCAGGGTTTCTGACGAGCTAATATAACTCAATCTGTGCACTTCAGGTTTAACCAGAGACTCTGTCTCAAAAAGAAAGGTGGCAAGCTGGGCATGGTGGCACACGCCTTTGATCCCAGCACTCAGGAGGCAGAGGTAGGAGGATTGCCATGAGTTCGAGGCCACCCTGAGACTATATAGTGAATTCCAGGTCAGCCTGAGTTAGAGCAAGACTCTACCTCAAAAGACCAAAAAGATAAAATTAAAATAAAATAAATAAAAGTGGCAAACAATTGAGGAAGATACCTGACAGCAATCTCCGGCCTCCACACTCATGTACGTACACACATGCATGCACGCTCACACAGACACATGCCCACACACATATGAACATACACACACATGTTGACACAAAAAACTGTACATACGTATTTGTGCTGTGTGATGTGTGTACATCGCGTAATGTTCAAATCTGGGTAAGATGTCTGTCTCCTCAACAATCATTATGACCTTCCCCTTCCTTATCCACCCCTTCTCCGGCTCATGTCATTGTCACTGTGCCACACATGTCCTGGATATGGGGACTTGAGGGTGAAACAGTCAACTGTGCCCTAAAAGGACTCCCATGAGGTTACAAAGACGGGCATGTTACCCATCCTTTAAAGCATGCTATGTTAAAAGGGAGCCCTAACGTCACCACTATATGAAGGCAACATGTAAAATGATACAGTGAACAAAGAGACGCACAAGGCAGGTAAACAGGGGAGAGAAGTCAGGAAGGGCTTCCTGGAGAAGGTAACATCCAGTCTAGTCTGCAGTGAAAGGCTCAAAGATGTGGCAATAACATTGGAATAATAACATTGAACTCTGTGTGTGTGTGTGTGTGTGTGTGTGTGTGTGTGTGTGTGTACATGTGTGTGTGAATCATGTGTGCACATATGTGTGTGCAGATGAAGGCATCCTATGTGCGCCTGTGCAGAGGACCAAGCAGTTCATCAGGTGTGCTCCTCCGCTGCTCTTCTGTTTGTTTCCTTGAGCTAGAGTCCTCGCTGAACCTGGAGCTTGTGTTCTGCAGTCCAGCTGGCTAACCAGTGAGCCTCCTCTCTCTCCGTGCCCCTAGGACTGTGGTAACGGGCATGCATGGCCATACCCAGCTTTTTACGTGGTGCCGGGGATCGAACTTGGGTCTTCCTGCTTACACGGCAAGTGCTCTTACCCACTGAGCCAGTTCTCTAGCCCCAGCATGGAACTCTCTTAGAGGTGCCAACCCCGCCCAGTGCTCAGCATTGTTCTTAGTGCTTGCTATTAACACACTCTGTCCTGGCAGTCACCCTGTGAGGCAGTGCTGGTTCTCCCACTGTTCAGGAAGTGAGGAAACTGGGCTACAGAGGAGTTCAGTAACAGGACTGCAGCCAGACCCTCACAGTCAACTTCAGGGTCCATGCTCTGAGCGGCATCCTATCCTGCCTCTCAGAGTGAAGGCTTCAGACTCAGCCTGGACCAGAGCTTGAATTTATGATTGTTTTATTTTTATTATATCAATTATTGTGAATTATATTTACAGAAAGTAATTTTCCATTTTAATTAGTTAAAATTTGGCTTTTTAAAAATATTTATTTTGAAAAAATATTTTATTAACTTGCAAGCAGAGAGAGAGAAAGGGAGAGAGAGGATGGGCACTTCAGAGCCTCCTGCCATAACAAACAAACTCCAGATATGGGCACCTTGTGCATCTGGCTTTACATGGGCCCTGGAGAAATGAACCTAGTCTGGCAGACTTTGTAAACAAGCACCTTTAACCACTAAGCCATCTCCCCATTCCCATTAAGGCTTTTATTGATGTGGGCATTCTGTCTAGGGTGACATGAGCCTTGGGCAAGAAAACTGCAGACCACCTCCTTTGGCCAAAATAAGAAGAAATAATTAACTGTCCTTTAAATTGCATTTAAAGGCTGTTTGTGTGGCTCAAACCTCAGGATGGATGTTTGAATTAGGAAATGGCTAATGAAATTCATGACCACAAGTGTACCTTTCAGCTTTTGTTAGCTTTGGGCCAGGAAGGAAGAACTAATTGTATTTACGGCCATCAGTTTACCTGTGAGCTTTGTGGCCACATTGAAGCTCCAAGCTGCTCTTCTGGTTCGTTTTTAACTAAGCAGTGACAAGCAGTTTGAGGCTTGCTTGCTGAAATGTTAGCGTCTAAAACTTCTTTTTTGTTGACAGCTTCCATAATTATAGAAAATAAACCATGGTAATTTCTCCATATCCTCCCCCACTTTGCCTTTCCAACTCCATTCCCCACCATCTCCCCTCCCCCTCTCAATCAGTCTCTCTTTTTATTTTAATATCATCTTTTCCTCCTATTATGATGGTTATTTATTTATTTGAGGGAGAGAGGATGAGACAGAGAGAGAGAGAGAGAATAGGCACACCAGAGCCTCCAGCCACTGCAAAAGATCTCCAGATGCATGCACCACCTTGTGTATCTGGCTTACATGGGTACTAGGGAATCGAACTTGGCTCCATAGGCTTCGCAGGCAAGCACCTTAACTGCTAAACCAGCCCAAATTTTACTTTTTAATCGACACATTTGTGCTTATTTATGAGGGTGTGTGATGATCGAGTTAGTGTACTCAATATCTACAGCTCTTCAAACGGGTCTCATTTCTGTTTTGCACATGTGGTAGTGGTGTCAGGGTTCTTTTCCACATACATTTATCTCTGGGTGTCAAAGCATAGTGTGCATGATAGAAAACTTGCAGTGTGAAATTCAGTGGTCTCAGGAATAGTCACTGATGCCATAAACCCCCCGCCACTGTCCATTTCCGAGGCTACAGCTATTTAACAACTTCCATTTTCTGCTTTTCCTTAGCCTGTGGGAATCTCACACTGTCTCAGTGAAGATGCATATTCTAAGTACCTCCTGTTGAGGGAATTACACATTTGTCCTTGTATGTCTGCCTTATTTCACTTGGCCTAATGTTTTAAAATTCTCCCATGTTTTAGCAGGTACTGAATTTCACTCATTTTTGTGGCTGAGTCATATGCTGTTACATGGATATGCAGCATTTTGTTTATCCTTTCATTCTTTGATGAACATTTGGGCTGTTTCCACTTATAGCTATTATGACTAATGTTGCTGTGAACATATATGTTTTATATGAAATATGCCTTCTGTTCTTTTGCATATATGTTTGGGAGTAGAATGATTACCCTGTATGCAACATGTTAAGGAGCTGCCAAACTTTTCCAAGGTTCTTGTTCAGTTTTCCACTCCACCCACAATGCACCAGAGTTCCAATTCCTCTGCACCCTTGCCAACACGTGTTATTGTCCATTTTCTGCCCATCCATCCTAAGTGGATGTAAAGTGGTACCTCGTGGTTGACATATGTCTGGTACATAACAATGATACGTGACGTGCAGCAGGAGGTTTGTGTATATGTGTACATTGTAGATGGCTAAGTCAAGCTAATTGCCTCATCATTGAGTTGTTATTTTATGATAAGAACACCTAAAATCTACTCTCAGAGGTTATCAAAGGCATGATATATTGTTATTAATGTACTCACCATCTTGCATAATGTGTCTTGGACAAAGTCCTCTCACCTGACTGCAATGTTCTACCCTTCCTCTAACATTCCCCCAGTTCCACACTTTCTCTTCCCCAGCCCCTGGTGACAATCATTCTCCTCTCTACTCCTGAGTTTGACTTTCGTAGGTTTCACATATGTGTGAGCTGGTGCGGTGATTGTCTCTCTGTGCTGGGCTCACTTCACTTGAAAGAATGTCCTCGTGTTGTCTGGACGGAAGGTCCTTCTTTTCAAGGGCTGGGTCGTACTCCTGCATGTGTGTGTGTGTGTGTGTGTGTGTGTGTGTGTGCATTCACAAAAATTATGGAAAAATAAGGTTGATCCCATGTTTTTGGCACTATGAATACTGTACATGGGTGTGAAGAACCATCTTCAACATACTGACTTCAATTCCTCTAGGGAGGAACCCACTGGTCTGATCACCAGGTAGTCCCATATTTAGTTATTCTTGACACCTTTAGGATTACTTACTGCAGCACTAGAGACTCACATATGCACCTCTATCCTGATGCCTTGTCTAACATTTCAATGACTGTAACTGATAGAAAGCAAGTCCGCAGAGTGCGGACCAGAGGCTGAACCCTGTCTCCTCCCATTCTCTTTCCCCAGCAGAGGTCCGGCCCAGTGGCAGACCCATCAACACTGTCCGGGAGCCTCCACTCACCCAAGCCTCAGGTAGGTGGGATCCAGATCACTGGCTCAAGAAATCAGTACTGCCTTTGCCACCTGGTTAGCCAGGAACAGGTACATGAGTGGGCAGAAACGGAAAAACCCTCTATAGACACCAGTAGGCTTTCCTAACAATTTCCAAGCTAGGCAGCCTTTGGGAGAAAGAAAGCCTTATAAAGCTGTCTCTCAGTCAGCACTCTGGCCACACAAGCCTGAAGACCTGAGTGGATCCCCAGCAACCACATGGGAGCCAGGTAGGGAGGAACATGCCTGTAACCCCAGTGCTGGAGAGGCAGAGAGAACAGGATCTTTAGAGCTCACCAGCTGGCTAGTCTGGCTGAATTGGCGAGCTCTGTGTTTAGCGAGAGGCTTTGTTATAAGAAACAAGATGGAAAGTGACTAACAGACACCCAACATCAGCATCTGGCCTCCACATACATATGTATGTACATGCACATGCATTTGTGCACAGTACAACCACAAATATATGAACAAGCATACAGAAACATGCACACACACACACACACACACACATGTAAGGAAAAGGAGGAAGAAAGCTTTGGCCATGGCACACTAGTGAAGAACACTTGGCACCGAAGCATGAGGGCCTCTTGCGCTGAAGACCACCAAGTGCATCTCCCCAGAAGCCACGGGCAAATCTGGGTGTGGCCATGCACGCCTGTAACTCCACTCTGTGGGGAGCGGAGACTGGAGAATCACTGGGCCTTGCTGACAGACAGCAGCTCTGGGTTGAGGGAGCAACCTTATGTCAGGGAAATATACACATGAGTCATAAGAGGACCCTCAGCATTCTCCTCTGGTCTCAGAGTGCATGCGCATCTGCACACACATGTGCATGCACCACACATGTGTATACAATTGTATAAAAACAATTTCAAATTTTAAAAGCAGAGAAGCCTCATACAGAAGAGAAAGCCAGAACCTCCTAGAAGTTTGTGTAGCACCCTAAGCTCTGGGACCAGTAACTAGGGCAGCCCCACTTGGCACAGCACTGGCCAGTGTGTATACAGAGACCCAGATGCTAGATCTTCCTGGACATCAAGACCTCTTTAAGACAGCCATTGCATCTTCAAAAGTGTCACATCAAGAATTGGACACGAGGGCTGGAGAGATGGCTTAGCAGTTAAGGCGCCTGCCTGCTAAGCCTAAGAACGCTGGTTCCAATCTCCAGCGGTTCCAATCTCCAGGTCCCACGTTTAGCCAGATGCAAAGTGACGCAAGGGTGCAATGCTGCACTTGACCACAAGGGGGCGCACACATCTGGATTTCGTTCACAGCAGCTGAGAGACTGCTGGTGTGCCCATTCTCTATCTGTCTTCCTCTCCCTCTCTCTCTGTTTCTCTCTGTGTCTCTCTCCAAAAATAATAAATAAAATAATTT
This sequence comes from Orientallactaga sibirica, assembly GCA_036365145.1. NCBI lineage: Eukaryota > Metazoa > Chordata > Mammalia > Rodentia > Dipodidae > Orientallactaga > Orientallactaga sibirica. Next base: position 35,901,999 of record JAEOAD010000014.1, read on the forward strand.
TAAAAATTTTAAAAAAAAGAATTGGACACGAGTCTGGCTTAGTGGCACACGCCTTTAATCCCAACACTTGGAAGGCAGAGGTCAGCCTGAGACTACATAATGAATTCCAGGTCAATCTGGGCTAGAGCAAGACCTTACCTCAAGAAACCAAAAAATAAAAACAGAATTGGACACATAGCCACAAGTGTAGCCTGAGCGATGCAGTCAGTAAACACTGTGCCGTCCTGTTCTCTGGGCCTGCTGCTTCTCTGTGGTTATAACAACGGCCTGACTGATCAATGAAGAGAAAGGCTCATAGCCCATAGTTCTGGAGGTTGGTCCATGACTGGTTTGCCCTGTGGCTTGTGGACTAGTGGCAAGAGAGTAACCATCATGGTGAGAGCACACTATGGGAGAAGCCCATTCCACCTCACAGATGTGTGTGAGGGAAACAGGAAGAGGAAGGGTCTGGGGCCCCACAATTCCCTTCAACAGCATGCCCTGCTGACCTAAAACTTCCCATTGGGCCCCAACTCCTAAAATTTCCACCGTCTCTAAAGAGTGCCAAGTTTGTATGTACACATATGCCTTTGGGTGAACATTCTAGATCCACATGATAGAGGCAAATTAGCATGTGTGTCACACGATGAACATGACTTAATTTAGTATCAAAAACCCAGTTCTGGTGCCATTTCCATCACCAGCCAACCACATCTGTGGACAAACAAGCTTCACCTGTTAGTCTCAGTCCACCCGTTGATAAAACAGGGAAGGAATAGCTTGCCTTGGGGGAATCTGGCCAGGATGAGTATGAAGCTTGGCAGCCGACGCTTGCTGGTGCTTTACACACTCCACACCAGATTGTGTAAGCCCCACTGTGACTGTGCTAGGGAGATGGGGTGGCCCCCACTTGCAGAACTCTAGCTATGTGGGCTGAAAAGATGGCTTAGCAGTTAAAGGTTCTTGTTTGCAAAGCCAAGGGATCCAGGTTTAATTCCCTAGTGCCCACATAGAGCCAGTTGGAAAACGCGGTGCATGGGTTGAATTCATTTGCAGTGGCAGAAGGCCCTGGCATCCCCATAGCCTACATTATTCTCTAGGTCTCTATCATAAATAAATAAAATTATTTTTAAGTTATATTTATTTTTAATTTATTTATTTTTATGGGCAATTTCTATAATTATAAACAATAAACCATAGTAATTCCCTCCCCACTTCATCCCCCTTCACAGCTCCACTTTCCATCATATCCCCTCCCCCTCTCAATCAGTCTCTCTTTAATTTTGATGTCATGATCTTTTCCTCCTATTATGGTGGTCTTGTGTAGGTAGTGTCAGGCACTGTGAGGTCATGGATATCCAGGCCATTTTGTGTCTGGAGGAGCATGTTGTAAGGAGTCCTACCCTTCCTTTGGCTCTTACATTCTTTCCGCCACCTCTTCCACAATGGACCCTGGGCCTTGGAAGGTGGGTTTGAGATGTTTCAGTGCTGAGAACTCCTCTGTCACTTCTTCTCATTACTATGGTGTCTTTTGAGTCATCCCAAGGACATCACCATCTGAAAAGAGAAGTTTCTCTAACCAAAAATGAGAGTAGCATTAATATATGAGTATGAACATTAAGAGAAATGCTTACCAGGCAGTTTAGTGAGTATGGTATATACATTTATCCAGACACCAGCACACATTTCACACCTAGGGCTCATGATTTCCCCTATCATAGGTTTCAGTATCAGGGATGTATTCCCTCCTGTGGAGCGGGCCTCCAGTCCAATTAGAAAGTGGTTGGTTTCCTCCATAACAGACATGCCACTATTGCACCCGTTGGCTCATTTTGCCTGACTGGCTAATTTTAAGGCTTGCAGTGTTGTTTACTGTTACTGTTGTTTAATAAAATTATTTTTAAGGAAGAACTTGAGGTGTGGTAAGGTGAGGTAAGGAAGCTGAGGCCCTAGCTCTTGATCAAGCAATGGATGGGTGACAGGGCTGGCATGGAATCCAGGTCCACCTGAATTCACCAGCTCAGCTTCCTGTTCCCTGCAGGATGATGACATCATCTGCTTTCTTTTCCCCTTCATCTTTTATACTCTCCCCTTTGTCTGGCCACACACAGCCAGCCTTTAGTTGACAAGTGATGAGTATATATTTACAGACTGTGCTACAAAATTATGCTATGTGCAAATGTTGCAGTATAGTTGTATGAACCTAATTAACATCTGCATTACCTCTCAGAACACTTAAAATAGACTCTTTTAGCCATTTTGAAATGTTTCTGTTAACCATAGTCACAATGCTGGACAGTAAATCACTGAGATGTGTTCCTCTTGCCCAGCTGAAACTTTGTCCCTGTTGACCAACATCCTCCAATCCTGTTTTCCCCATCTCTTCTCCTGAACATTGACTACTTAAGCCATTCGTGTAAGTGATGCCTGGTTCATTTCACTGAACATAACATCTTCCAAGTGCATCATGTTTTCACAAGTGACAAGATTTCTTTCCTTTTACAGGATGGATAGTATTCTATTGTATGTCACCTTTTCTTTATCTGTTCACTTTAGTTGTTACCATAATTTGACTGTGGTGACACTGGGGAAAGAAAGCAGTCTCCATGTATAATCTGGGATCAGCCATCAATCATGTGACCAAAGCAATGCAGAGCCCTTTTCACGTGTCTCTCCATTCCTCTAGTTCCTGGGGATGTGTTTGCCAAGAACTCTCTCTGGAAGGGGGCCTATGAGTACCAAGGGAAGAAGCACCCAGCCATGCTGAGAGTGACTGGCTTCCAGGTTGCCAACAGCAAGGTCAATGCCACCATGATTGACCACAGTGGTGTGGAGCTGCACTTGGCTGGTAAGGAGGAGGCCATGGCTGGGACAGCAGGGCCAGTGGTGCAGGTGACCAGTACACAGCTTTGTAAGGAGGAATCTAATGTCATCAGACCACAGGATGAGGCTCAGACTGGTCTGACAGCCAGGGAAGAGTAAGTGTCTGTCCAACTTGGCCATGGACTGAATGTCTCAAATATATGCAGAACTCTTACAGAGAAGAGAGTCTGACATCCCAGATGCTGAGCCAAGAGGAGGAGCAGAGAACTCCCAGAATCCCATTACAGTCAGCCAATGAACAAAAGAAAAATATTTTTCAAAATAATCAAAAATAGAAAAAATGTGGGACTGGGAAGATGGCTCAGCAGTTAAAGACACTTACTTGCAAAGCCTACTGGAACCGGCCCAGGTTCAATTCCAAGCCAACCCCATAAGCCTTATTTTAAAAGTGGTGCAAGAGGCCCTGGTGCAACCCTCTACCCCCAACACAAACACACACATGCAAATACATAAACAAACATATGTATAATATATATAAGCAAACACAAAATATCATTTTCTACTTGTCCAGTCAACTCAGAGCTCTTTTGATGATTGCTTTCCGTTCAGTAGTAACAAAGTATAAAACAGTCCAGTTCTAATAAACAGTATGGCAATTCCTATCAGGATCCTTGAAGATTACTGGATTTATTATTAATTACATTGCTACTAATTTTGACCATAAGAAATTGATATACTAAGAGTTAATTATTGATGAACAAATAATGTTTACTTGGAGGTGATTTATGTTACAAAAAGCTATGAAATTAAAATTTCCCAAAGATAAAACATAGGTGTTTTAATTCTATCACATTCATTGAATAAAATATGTCAATTTGGTGGTAAATGTACCCATTATCATCCACTTAAAACATAGCTTCAATATTTAAAGAAAAATAACTGTACTCAAAAGAAAGAAACAGAACTGGAGAGATGGCTTAGCAGTTAAGGCACATGCCTGCGAAGGTTAAGGACCCATGTTCAAACTCTTGTCTAGATCCCACATAAACCAGACACAAAAAGGTGAGGCAAGTGCTAGGTCACACATGCACACTAGGTGGTGCAAGCATCTGGACTTTGATTGCAGTGGCTGAGACCCTGGCACGCCAATTTTCTCTATCTCTCTCTAAAGAGAAAAAGAAAGAAAGAAACAGTATTGACAACAAAGTGTGAACAGTGGTTGTTTATTTTGAATTTTTATTTCACAAATTTATTTATTTGAGAGAGAGAGAGAATGGGCCCCCAGGCCAGGGCCTCCAACCACTGCAATCGAACTCCAAATGCATGTGCCATTTTATGCATCTGGCTTATGTGGGTCCTGGAGAATTGAACCTGAGTCCGTTGGCTTTTCAGGCAAGCACCTTAACCTCTAAGCTGTTTCTCCAGCCCATGATTATTTATTTTGTATTGACACTTTAAAATTGTAGATATTGAGCTGGAGAAATACTTAGCAGTTAAAGCATTTGCCTGCAAAGCCCAAGGACCTGAGTTTGATTCCCTAGGAACCATGTAAAGCCAGATGCACAAGGTGGCACTTGCATCTGGAGTTCATTTGCAGCAGCTGGAGCATTCCCATTCTCTCTCTCTCTCTCTCATAAATCAATCAATAAATAAGTAATTATAGATATTATGATATACAATGGTTAATGCTTAGTAAAGAGATCCAAAGATATTTGTCTTTCTTCATGCATCTCTGCATTTTATATATATATATATATATATATATATATATAATATTAATATAATATATATAATAATATCTCCAGAAAAACAAAATATCTCAGAAAGTAAAAATAAAAAATAATTTCTTGACTAGATGATAGATAATGAATTCATGGATTAATTAATTTTGCACACAACCCAGATGCAGTCACATACACACACAAAGCCACATAGTCTTATTGATGTGTTAGCTCTAACACAGAGACACACACATTCTTCTGGGCATGCCCTCATGCCTTCCTATACCCACAGAACTGTAAACATATCAATGCATTGCTGGGCATGCGAGTGCACACCTGTAATCCCAGCACTTGGGAGGCAGAGGCACAGTAAGTTTGAGGCCACCCTGAGACTACATAGTGAATTCCATGTCAGTCTTGGCTAGAGTGAGACCCTACCTCAAAAAAATATATGCATACATTAATGGATAGATCAAAAGACACAAAATCAGGCTGGAGAGATGGCTTAGGGGTTCGGGCACTTGCCTGTTAAGCCTAAGGACCTATGTTCAACTCCCAGGTCCCACATAAGCCAGACACACACAAGGTTGCACTTGCATTCAAGGTGGTACATGCACCTGGAGTTTGGTTGCAGTGGTTGGAGGCCCTAGCATGCTCACTCTCATTCTCTCTCTCTCACTCTCTCTCTCTCTCTCTCTCTCTCTCTCATGAAATAATTATTTAAAAAAGACAAAACTCATGTTCTTGCACATGCCTGTACAAATAGGAACCCCGTCTTTACCCAGTGATTCTCTAACATGTACTTGCACATTCTTGCATACACCCCCACTCGGCCCACACAAACTCACATGCTATCTATTCCTGAATACTTGAATACTTACAGGGGTGCAGGAACATCCCCACAGTATCTACATGTGAATTCCACAGGTGCCCACAGTTTGGGTTTTGAGATTTTCACTGACCTTCCTAGTATAACCCTTCACTTTCTTTCTCCAGGAAATTACAAGAAAGAAGATTTCCACCTCCTGCTCCAGGTCTACCAGATTACAGGGCCTGTGGAGATCTTTGTGAATAAGTTCAAAGATGATCACTGGGCTTTAGATGGTCATGTAAGTCCAGCAAATTGGTCTTCACAAAACACCCTGCCCCAGCCACACTTCCCAGGTCGCTGCATGGAAAAGGAAGGCAGAAGGGGGAAGCACTCCTGGGCTCACATGAAAATTTGGAGAGGATCTTGAGGCCAGGGCTAGGAGCCAGGAAGTTCTTATAGGCAAATGAGGTGTGCCAAGGGAAAGAGTTTTTTGAAATGGCTTGTAGGGCTGGAGACATGCCTCAGTCATATTGAAGTGCTTGCCTTGAAAGCATGAAGGTCTGAGTTTGGTCCCTACAACCTACACCAACAACAAAAACCAAGTTTGGTGGCAGAAATCCCAGTGCTGGGGAGGCAAAGACAGGTGGCTCCTTGGGCCTCACTGGCCAGCTAGCCTAGCCTACTTGGTGAATTCCAGGCCAGTGAGAGACCGTCTGGAGGGGTGGGGAAGTGAATGCTCCTGAATGACACTAGAGGTTGTCCTCTGGCCTCCACATACACATGCACCCACACACACATGTACACTCATGCTCACACAGGAGTATACACATGCAAACACACACACAAAAGGGCCTGAAGACACAACCGAAGGCCACACATGAGAGATGAGCAAGCTCTGCTGTTAGAACAGGAAGCAAGGATCAGGGTCCAGGAGTATGAGACCAAATGTGAACAAGTTGAAGGTCATAGAGCAGTGAGTGCGGACTGGGTGAGGTGGTGGGTCACAGACGACTTCCTGGGACACATATTCACATTTGAGGATAAAGGGCTGTGGGCGATGGGGACAGCTTAGGAGGCGAGGAGACAGGGAGTGGGAGGGGGAGAGAGGGACAGGACTTTCTTACATGCCCTGTGGAGAAGATTCCATCCTAGGGCAATCTTGAGGTGGAAGCCAGTCCCCCATGATGCTTCTTCTGTCTCTGGACCTTCCTGCTTTACCAGTGGGGAGCTTGAGGACAGTGTCACCTGTCCCAGCCTCGACATCCCTCTCTCCTGTCCCTAGAGGGGAGGATAGAAAAGAACAAGAGTTCTTTGCTTTGTAAACCCACTGGAGAACCAAGTGGCTTCCTTATGGCTGGCACCTACGGTTCATTCCTTGCTGTGTCCAAGACTATGTAGGCATCTCCTGGAGTACCCAGGTACCTGCCAGATTGACTAGTGGCAGGTCAAAAGCTGAGCTACAACAAGAGACTTAGCGGTTTCAGGTGGCTTTCCAAGTGTGAGAGGACAAGTTCAAAGATGAGACCTGGAGGGCTGGAGAGATGGCTTAGCAGTTAAGGCGCCTGCCTGCTAAGCCTAAGAACCCAGTTCCAATCTCCAGGTCCCACATTTAGCCAGATGCAAAGTGATGCAGGGGTGCGATGCTGCACTTGACCACAAGGGGGTGCACACATCTGGATTTCGTTCGCAGCAGCTGAGAGACTGCTGGCGCATCCATTTCTATCTGTCTCCCTCTCCCTCTCTGTCTGTCTCTCTCTGTGTGTCTCTCTCCAAAAATAAATAAAATAATTTTTAAAAATTTTTTTTAAAAAGATGAGACCTGGAGCTAGGAATGCAGGCTAGGGCACAAGGATCTGTGGGGCCACTGCCTTGGATAGTGACCAACCGCTGGGGTCACTTTCCCAGTCAGCTAGGGTCTATTTGAGGGGGTAGGTGAGGACACTGGACAGACTGCCCTCCAGGGTTGATGCTATGTTGAGAGGTTCACCAACCACATCCTCAAGATACACTTTGGCTGCTTAGGCCATGGGCCAAGAGTTTGCCTGTCATGGAGTCTCACAGAGACAGAAGGAGCTAAGGCCCAGCCACTCCCAAAACTAACACTACCGGAACCGTGACAAAGTCTCCAAACTGAGGTCAAATGTGCTAGGTCTCCTCCCCTTGTGCGTAGTGGTTACTTTCTGGTTGCAGGGACAAAACGCCTGACCAGAAGCAGCTGACGGCAGGAAAGGGTTGATGAGCTGCAGTTTTCATAGAGCAGGGAAAGCGTGCAGGCGCTGGGCCTCACATCCTCGCATGAGAGAGGACGTTCAGAATGAACTAAGTGTGGCAAGGGGGGCTGGGCTCGAACACCCAAGGCCCTCCCCCAGGGACAATGTCCCTTTCTCCAGCAAGGCTCCACCACCTTTCCAAATAGCACCATGAACTGGGGACAAAATATTCTAACACAAGGCTATGGGGGACGTTTTACATTCAGACCACCACAATGTGGTTCTGTCGGCTCTATGGTCATCCAAAAGTCAGTTTTCACCATAGTAATAATAATTCACATGTATCTAAGGCCTATTAAAGACATGTCCCAAGGACTTCATTAATTCATTCAGTTCACACAATAACACTATGACATAGATGCTGTTATTATCCCCATTTTACACATAGATGCTTTGTGCAGTAATTAATTTTTCTTCCCTCTTCACACTGAATAGGTATCCCTGCTCCACTACTTAACACATACATGTCAGCTGTGCCGTGGTCTGGCTTGACATGGCATGACCAGCAGGAGTCCTAGACCCTTCTAGTATGCCTTACATATTGCCCTCTCTGCTCCCCATCACCTCAGGTCTCCTCGGAGTCTTCCGGAGGCACCTTCATCTACCAAGGCTCTGTCAAGGGCCAAGGCTTTGGGCAGTTCGGCTTTCAGAGGCTTGGTAACTAGCATGTGTCCCCTGGGATGGGGTGTGGGGAAAGAAGCTGTGTTCCGATCAGGGAAGAGGAGACTGGCCATGTTCCTCATCGGAGACAGGTTTGCTTAGGCTCTTCTGCCTCCAGGATCCAGGACGCCTCTGAGATGGAGACAGAAGTTTTGGCATCTCTTTCCAAAAGCAAGCCCTGGACCTGACACTCAGCTTGGTCAGACAGCACTTGAGTTGCCTTATAGGCCATTGGGTGTGCAGGCCTCACCCTGCCTGGAGGAACAGAGCCCTTCCTAAAGCACCCTTATGTGTGCCATCAGGACTCCCCAACCCCCACCGTAATGTCACTGCCTCCTTAGCACAGTCCTGGAAGGCTGGAATTGTCCCCAGAGGGCTGTCTCCTTTGAAGACCTTATTTAGAGCCATGCTTTCAGGTTGGCCTGCCAATCGTCTTCCCTGAGATTGGACACAGTCCTCTGGTCATACTCTGACCAGCATAGATAGGTAGAACCATAGGGGCCTTCCTCGGCGACCTGTCTGGCACAGTGCCTTTGCCAGCTGAACTGGACCAGCGGACACGTCCGCAGTAGTGTACAGCAAGGTAGAGAGGCTGACCGGGACTGTCCCCTCGGGCTGTATCTCTGTGACTTGAGTGTTATACTTTGGGACTTTGCAGACCTCAGGCTGCTGGAGTCAGACCCGAGTCCATCGGCCGCCACTTCGCGTCCAACAGCAGCTCTGTGGCAGCCGCCATCCTGGTGCCTTTCATCGCCCTCATCATCGCGGGCTTTGTGCTTTATCTCTACAAGCACAGGTATGGGTACTGTGGAGGCAGAGCCCGGGGAGGGCATCGGGAAGGGGCACCCTGTCCCAACCCACCTGGAACCCGCTTGTCTCCGAAGCAGAGCCCCTCTCCTTTGGACTTCTCAGTCTTTCTGCCTTTCTCTCTGTTAAGTCAGGGTCACTCTATCTCATTCCCAGGAGAAGACCCAAAGTCCCATTCAACGGCTATGCGGGCCATGAGAACACAAATGTTCGGGCCACGTTTGAGAACCCCATGTATGACCGCAACATCCAGCCCACAGACATCATGGCCAACGAGGCAGAGTTCACAGTCAGCACGGTGTGTACTGCCGTATAGCCCCCAGGCCTGGCCGCCACTGCAGCCGCCACAGAGAGCCCCGCCTCTAGCAGCCGGTGAGATGGGGGTCTGGGGGTTGGGGACAGACTGGCCACACAGGGTCACACGTCCCTGTGCACGCACAAAAGCTCTAGTACACAGGGGGCACCCCACGCCACAGACATGAAGAAAAGGGAAGTGCATTGAGCACCACTGTGTACCAAGTCTGCACCGCTGGGCACCTGGCAGAGCCAACAGAATCACCACCCACCTCTATGCAGACCCTCGTCGTAGATGAGAAAATGGAGAGCTAGTACATAAATGTTAACCAACTTGACCCAGACCACACAGCTAAAAACAATAGTGGGCAGAATCCAATCCTCAGCGGAAAATAGATAAAAGATGACAGATTATAGAGACCGGTGTCTCAGAAAGAAAAAAAAAAAAAGGATGTTGCCTGAGTCACACCACCAAAGGCTATATACAAAGAGAGACAGAGAGGGGCTAAAAGATGGAACCAGCTAATGTTCTTCTGTTCTTCCTCCTTCCTTCCTTCTTGACTTTGCCACTTTTCCTGCCCCCTTCTGTTCCCACCCCTCCTGTCTTCCCCTACTTTGCTGTGATCTGTTGGCTCCAGCTCCCCAGGGGGGGCAGGAAGGAGCTCCCCTGAGCACAGCGCCCAGTGCCCATCTTCGTCTGTCTCTCCGCCTGTGTCTGCCACTGCTGGGACTCGGGCCCTCGCTCGCTCTGCCACCATCTGTGCCCGCCACCCTGGAGAGGAAGGACTCCACTATGCCCTGGCTCGGGGCAGTAAAGGAAGAGGGGCCGCAGATGGAGGGAGGCAGTCTATGGAATTGAAATAACAAATCACCTTGTGGGTGTGCATATGTGTGCATGGGCCTGAGCACACACACACCTCTCCTTCACTGTGTCCCATGGATGAGAGCACAGAGGCCTATAAAAGGGAAGTGTGTTTATGTGCATGAAAGATGCCCCAGGCTCTGTTCCCACAAACACATGACATGACAAAGGGCACCGTCAGCTCTCAGACCAACATGTCCCCCGTCCCATGTGTGAGGCCCACGGGGGTCAGTATGCAGAAGCCCATTGTCTATTAAGTATGGTCCCATCTGCAC